>JAFBJQ010002107.1:291343-596247 GCA_016785345.1 Trinectes maculatus
AAACCCCCCCCCCCCCCCCCCCCCCCCCCCCCCACGGAAACCCCCACCCCCCCACCCACACCCCCCCGTACAGCAACTCTCAACCCCTGGCTCAGTGCTCGACAGGTCGCATGAGTTAGTGTGCAGCCAAAGGACACAGGGCTTTCCACACGTCTCTGATGGTTATCTTTAAACTGTAAGGAGGCTTTTGTGGGAAAGTCTGCCCCCTCTGATAGTTCAGATTCTCTGATTATGGACCTCTCCCTTTGCTCCAGCATTTCACTGCAGCTCATAATGAATTTGGAATCAACATAGGCCCAGTGTGATGATGTCTGTCCGCAGTGTTTGTCCTGGTAGAGACTTAATTATTACATATAGATAATGTTATGTTGCCTAAAACCTGTTGTTTATGTGTATTGTTTATGGGCGTGCTTCATGTTCCATACTGGAGAGAACGGTGCGGGTTCTTGTTTGAAAGTCCCGAGTCAAAGCGTTCCACTTGTTGCCGTCTGTTCCTTGTGCCTTTTTTAAAGCGGCTGTAAAAAGACAGTTGTCTCTGTGGTGGTGGGACGCTGATGGGAGGACTGACAGGCAGGAAGACGGAGTGTGGGTCAACGATGCCATCTGTCTCCGCTCTTTACAATGCAGTGACTGACAGGGGTGCAGACCCCCCCCCCCCAACCTCCAGCCCAAACAGGATATAACCACAGCCTGCTGCACATGGACTTGCACAACACTAATTGCTGTGGTGGTGTGTTTATCTTCTTTCTTGTACACTCAACCATATAATCAGATTCTGTGTAACGACTTTAATCAAATGAAAATGCTGCAGTTCAATGTCATTAAACGTAAGTACAGAGGCACGCCAACTTAATTATTATATGTAAGCAACTTAATCCTGAGTGTCAGCAGTGGAAATACCTGTCGTTTGTCTGAGTGGTGCCCAGTTTGGTGTGTTCGTGTGTGCGTCGGCTGCAGTAATCACCGGCTTGATGATGTTGGGAATGTGTAATTCCTGACGGAGATCAGTAATTGTCCTGCTTACTCCTGTTTAATTCAACACAAATGTGCTCAAATCAAACTGCGCCTTCCCTGATCGCTCATGATTTAAAAAAAAAAGAAAAAAGAAAAGTCAAGTCCCAGAAACTGTGGCCAATGATGTGAGTTTTCCAAATGCCACTTAGTTTTGCTGATGGGCTTTGGCCCACTTTCAGAAACACGGTGCCAAGATCAACTTTTCAAATAATTCCTCGAAAAATACCCTGTAAAAGATGACCACCGCTGATGAGAGAGGGAGCCATGTAAACAGAGCCGACAGACTTTGCCCTGTGTGTCCAAGTGTGTGTTCTTGCATTAGTGCATCTAGTGAGTTAATGTGCAAGTCTGTCTCTCTCTCCTCTCTAGGATGTACAGAAATAATTAAAATCGCTGCCGGGACAAAAGGCGCCTTAGATATCAACCTTGAAAAAGGCGTCTCTGCCGCAGCCTCACATTAGGATTTAACTGAATGATCTCAGTCAAAGCAGGTGTGAATAACAGTTTGAAACCTGCGTTTGATCAGGCACAAAGGGGATCTAATTTATTGCAGATGTCAAATTAAAGCCTTTTTTTTATAATTTCTAAAAACTGAACTGAACATGTAACTCCTCCATCATTACCATATCATTTTCCTGTGGTGAATCCCTTTGAGCATAGATGGAACAATCCAGTCTCTTCACTCGTACCAGGTGGTGCAAAGACACAGAAACAGCTAACACACGTCTTTCATGTGTCAGTGGAGGAACATTCTCTAATCATCTGACATATTTTACAGTATGTACAACACTGTTAATGGTGTTGTGATGCTACATCCCTCCTGAGCACATATCATTTTCAATGTCCATATCGTTAACGAACACTTAACTTGTTACACTGAGCTCCCCCCATCTGGTTCCTGGACATAAAGAAGACTGAATGATCTCAGTCTTAACTTAAAAGCAATTAACGTCGCTCCATCTCCCCCCCAGTTGCGAGCTGTGTTACCATGCCAACAGTTATTTTGTTGTGTGTGTGTGGGTCTCACGCTTTCTCACATGGCATATCCTATTTTGGAAATGAAACTTCACGAACCACACAGCAAATGTTGCACGGCGAGCGCTGCCAGCTACGCAGAGGAGTCTTGGAGATGTTTCCGAAGAGCCTTGCTCTGGCAGTCTCTCCTTCCTCCGCCTCCTCTTCGATCACTTAGAATAATCTAATTCCCCGGCATCCACATCCCATTTCCAGAATGAATACGACGCATGCCTCCCCAGCTGTCCCAGCCGCCCTTCACAAACTTCTTTCCTCCTCCTGTGGCAATTTTTAAAGGGCGTTCAAGCCTCTGGCCAGGCGGTATGATGCTTGTCTGACTCTGTTGGCAGATGGCCAGAAGCTGATGTCACCCATCCAACTCTCCTTTCCTCAGTTCTACACACACACACACACACACACACACACACACACACACTTACACACACACACACCAGATCACTACGCAACAGCCCACTTATTGTCAAGGACTGTCTCACACCCCCCATTTCACCTCCCCTCTTTGGCTTCCAACTGTGACCTGTACTGTGTCCTATAATTAAATGCCTCCCTCATATATAATAGGTAACATCACCCTCCCTATCCAGACTCGCCCTACCCAAGGTGATCGCCATCACGGATAGTGCCACCTGTATAACCTTTGACCTTTGGTGCGATTGTTAGCAGCCAGCGTAGCAGACCAAATATAAAGCAAATGTTCCTCTTTCTGTGTGTGTGTGTGTGTATGGTTTGTGTGGATTTTGTCCTGACAACTTGTGGCGTTGTGGTGCGGCGAGGTTACAGGGGAGAAAGATAATAAGTCACCTCTCCCTGGTAAACAAAATGGCAGTGCAATAAAGTCGGTATTTAGGAGGTCAGCTTGCTGCCCAGGCCTCTTAGCTGCCAATCTGCCCGCCCCTGTTGCACGACTCTGACTCTTGCTGCTGTGCACTCAACCTCAGCCGAGGTGGATTTCAGCTAAAAGCCTCCCAGTCCTCACAGTGTTTTATTGGAAGGACAATGTGGCCTCATAATGTTCAGAGTAAACCGTAAACCCATTTCTCACCGATCACACTCAGGGCAACACCTGGATATATATATAAATAAAAAAAGAAAGGTTGAAGATTCAGAGGGCCCCAGGTAATTTGGTCTCCAATCTTTTGTAAACATCCATTTCCTTTCGGACTTAGTCAGACACAGCCGTCTGTGTCGTGAAAGCTGCGAAGCTCTGCAGTCTGCCACAACACTGATTATTGCGAGCTTCGACAATTTCGACAGCAAAGTCTGCGGATGGTGCACAAGTGTGAGGGTGACCTGTAAAGGGCTGTACTCTGAAGGTAACGCCACAATTTATTTGATACCATTTAAAAAAAAACCTGTGGCATTGGAGTATAAATCTCTTTGTGCCGAAGAAAGATTGTGCATGAAAAAGCTCATAAGATTCCACAGAGAGGTTCCGTTGTGTTCCCAGTGGCGCAGCAGATGGCTGACACCAGGTGCCTCAGAGGTGTCAAGTACCATTTCTGGAGGTTGGGGCTAAGACTCATGGGATACCAACTCCAAGGAGAGGTTACTAAGGAAGGGTGTTCTGCAGCCTCTTAACGATGTCATAGCAGTGCAGTTCTACCTTTGCAAACACTGTCACTATAGTAAAAAAAAAGAATGATCATGCACACAAGAGTTCATTTCGTTGGTACCAAGATCCAGATATAAGTCAAGGTTGTGTCTGCGTTGTACCTAAATGCACTTTGGAGCTTCCAGAGACCAAAGGCAAGTGAGTCACATATGCTGCAGACTCAGAGGCTCAATGTAACTGAAAACATTGGTGTCTCTGAGACATTGTGCCTTTGGCTGCCATGAACCGTAAGTCCATATTCCATCGGCTGCCTGTTGCATAACAGTAAGAGTTTATTGCAAACTAGTGATTAATTGGAGACAAAGCTAATGCTAAAATGTTAATGTGACTGACAACAACATACATAACATGTTTCCCCTGCATTGTGGTTAATGACGGGTGCACCATGTTTCAAATTCCCTTTGCCGCCCATCTCTGAGGATGAAGCGGGGAGGTGGATGCACACTGGGGCATTTACATAATAGTCCTGCAGTTCCATGCAAATTCATGTGATTCCCTACCAAACATCTGCAATGCAAGCATAGTTTAGTATGCATGAGTTAAGGTGGATGGGAGGAGGGAGGAGGAGGGGGGGTGAGCGAGAGCTTGCGAGGATGGAGAAAAAGGAAAACAGAGATTTGAAGGATGACCAGTCTGATCAGGTGGATAAATTTAGAAGCCATACACGCCTTCCTTCACTATCTCGTGCACGCGTACGCACACACACGCACGTGCGCACACACACACACACCATACCATTTACATAGCCTTTTGGTATCAGGAGGACAGGGTGCCATGGATTTTTCTCTTTTTTCCTCACTGTTGATTTTAGCCTTAAGTTGTAGCCAGTGTTTTGATGCAGAAAGTGAAATGTTGCAGAGAGAAAGAGAGAAAGAGAGAGAGAGAGAGAGAGAGAGAGAGAGAGGAGAAACCTTACCAGTGACACATGGAATCAATACAGTGAGGATTTCAGCATGGTGAAAAACAGATGGTTGCTATAGACTCTCTATAACTGAGGTTGGGATGTGCGTATGCCTCTCCCAGACATGCACACACACAAAATTTACACACAGCCCCAGAAACAATTGAATTATTTAGACACACAGTTGTTTAGTGGTTATTGAAAATAGTCGTTATTAAAATAAAAACTCATGCACAAATACTCAGTAACAGCATACACACTGTTTCGCCATAGATAAAGACACACACATCTCATACATGTATAAATGCATACTAATAAATATGTGCTATGTGCACAGCAGCTTACATCTTTGTGTTGTTGGTTGCCTGCAGGGTATGAATCAGTGAAAGGCAGTAAAGTGATTGAGGTAAAAGCCTGTAACTCAGGGCTGACACATAAAAACTTCATTTTAGATGAAAGACTGCAGAGGGAGAGACAGCCGCTGAAGGCTGCACATAAACAGCAGGCAGCAGATCACAGCGTTTGAATCGGGCCATGAGGAAGGCAGTATATGTTGGAATATTATTAATTTTTCCATTATCAGAAAATTTTGGTCAGCCAAAATATTTTAAAGCACAACTTATATAGCCTGTGTCCGAATCGTTGTTGCCTTTTATTATTTATTTTTTTAAAAATTAGGAAGCAGATATATAATTATCTTTTACTTACTGTAGTTTTTCCTCAACTTCCCAAAATGGTAGAGAGGCCAGTTCACATCCCTGAGGAATCAACATCATCACTGTAAACAGGGTCTGTCAGCATCCTGGAGCCAAAAATGAGATGTTGGTAAAACACCCACTCTAACCAGGGAAAAGAAGAAACTAAACATGAAATATATATTCCTTTGGAAAGTCCAACTTTATTTTGGTCTACATAAACAAAAAAGATATTCTTTTTGAAGTTGTCAACATCAAACCATGGGTTTTGATCGCCCGGCTCTGCGAAATCAAAGTCCTTTCAACAGTGCTTGAAGTGAGCCTGCCGTTCACCTCAGAAAAGGGATTATTAATGTGGTTCCTTGGGTTAGAAGTTGCTGTTTTTTCTTACTATCCAACACTACTTCATACAGTTACACTATATGTGTTTGAACACGTTCAATAATGCGGTGTGTATTTGTTGTTGGAAATAGTTTAGTTCTTTGAAATGGCTGGTCTTAAGGTCGAACTCCATGTATTGTATACACCAATCTGTGTTTTCAATCATAACTTTGTCGGGAGCCCTCCTTCCGTTTCAGGTTCTCGGCGCCCACTGTGGCCTTTAGGCGTCGGTGTAGGTGTATGTGTGCACACACGTCATAGCGGCTCTCGTTTTATGATTATGGCGGAAATTCCCGTCTCGCCTTCCTCAGTCTCCGTAATCAAATGCATTAGTATCAATATTGCATGGGGGAAATGAGTTGAATTTAAAGCTTGACCGTGTCAAAGTGTGAGTCCCTGATAGGCTGTGACTGCCGCCACTCAGTGGAAATTGGGCTGCCATCTTGGCTGTAATTACTAAAGGCTGGCGGCTGGTTAATAACTGGAGAGATGTACTGTTTTCACAGGGAGACAGAGTTCTTGCCTCAGAGGATAGCCTCTGCCCATTGCTGGGAATACGTTTAATGAACAGACTTTGACACTTCTCTGATTTAAATGAAAACGCAGCCACAATTCAGATCATTTCTCGATTATAGTGTGTTAAAGCAAATCTGTGCGTTATTGCAATGCCGAGACAAAGAGTGCCTTGCATTGTTATTGTGTTTTGGGGGTTTATTACTCATGTTATTAGTCAAATGCTGAGCATCTTGTAAACAATGGGGAAATTGTGCTCGCTAATTTGGACAATTTGTTCATTTGGACAATTCACAGCTTATAATGTGAACATGGTTGAGGTAATGGCAAGTGTTTGTTAATAATGTGGACTAAGAATAGTAGAGACTGTGTTTTGTCTGTCCATTTCTGGAGGTAATGTTATGAATGCTTTCAGCAAGCATTGACAGGTTTTGCCATGGAATCGCTAACGGCAGGAGAAACACGCTTTGCTTCCCATGTCACGTCTTGTGTTTGAGCTGAGGACTGCTTTAGCAACACGTTGGCATCTCTGTCTGGAGCTGCGTTTGCAAGTGTAAGTTTTACTTTGCTGAGGATATTAACTTTCCCAATCCATCAATAATCAGTAAAGAGCACATTATGTTCAGGCATGTATGCATGAATACATCTTTGTATCCAGACGTCTCAATTCTCGGATCTCTTATTTACATTTTAGAACCAAAAGGCAGCATCAAGGCGTCGTTGATAGAAACGGGAGACCGCACACGGCCTCGGGTCATGCTTGGCAAAGGCATTCAACAACAATAGCTGTTGTAATTGTGTTGTGAAGTTCGTATAATAACTGGAGGTGGAGATAGAGTGCCATGCCCAACGGGGAGGCCCATAAATCAAAACCAAGACGTCTTGTGAGCACTGGTGGAGTTGTTCCCCACAGGCGAGCCAAAGATTCCCTCTACCTAAAACAATGTTTACAGTCAGAACAATAGGAGCATCGCTCACAATTCCCCATGACGATTTGATACCCCCCCATATTCTGTCTATCCATGTTTCTCACTTCTCATGAATGATATCACCTGCCCTCCAGGCCCAGAAACGAAGGGTTGGGGAGTAGTGGGGGGGGGCTGACAGGCAAGGACACGTATTGGCCGTGTGCATATAATACTGTGTTGAAAGATGAACAGAGCTCCTGAAAGACGCCCCACTCGTTTCTGGCATGGCGTCACTACAAAAGACCGAGTGTTGATATCTTTCTTTGTGTTCGTGTATGTGCATGTCACCTGGCTTTTTTTTGTTCTGTTTTGTTTAACCTGTCGATCTTTAGAGGATCTGTGTTAAGAGGCCAGTAGCCCTACATACGCATTGGTGTCATATATACTGTAGCTTTTCGACGTATGCTCTTGTGGTTTTATTTGGAGTGTTCCCTCCACTGTATGTGTCAGTCGTTTACATTAAACCAGCGTGAGAGCCGCGTGGCTGTGAAGGGTGGGGCGCTCGCGTATGGCCGCTGTCTATGGTGCTTGGTTACGCTGCAATTAGCTGTGGTTTCTCTGCCTCTCGAAAGACCACAGTCGCAAACGTGCCCTTTAAAACCGCTGCATACATTAACCTTTCAACCCCCCTGTCAATTTAGCAGCTTGACAAGGCCTCGCTAGTCGGTCACATTTTTTGCGAGCCGACTGTACTCTATTCAATTTCCTTGAATCAAGAGCGCGTTGGGCGTAATAAAAAGTTCTGAGGTAAACTGTCGCTTTGTGTTAGCCAGCGCGCGTCTCTGATCCCGATCGCATCTGAACGCTAAACGGTTCTAACGAGCTGTCAGTGTTGCCAGGTTTGAAGCGCGTTCGCTTCCCGTTACAGCCACTGACAGTCCTGTCAAAAGCAGCTTGCTGTGAGTGTGCAGGTAAATGAATGTATGAAGCGCCCGCAGACTGTTTGAAAAGGGCTGTGTGCTGACAAGAGTATTATCTCTCACCTCTAGGTTACTCCCCCAAAACGATGCTTATGGCCTCCACCATAAAACTGCACGCCGTCTGCACAGTTTGATCTACTGTACCCTGTTAACCACCCAGCGTGCTGTAATTAATCTCACTTCCAGCGAGTCACCCTCAGCCTTCATGTAGGCCAAGCTGAGGAGAGACATTTAGTGTCTTGCTCGAGGACACTATAGCAGGGCAGATGCTCGCTGACACAGGGTTTTGAGCTGAGGCCCTGTGATCTGAGGCCCCTGAGAGCTGGCCTGTTATGTGCTTTTGTGTCCACAGCTGGATTGTTTAGACGAAACTTTCTTAAAGGTCTTTACGGCTCTCAAAGCATGGCTATGGCTGCTCTTCATCCTGGTGTCACCAGGTGTCACCTGAGCTTCATTTAAAAAAATAGGACGTTGACTAATTGATGTCATTTATGTGATGGATCTCTCTCTCTGATCCAATTTCTTTGTCTCTTTATTGTAATTGTAATTAATGATTATACACCGTATAACTACTTGGTCGTGTGTGTGTATGGTATGGGAGGTGTACTCATTTGGAGTTTCTCATTTGGAGCTTATTGAGAGAGATTAATGATAATTTGACTAAAACAAAGAGACGCCGCTTTGAATATCATTGGGTGCCTGTGTAATTACAAGGCAAGGAAATAAGCAAATAATGACAAGATCGGGTGATTAGTGTGAAAAAAAAGGAAAGAAAACACTGACTCCCCTGCTAATTAGGAGGTGTGAGAAGATGCTGGTTGAGAGATGGAGAGGTTACAGGGTTTGGTTATGTGACACTTTGCTTCCAGTACCATCACTGACACTGTATAACCCTCAGTGTCAACAGCAATGAGGGGTTGTGGGAAACTGTGTAGATGGCTCCGTCTATGTGTTTATCCTAAGTCGTATGTTTTGTTGATGTGGAAAGAAACCACTACGTTTTCACAGCATCAGCATCAGCTGCATATATTTTGTGTATTCCAGCACCACTTTATTTGGATATTTTCCTCACCGGGTTGTGCCATTCAAATTATGTTTACTCCTACAGAATGTTAATGACATTAGTGTGTTTGATTTTAATGCATTGATCATTTTCCAAAGCGTTTCTTAGTCTTTCTTCCTCTCTGTCTGTTGACACAGTGCCAAGCCATCCTGCGTGAAGACCCCAACCAACGCTGCGCAGCTGGGGCCTCGGCTCTCCAGCCAGGTCAAGGATCAGTCCCACCCCACCCGTCCCCACCCCCCTTCCCCTACTGGAGCCAAGATGGCCACCAACGGTGCCCCCCGCGTCTCCCTGCCTCTCCTGCTGCCTGTCACCACTCTGCTGCTATCACTGCTGCTCACCAGCACCTACGCCTTATGTGAGTATCCCGGCATTGATTTGCTGTACCGTTACTGAGCGCTCCTCTGAAGGGTCATCATTCATACCTGATACACTCGTAAGAAAAACGGGGAGCGCTGAAAGTGTGTGAAGGATCAGCGTTTACAGGTGCCGCAGTCAAAGAACGCAAGAATGACACCTCAATGTCGACAGCTGAGTTTTACCTCAAGCCATTTATCTCACGTTTATATGAAAAGGCCTCAAGGAGTCCAGGACACGTAGCTGCTGATAGACATTTACATTGTCCAAACATAATACTTTTTCAAAATAATGGATGTATGATGACTATATTATGTTGTCCGTATACTTGGTTTGCATAAATCATACTTTCCAAGTTAGCGACACAGAAACTTCAGTCATCTCGTATCACACCCTGTCAACCCCTGCTTCGGATTTGTTCTGCACCATTTCCCCATTATGATGGACTGAGAGCAGCGTTAGACAGACAAACCAAAGAGGACTAGAACTAGACTAAACTAGAACTATAGTGATGGTGAGATGGGGTCCCTCCCATTGGGGGGGGGGGAGTGAGTGTCAAGTTCATGGTTGTTTTTTCATGGTTGTCTCTTCTCATATCATAGCGTGTTTCACAAGAGTAGCAGTATACAATATGCCTTAGACCCTATAGGCATATGCAGATTAGCAAGGCACAAGGAAATTTAGATGTAGACATGCTACACAACCAGATTAGGTCTGCAGGAACATAATGAAACCAGGAAAATAATACAAAGACAGTGTCATATCTGGTCTGGGTGTTTTCCCAACATCTTTGCACCGACTGAAATTTGGAGCCGAGCTTCATTTTTCCGTCGATCTTCCCTAATTTGCGGGATAAATTGCATTTGTCACCACGTTCCCTCATCCCATTGTTTCCACCTTCTCGGCTTCTGACAGTCTGCGAGGGAACACCGTGGTTCACAATGACATGAAGAGGACTTGAATATTTTTTTTTACATGTTGTTACGAAGCTGTCTACTTTTGATTGCACTGAGGTTTGAATGTCTGGTATAGTTTGAGTGTCTTTCAGCTCAGCTGGCTGCAAACAGCCCAAATTCCACTCAGGCATGTCAAACAGATGTCTCTCGCCCGCTCTCTCTCTCTCTTTGCCTTTTATTCATGGGGTAAGGGTAAAGCAAATTTTTATCTTCACTCCCATTGGCCAGAAATCTCCACACACTAATCCTCTGTACGTTCCCTTCTACTTCCCCACACCTCTCTTTGGGGCCAAACAGCGTTGACCTGTCCACTGTGTCTGTAATTACATGCACACACTCGCTGACTGCCTGCCTTCAAGCTGTCTCTGATTGCAGCCACACACACACACACAGCCAAGTGGTACATTTGTCCAATTATGTTCACTCCCACCTGGTGGACAGAGAGGATAGGAAAGGTGTGGGTGCATGGAGCTGGGTGGGTGCGCAGACACCAAGCGCCACCTCGTATCCACACTTTCTCTCTCTCTCGCTCTCTCACTCTCTCTCTCTCTGTGCACACACCCACACCACTTTTATTTTTACAGAACTGCCCAGCCAAAAAGCATGATGTCATCCCTTCCTCTCACATCCCTCCCGCTCTCTCTCTCTCTCTCTCTCTCTCTCTCTCTCTCTGTCTCTCTGTCTCTCGCTCTCTCTCTCTTTGCCCTTCATCCCTCTCCATTCACAGTCATAAATCACAGTGAGAAGCAGACATTTTTAATCAAAAGAGAAAGAAAGATGTCTCAATAAATCGTGCCACCCCAACCTTAATAACGCTGGGCTCCTTGTTTGTGTGTTTGCGGTTGTCTGTATTTGTCTGCATGTTTGCATAAACTTGGTGTGCAGGTACACACATGTGTTTATCCTTGTGTGTGTTTGTGTGTGTGTGTGTGCAAATGCTGGAATACATTGTTTGAGCTGTCACCAGGGCTTTTGTCATAGATAACTGCTGCAGATTGAGTAAGTTACACATCTATCGTATGTGTAGCACAGAAAAATAGATGGCAGTGTTGAGCTTTCATTTGTTTGTTTGGATCTTTTACCTTTTCAGGTCTTGGTGCTCTGAAACACACAATGAAGAAACACCTAGGGCTGATAAACAATCATTACAGTTATTTAATGTATCAGACAGTTAATGGTAACATTGCAGTACGGTTGAAATTGAAAACCAAGTAAAATATTGTGTCTATGTACAATCTAAGCCGCGGGTGTTTTTCAGTCTGAAAAGAAAATGAATTTAAATTGAAAAAAATCACTCAAATTTTTGATATTTTCCCTATTTGTTTTTCTTTTTTTGTCGTTTCGGGATGTGGTATGTTTCCCAAGTAAATTTTTCAAATTTATTGAACATTATATTGCATTAGCACTATTAACATGCCTCGTTATGATGAGTCATGTTCTGTTTTTGACCTTTGCGAGTTGACAAGGAGCATCGCTCACATGGTGGAAATAAGAACTGTCATTGACTTGACTGTTGTTATTCACGGTGCTGTCTCTTGTAATAGTCTTAACGTTTGTTGTTTTCCTAACGAAGATGCAACCGTTTAATTTTTCATGGGATCTAGGTGACCTGGGTTGTGTCTAATGTCTTTGGGTTTGTTTTCCTTGATGGAAGAGACAGCGTTATATATCAGCATTTGGCCTTTCTCCCCATCACTTTTCCTCCTGTGTTCTTTTCAAGTCCCCAGCAGAAACGCTGTTAGCAAAGCCCTCCTAGCCCAATCCTCAAGTAATTGGGCAAAACTCACAGTGATGGTGCGAACGTGTAGGATTATTCATAATTTTTTTGAAGCTGCCAGTTGGAAAAAAAAATCTACCTCTTTAGTGGAGCTGTTATTTTTGTCTTCTGGTCCCCGACATCTCTTGTTTCTCTCCTTGTCTCCCACCATTGTCATTCTCCCTCAGGAACTCCTCATCACATTGAATTATGGTAAAGCCAACCTTGTCAGTTTTCTCTTTAACGAGAATAAAACGAGTTAAATATTAATTACGTTCCAGGCCTGAACGCCGTCCTCCTGCTTCCTGGTGCCACTGTTTACGTTTAGGCAGTTATAGGTTTCATTCTTAAAGCCATTGCTGTACAAGCCACAGCTGAAGAAGCACTTGGATCCTTTAACTAAATATCAATACAGCATTATAGGAACAAACAACTAATCAGTGATGCCGCTCTGGTCTATGCAGCATGGATGGATGTATGATTACGCACATACTCCAGATGCCATCCACCCTTAAATTAGTTTAGGGGAAAAAAAAGGGAATCAAAAGAAAATCAAGTGAGTGCAATTTATTTTATTGAAAGTTCTGGAGCGGCGTGGCTAATGAATGGCATCCAAGCCTGCAGCCATGGTGTAGATGATGCTTCTATCTCCGCTTCTTTTTGCCATCATCTCCACTTCTTATTCTCCTTTCGGTAACATGCCTCAGTAGTTTAAGCGACGTCATATGATCCCAGTTTGACAGAACATATGCAAATGTCTGACGGGCGTTAAAGTTGCTAACCCTCGGTATGTTTTTCCGTCCTTTAGGGAGGAACTCAACACACCTTTGTGGTGATGAGGCTTTAAAATATGTGGTGCCGCCAATGCTTCGATAATGTGTTGTTCTTTCTGACTTGCTTCCAGTAACTGCACTCATGCATAGCTTAACATAAAGACAGTGTGTGTCGTTAGTTGTAGTTTCCTCCACTTTACTTCTTTCTCTTGTGCATTTGTTTTCATCAGACCAAAAGCACCTTGGGCATTGGAAGGTGTCCGCTTCGATTATTGAACCAATACGTGTAATTTGCCTCAAGTGAGTCTCTAAATGACATCATGTTGTGTCCATTCTGAATTCACGCACTCCAGGTTAATTTCCTTCTTCTCACTCTAAGGAATCCTGTCATGTTTATTTCCAGTGGGCTGAAAGATACTTAGTGGTTTTTGCCTCTTTTTTTTTCTTTAGCCTTCAACAATGGTTTCACTGGGACCAATTTGTCCATATTAAAATAGTGCCACTCTTTTAGAAATACAGCTTCACTCTTACAGCAGTGTGGTGGAACAAAGTTTTTCACCTCTGGGTACCAGCACTCCAGAACTCATTTTATATTGGGTTCCCACATCCTACCACAAGTCCCTCATGGACTGCAAATCCGGAGCCGTACGAGTTTGTTTGGAGGGCAGTCGATGTAGATGGCACACTGCATGACGCAACAGGGAAGGGTTTGCGCTCGTTTGCACTCAGCTCATGTCCTAGAGAGCCTTGAAATCTCTGTGCAAGTGAAACTAAATCCTAATTATACAATTAGGCAGTGGAAATCAGTTGCTTTAAGTGTCTTCAAAGCTATAGAAAGGTCTTTAGGTAAGGCCTTTTCCTCTATTGTATGTTATGTAATTGTTCATAAAGGGTTTGCATTCAAACCCTTAACAAAAAGTGGCTATAGAATCCAGGCAGCACAAAGTTTCTGTGAATCATTGTGTCCACAATGGCTCAGCACCCTGAGCTGCCACAAGAGCAAATCCCAATGAGCCTTTCTTCCTTAAATTTTAATTGGAAAATCAGCTGTTTCATTAACCGTTGAGCTTGCACAGCCTAAAGGACACACTGCTGGAGCCTGACCCATACCATATGCATACACATACCATAAAGGTTATGGCTGCAGCTGAGATTAGTTTACACAGTTTTTTATATATATATATTTGTTTATTTGTTATGGCAGAGTCTGCGTATTTGCAGAGTTATAGTATTAGACGACATGGGTTTTCCATGTTGACATGAGATAAGTGTATTGCTCAAGATTACAGATGTGTTAATACAATATTCTGCACCCTTGTTACATAATTTGTGAACTATGACACCTACCCATGACTGAATGAAGTTTTCTTATCCTGATGCCAGCAAATTGGAAACACAGTAACTTTTTTTTTTCTTTTTCCGCCCTTTCTCCTTTTTGCTGAAAGCTGGAGATCTGCGTTTTCTACCACTTTCTTCTTTTCTCACCTGGCTTAAGTTTTTTTTTTTTTATTTGCAGCAGCCCCCTAGTTGTTGTTGCCAGTGATTATGTGTCAAAACCTCCAGACAAGACAAAGCACGACGGTTCCAGAGTAAAACCTTGGTTTCCATAGTGATGGCACTTGCACAAGCAGCCAGTGAGAATTGGTCCTGATTGATGGGGCTTGGTTGTTTGGGCCTAGAGGGTATGTGGTGGGTATGTGTGTGTGTGTGTGTGTGTGTGTATGTGTGAGTGAGTGAGAAGCAGAGAAAGTATGTGTGTCTGTTTGCGTGTATGTGTCTGCGCGCCTGTTCATGAATCCACTTGAATGCACATTTGTCTGAATCCGACTTTCTATCAATCTGTCCTGTCCATCTCTCCACCCCTCTAGTTAGACTGTGTGTGTGTGTGTGTTGATAGCAGAGGCTGGTAGGGTTCTCAGTCAGTCTCAGGACTGACGGACAGGCAGCTCCAGCAGCTCGGTGGCCTGCTGAGACTTATAGATAGCTGTTAGGCAGATACTGCAAGCTAGTAAATCTCCACACACTGCAGAGGTCCACATGGCTGTAGATCATTGTCAACGTCTTCACACTTGACTTGGTTTACTCCCCTTACACAATGTCTGAATGTGAATCACATTCACGTTGAATTGTACAATAAATATCTAAAAAGTTAGCTATAATGCAGAGGTAAAGAAAAAGGACTGGACAAATGGAGATGCAGAATTGTGTCTGTCTCTGTTTATCGGTTGTTTATTTATTTCTCCAGTCGTCAGTCTTGTGTGTGTCATGTGTCTGCTGTTTGGCTAATATGAAAATGAAGTTTAATCTCAATCAAGAGCAGCTTTGCTAAATCAGCTTTTGTAAATTAGTGACACACTGGTTCATATTGGTCCTGTCCACTTTGAAAAACACACCAAAAATATCCTGTGTGTGTATGTCAGGACATATAAACCATTGTGAAACAGTGA
Organism: Trinectes maculatus; assembly: GCA_016785345.1. Lineage (NCBI taxonomy): Eukaryota > Metazoa > Chordata > Actinopteri > Pleuronectiformes > Achiridae > Trinectes > Trinectes maculatus. The sequence continues at coordinate 306,735 of JAFBJQ010002107.1, forward strand.
TTTTGGAGCCATTGTGGGCATTAAAAAAAGTCATTATTATTATTCAGTTGAGTTTCTCATTCACACGTGTGATTTTGTAATCTTGGAGTACTTCCCATTTTAATTTGTTCTGTTATTGGCACTCATACGCCTCTGTAAAGTTAATTATCTGTTGAAGGAAAGTGGCAGATGAAAGTATGTGAAATCAACAGACACTTTTAGTTGGTTGTTTGTATCCAGAGCAACTGTAATAACACTGACAACCAAGAATAATAAAGTAAATATGATATATTAAAAAATAATATCCTCATCTGCTTCCCCACCTTAATTACACCCACACCACAAACTACCACTTGAGAGGCAGGAGAAAGTGGAATTGGTTAGTTTATTGTGATACCTCAAATAGTGCCAAATGTTCTTGTGCAAATAGTGTTGATGAAATAAAAGGGTTTTTTTATTATTAAATATAAGGGTTTCTGTGTGCTGTGAAAAATGCCTGTTTGTACCAAGATGGATAACAAGTACCCTTTCCGCACTTTGCTACTTTTCGCTACAAATCACTGAATGCTTGTGTCATTCTGTCCCCCACTTTGCTAATTCAGCAGATAATGGATCCTATTTATGACCCGAGAAGCTTTTCTCCATCATTTACCGTATTAGTCATAAAGCCAGTCCCTTTCTCCTCAATAGTCCCCCTACCACATGACAACAGTGAAGTACTGTAAATGGACTCGTCTCATATTCACATGTCCGCCTCCCACTCTCCACCGCTTTATAATCACAGTGCTGTTATATTACGTGTTATCGGGTCCAACAGGGGTAGTGGCTAATACCAGGCATCTTCTATAGCTACACAAAGGACTTTATGCACAGTATGGGTTTTCTATCTCCGCAGAGCTGGTTGTGTTTGCAATGGATCCGCTCTATTCTTGGGGCCTTGTGGAGATTGCTGGGCCCCCATTGCTCTGACCACATCCCCCTGCTGGGCAGATAAAGACTGGTCTTGTGTGCTTATCTGGGCTGTGCTATACCTCAGACTGTCTGAGTGAAGGTTTGGGAAAAGAGAGACTTAGGTAGAAGGGACAAATGGCCACTGCGGGTGCAGTGTCCTTCCAATGTCATCCCCAGTAACAGCATATACAGGCTTCTGAAGACGCTTACATGAGGCTCCTCTACAGGATGATTATGTTGCGCTGGTGTTTAAGGGTAGTCATATTTGAATGCGCACAATAGAGTGTGTTAATGAAACATTTCAGTTTAATGGGAGTACGCCTATCTGTTGATAAAATGTTGTGGTCTATGCCATCAGTCATTACTGAGGGTTTTCAAAGCAATTTAAAGGTCTACAGTGTACAACGCTGTCTATACTGCAATTACTGGCTACGTGGCAAGGTTCACATTCCAGAAGAAGAAAGGTTCAAAGTCAACAGTAACTGGCAACAGAGGCCCAGAGGCACAGAGTTAAGGGAAATTGAAAAAAAAGGTTAATTATGCTCTTCAGAGTTCACACAATCACACACTGCATACCTGAAGTAATTGCAGTATAATAGACATTCATTGGCCCATATCCAGTGGTGGAGGGCTGTTTGGTCGCATGGTCATGGAAAAAAAAAAACATTCAGATATGTGCACATATGCACAAATGTACTATATTTACCATACACATAGAGACAGATTTAAACACATGTTTTTTTCAATCACAGACAATGACGGTCGTATATTTAACACAGAATGTGTCCGATGCTGGGGAATACACATTCTGTAGTATCTATGTCAGTCACACTGTCTGTGTCTCCCGGTGAGCTGACCACATTTCATCCTCTTTCATAGTCTCTGTCTGCACGCAGCTGTAAACGCTGCCTCACAGCTGCCTCGCTGCTCAGCAACGGCATCTTTTTATTTACCATTCGATCTTTTCTCCAGACAGGCAAGTTTTATCTGTTGTGAAATGAATCTGAAAGCGCTGCCTACAACAATTTCCCCAACAATTTTTCCCTCATATATTGAACGTTACAATGTTAAATGTAAAAATGGGAGGGAAATTGGACTTGCTATGATATGTGAATGTCTTTTATCTATTTTATGCTGCAGAAGTCGTGTGTCTATAATGTTATCATATGTTAGTTTAAAAAAAACAACAACAAATAGCAGAAAAGAATTTGATTGAATATGTTGCACATTTGACCCCTACCTCATTTTTCACATCCTCTGTTCTTATACCTGCCTCCCTATCTGTGACCTCATGACCTCCTACTGCACTCCCCCTCCTCTCTGCCCCGACTGTCTCTTTCTCATTCATTTTCATACATTTTTACTTCACAGCTTCATGTAGAAAAGAAAACTGCATTTAGTGCATGTGTATGAGAAAACTGTCAGGATTGACAGGTGGGTTCGTCTGTTGTCTCTCTCTGTCTTATCCCGTGCAGTGAGAAAAGAGAGAGAGAGAGAGAAGGAGACTGGGTTGAAACACCGACTGGTCCGGGGGAAAGACTAATCAAAGAGTGCTGGCCTTCTGCAGAACCACAGCCACAGGCCCGCTCTGTGTAAATGCCTCCTCTGTCTCGACAGAGGGCACATTGTGAGGCGAGGTCAAATGCAGAGGAGCTGAGTTGTGTAACGCTGTCTTCTTGTAGTTTGCAGAATGGAAATTGAAAATATAAAATGCCAAAAGGAATTACTGTATTCACCATCTACAGTAGCCATATTCCTCTATACTAGTGAAAAACTATGGCTCCTATATCGTTCCACAACCTTCACTCTTTGAAATACACAGTAATATTTGTTTTTTTGGCAATTAACACGTGCCACACACACGCACATCCATGTATTTATATAGTTTTTATTTTGTTGTAAAAAAAAACAAACTTGGGATTAAAATCTAAAGAGGGTTAAGAAGTTTTTCACAGGAGGCAACAATCAATATGCTTTCATTTGACCATCAGAAGAACAAGAATCGATAGATCTTCAGCATTAAAATGATTGCCAGCAACACGGCCCGTTAATACTTCTTGTAAAAGTAGAAGAAATTCATCCCTAGCCATTGGCTGATTTATTTAGCTGAGCGCATGGTCGGTCAATGACCAACACTCACTGCCCGTCTGAGGGCTGTTATATTATGGATGGCAGTTTTTGGGGATGGATGATATGTTTTCATTTTTCAACTGGCCAGTGTCAGTCAAAAGCAGCAGCTTGTTTGTGTGCAACCTCTGATAAAGTCGGACTGAACAGCTGTTTTATACTTGGTAAACAAGAGACGTCAGATGAAGGGCGCCTCAGCTTGCAGCTTAAGAAAGGATCAGATAACGGATTCTGTCAAAGTGCACAACAGCACAATCGCTGGTGCAACTCTCCAATATAATGGACGAATTAACATTATTAGCATTGCATTCCAGCAGCAATTGAATGGACAGCAACCACTTAAAATGGATTGATGGTCAATCAGTCGCCGCCATGATTGTCAAAGATGGATATCGGCGCAGCAACAACATGCGTAATGTGGCCTGTTAGGAGAAACAAATTTGTAGACAGGCATTGATTTAAGTGGATCACAGAAGGAACAGTCTGAGTCCTGTCAACAACACTGTGCTCTGCCTGCGTTACAGAGTCACTGTACTGTCAGTGATTAATCGTTCTTAAAGCATTCAGCTGGAACAGCACACGCTGATTGACTGGCACCATGACGTCGGAAGACTTTCAGCTTCTAATAGCTGTAGCTTATGGTCTGTTTAGGGATCCATATGTGTGAGCCAATTGTCCAACCCAAACCCAAATGGTTTTATTCACCTTTACCACGAACAAGTCTTATAATACGCTATACACATTATAGTACACACGTAGATTCCACTATCACTTAACGAGCACGTATCCTTACTTTCAGCAATGATCCCGCATTCGCAGAAAGTTTGTAAAATCAAAGTAAATGTTGTCTCACACGGGGACACAGGTTGATAAGCGGGAGGTTTCGGTGATGGTTGTGATGGATGAGGATAAAGTGTAACCACTCATCCTTTGGTGCGCCGGGTCGACTTGGAAAAAAAAAGAATGGGGGAAACTTTAAGACCAGCTTTTGAAATCAAATAATGGGGAACTAGTTAGTAGTAAGTTTGTGTGGTGTATGTTGTTTTAATATTTGCATGAGGGTTGTGAGTTGGGGGATAGCAGGATTAACTTTGTATGTGGCGCCCTAGCGTTTCATCCTTCTTCTTTTCCTTTCCCTCGTCCTTACACTCTCTCTCTCTCTCTCTCTCTCTCTTTGGTCAGTTCTGTCTAAAACACCCTCTCTCTCCCCTCGTACCCACTAACGAATGCAGGAGTTCTCCTTCATATATGTGTTTAGCTGTGCCCGGAGACTGCCGTCGGCCCATGGTCCCTTAATTATTAATATGACGTTATGTGCTGGCCGTTTGATCATCCACACTTATCGGTGTGATTCCGATTTAACGAGTTCCTCAGGAGACAGTGTTTTATTTCACTCTCCCTCTTTTTATCAGACTTGTTGTCTCGAAGCTCCTGCAACCGAGGCGTAGCGACAAAGAAGAAAAAAAACACAGGTTTGATGGACAGTTTAACCACATGGTCCGCGTTCTGCGAGGCCATTACTCAACCACAGATGCCAGTGTTATACACAAGCTTCACCTCCGTATTAAAATAAAAAGTCGTTTTTACTGACTCATATTCTTAATGTCTTTTTCAGAGAGAATTGCACAAAGCCGGTTTGGTCCAGACTCCATTTCCCTGTGGTGTCATATTTCTTTATGTACTTACCATCAGAGCCGTGGCAAAACACCTACATAGAAATTCTCCATGTGAGTTACGCGGCATTCAGATTAGGGAACCAGGTGAGGACAAGCACAGTAATGTAATTCATCCCGAGATTGCACCGCAGGGGGTAATTCACAATGACGACATGGCCCAGTTAAAGAGGCTGCGCGGTCGGAAAATAGCATGAGGTTCAGTCGCCACAGCATCACAACATCAGTGTAGACAGACGGCCATCTGTCCAAAGCAGCTTGTCCATCCACCCACTGTCTGTCTGTCTGTCACAGTTTTTATATTTGTTTATATTTTAACAATAAAACTAATTTGCTTTTTGATGTTGATCCATGTGCGTGTTTGCGAAATTGGCAACCTTGCAAAAAAACATTTGTCACACAGTAATTATAATTTTTTTTTTTCTTCCCTTTTCTCTTCCTAAATCTGTAGCACCACCACGATTCACTAAAGTTCCAGTTGACCAGATCGGCGTCTCCGGGGGCGTGGTTTCCTTTGTCTGCCAGGCGATAGGTGACCCCAAACCCAGGGTGAGCTGGAACAAGAAAGGCAAGAAGGTCAACTCCCAGCGTATCGAGGTGAGTTCACGGTTGCGGCAAATTCCAAGCGTAGAGGCAATTTTTATAGACACTTCTTGTAAGTTGAAACAAAGGAAAATTATATTACCTATATTACCTGTTATAAAAACAAACAGTTGTGCTGGTTTTGTGCTAATAGTTCAGACATCGGCAGGTTAAAAAAAGATTTCACAATTGGAAATTTTAAAAAAAGTATGATCCAGAGGCGTCATTAAACCATCTCACACAGTTTGTCCAACTCAGTGAGTGAAGGCACGAAGCTCAAATGATGATCGTCTCCAGATTTAGCTCCTTTTAAACTTGCTCTGCTTCACATTACAAGCAGTTGAGTTCCCATGCAGTGTTTTTGAAAAGAGCTTTTTTGTTCCGTTTCTTCACCCTCAGCGTTCCCAAACAGTTCTGGACAACAGCTACCCATCTTTTTATTTACTTGCTACACTAACCTCTGAGTGATGTACCCCATTAGTCACTGCTGTCCAAAACCGCGATTCAGAACACTGCCATTCCTTTGACTCTGTTGCCTGTTGTTGCTGTGTTTTTCCCCCCTCTGCTTGTGTGTGTGTCTTTCTGTGTGTTATCCATGGTGTTTGTTGTTCAGTTCTCGGCAGGCATTCCAGATGGCATCTCTAAAAGTCTTGATTGATGCTTAGTGTCTCTTAATTAAAAAGTTGCCTTCGTTAAGGATAACGGCAGTGCGCACGCACGCGCAAACACACACACACACACACACAAACTGCAGCATAGAGACAACCACAGGGGAGGAGACTAAAATGCAAAAGAGAGACAACAACATCAACCGGGGGAAAAAGCAGCGTCGCAGCAGAGGACAAAATAAAAAAGACAAGTAGTGTTTGTACATGCTCTTCTCCTGCATGTTAAGTGGGAAACAAAGCCAAGGGCGTGAAGAACGGACGCTTCTTTTCCTCCATTTAGCATGAAATAAAAAAAAACGTGTAAAGGGGTTTTGAAGTAGTTATAATTTTTTTTTTCGGTTCTACCCTCCAGACAGCTGCTTTGATATTGATCGTGATGCCGTGCTCTGCAGTGTTTTTAGCCTAATTAACAGCTCGGCTCTGAAATGTGCAGCAGTGGAGCAGCGGGGCCGCTGAAGACTTGGACTTGTATCTCAAACTCAGGCTTTGCTCAGAGATCTCAGCAGTGAACGCCCTTATTGTGATGGCGTAAGCTCCTCTGAGGAAGGATGGATATTGGAAGGGGTCTGCAGTGAGACTGACAGGCAGCCTTAGCATCTCCTCCAACACTTCACCCGTCCAAAAATAGACCAAAGGCAATAAGCCAAGCAGATGACTGTCCACGTTAATAGAGAAGGGTAACTGGTTCAGACATCCCAGGAGTTCAGGTCTGCTGTAATGCTGCAAGATACATGGCTCTTGATATGTGATGATCAATTTTCAATGTTTACATTTTTATTTTTTTTTATTTACATGAAACTAATTTCCATTTCTCCAGTCATGTTGTTCACTCTGGTTCTCCACGGTAACACTACGCCCTACAGCAGGCAGCTGAGGTTCAAAGCTGGTAGCACTTGTATTGGACTCCCACAGCTGTCTGACCCAACCCCTGTCCCTCATCCCACAGACCATAGAGTTTGACGAGGGCGCCGGAGCCGTACTCAGAATCCAGCCTCTGCGCGCACCGCGTGATGAGAACATCTACGAATGCGTGGCTGAGAACAGCGAGGGCGAGATCACTGTCAACGCCAAGCTGTCCATCATCCGAGGTGAGTCCTGCATAATGAAAGAACGTGTAGCGGGGCAGCCGCGAGATACATCTTTAAAGCAGAGATCCGGAAGCGCCTCAGGTTTTTATGATGACATCTCACCTTGGAGGTTTTGACCTGCACTTGCCAGTAGGTGAGGGCTGAAGCGTGAAGTCTTTTTGCTTAGGATGTCTCTCAGAGGTTCTCTATTGTTTCAGTCAGCCACTTTGACTGGAGCTTAAATTACTGTTGTTTTTTGTTCGAATTTATTATTCAGTTTTATGATATTTGCATCCTTTAATGGACACCGTTAACTTTTTATGTTTCCCTTTTTACCTCCCATCTAAATTTATAAGATCTTTACGTGGATCATCACAAAAGAAGCCCAATGTGGAGGATGGTTTTAGTTTTACTTCAGGGCCTGTAATGATTCATATTCACTTACATCAGATGGACAGTGTGAAGGCTGTTTATCAAGGGTCCATCAGTTTGATGCTACTAATCAACTGTCCATTCACTGCGGGACCTTTTTATGCCTGTGATGAAAACCTCTCGGATCACTGAATGAAAAAGACTGATTGGTCACATCTAGACAGCCGAGTGACAGATGTGTTTGGACACGCGCACACAAACACACACACACACACACACACGCACACACTCCACCCGGGTGTAAAAAATAGTCTGAGAAGTGTGGATGAAATCAATGATAGTTGATCTTTGGGGACCTTTGCTGAGTGGCTCCTGCAGGTGCTAGTTTAGTTTCAGCAAAGATATTAAAGCATTTGTTAAGCTGTAGCGTAGAGGTCATGCAGGACGAAGTCCGAGGCAATCATGTGGTTTACACACTCCTGCTTTCTTCTGTCTGGTTCTACCTGTCTGTACCACACACACACACACACACACACACACACACACACACACACACACACAGACACACTCCTGTCTTCTGTTCTCTCCTGCCACCATCTGCCACATTTCCAGGGTTGGATGAAGCTGAGTTATTGCTGGCTGCCTGGCAGCACACTAGCCAGGCCTTCCTGGCTGTCACATGCCTGTTGGAGCAGGGACTGGAAGCTTGGCCCAGCGTCCTGGGTTAGTTATTGTTAGCAACAAACCCCCCACACTGGGAATATGTTGGTGGGTGCAAGGAGGTGGGAGTGGCTTCAATGCCCTTCAGAACTTGATACGCAATTGGAAATTACATGTAGGTTGACATTTGACCCAGTTTCACTCATCATCACGCAAAAGTACCCCACCTGCAGTGATGCACTGTTTGCTGTGAGAGCTGGTTTGAGCAGGTGAAACAGCAAGACTGAAAAAAGAAAAAACCCTAGTGAACGAACACAGACTGCAGTTCCCAGCATGTGCATGTCAGCATGTGCAGTTGTGTGTACATGTCTGTACGAAAGAGCAAACCGAGGGCCGTCCACAGGAGCAGAAGGAAAATAAAAAGATATTGGAATCAGCTTGATGAGGTTTTCTTCGGAGACCAGAGGTAGACAGCAGCCCTCCTGCCCAGGCAAGACCCGACACTAAAGGGGGGACGGGAGCGTGATGATGGGGGCTGAAGGTGCAACATGAGTGGCAGAGGGAAACAACAGCAGTTTCACTCTGTTTTCCATCGTTAATAAGGTCGAACCCGACTGTGTTCACCCAGCAGCATTAAGAAGCAGACAGGAAACCATAAAAGCGGAATGTGGAAAAAATGTGACATATATTTTTATATATACAGTATATATTTTATATATATATATATATGCTGTCTGTTTATGCTCTAAAAAAGCAGAAATTACAAGATGTGAAAAGTATTAGAAAAATAAACTGATGAAAAGAACAATGGTGAACATATGGAGAGGATGGAAGTGGAGCAAATCAGAGAAACAAATAGAAAACTAAAAAGGAGAAAAGTTGGCGGGAGATGAAGGGAGTAAACAGGAGGTGTTGCGGACGATTGGCATCGTGGAGCAGGTGAGGAGGACAATAGGCAAACATGGGCTCTTGGAACGGGGGCAAAGGATTGTGGGGATATGGGACAAGGCACAGGAGACACAGCTGCAGTAAACAGAGGGTTTGTGGTCCGGGATGTGGAGAGCCAGAAAATGGGGCGCGATGGTGGGTGACTTGGCCGTGATGTGTGCCGCGGCACACATTTACAAGCAAATCCAGCTGTGTGCACACGCTCACCCATATCCATGTTGCACTGCATATACAAACAAATATAATACACAACAGACACAAAGACACACAATAACATATGTTTAAACATGCATAACGATGACATCCCTGCAACAGATGCTGAATAGCTAACAGCAGGTTATGGAACCTACATGACTGGATAGTCGCCATTTGGGTAAGAACAAGAGACGACTATATGCACAGTCACTCCTCTACACACATACAGATGTCAGCCATGTACCAGCCTTTTCCATCCTACTGCGCACCTATCCACCATGACAGCATGTGGGCCCAGCTTGGAGTAAAAATGAACAACAGCCCAGCATTTACCCCCCACCACACACACACACACACACACCGCCTAACTGCGTTGGTAAAGATATGCATACAAACAGCAGGGATATATATATATATATATACACACAAACTGACAATGTGCATACACATGACGACTTCCAACACATCCATCAACTTACATCTGCATATAAAGAGATGAAAATTACATTGTGAATAACGCCATAGATGTTCATTCATACACAATTTTAATAATACAGCGCTGTGACGACAGGACCCCTGTTTTCTCTGCGGTGTTGGTAACGGTGTTGGTGTAGACGTGCGTGTGTTGTGTGTTGGTGGCAATGGCAGAGTGCCTTCAGCATCGACTGTGACACCTCTTTGGCGGTTGTCTCACTGCCTCGGCTGAATACCTAAGATGGGGGCCATCTGGCTCCACTCAGATTTGCACACTGTCCTCTGGGAGCCCTTGGAGAGGGACTGACAAGTGTATGAAGCATACTCTGGAGATCTGACACAACTCGCGCTGTGCGTTGAGTTTTTGTCTTGGGAACGATTTTGTCAGTTTTTAAGGATTTGCCTGTATTGTTTTTTTTTGTTTGTTTGTTGTTGTTTTTTTTTTCATGTGTTCAGAGTGACAAAAAGAAGGCAGCAATGCCACCGGGGCACTGTCAGCTCATGCTGTGGTGAGGCGATCGTGGGGTGTTACCCAGCTTTGTGTGCTTGTCTTTTAGACTGCTGCCGTCGTTAGCCCTGTCATCACTCCTGCAAATAGATTCTCCCCTGTGGCATCCACAGGAGCAAAGACTGACTGATGAAGTTTGGTCCGTTTGTCTGTTTTTTTTATGTTGCCAATGTTAATACAGTATGATATGTGTATCCCCGTGTGTGGGGAGCCCATCGAACAGATCACAGTGAGGCAGAGCTGCTCTCAAGGCAGACGCGGTCGTGTCGGTAGAGTTCCACCTCAGCAGTGCAGCCGTGGAGCTGAAATTGACTTGCGAACTAAATTCCGCCACTCTCTGAGCTGTGTGAATAGACAGGGTGCAGAGACTCACCTCTGATCCAAACACAGACACATGCAATTCAGCTCTCGTGTCTGACCTTCAAGAAAAATGCTCGCTGCATAATAGCCGACCTACCCGTGACCTTTGTTTGCAGCTGTGCGCCCCACACACACACGTACTCACACACACACACACACACACACACATTCTCTATTTCTCACCACTACTCTCTCCAAAACCTGTCACATCATCTGGCACCTGAGTGTTGTTGTGCCAGTTGCGAGTTTGGTTTTCCTCTGCACCACTAACAATAGACAGGTAAAACTCTGCAGTATCAAGTGTTTTTGTAGTTTTTGCCAGTTTCCATTGATTATTATGTTGCTTGTAAAAGTGGTTCTTGCTGCAGGGGGACTCAGGTATGTGCCAATGCATTTCCTGATTTTTTTTTAAATTTTATTTTTAAGCAATAAAATACAAATCTGGATTCACAACTGTGAGCCTGTGAGCTGAAGAGCATTCCACATATTGATTTCTTGTATCACATATTGTGGATAAAAGTGGTGCGATAGTTAAAAGATAGATATTAGGTAAGATATTAGGTAATATATCCACTGCACAGCTCATTGTGTGAGTATGTTTACAATGGAATTTGCGAAAGATGAGATTTCCTCGCATGTGTGATGCAATCTGACTTCAAAATAGGTTTGTGTTTTGAAAGTTGGAGCCTGAGGAAAGACAGCGAGGAACAGATGGTTTGAGAAAACAGAGATGATAGAAAGAAAGAGCTTTTCCTCCTTACTGTTTATTTCATCAGTATTTCCTGTTTAAAACCCCAAAACATCAGCACGCATTCAAGATATGAAAAATAATACTTCTCAAACCCTTTGGGTTTTTATAACCTCTTAAACTACAGTTTACTCCTTTTCCGCAAATAAATAACTCACAGAACTGTTTTCTCCAAAATAAATAAATAAAATTTAAAATCTCATAAAAGTTTTTTTTTTCTGTTTAGACACATCTTTTGAGGCAGATTTGACTTTTTTTCTTGCACGGATTTTCTTTTGATCAGGTTTTTCTCAGTCTTTTTTTCCAATTTTGTGGAAAAGGTGAGTCAAGGACAGAAAAAGAAGTAATAGTTGCGTGTGCGAGCGCGCGCATGTGTGTGTGTGTGCGCGTGCATGCGTTCGAGCGAGGGAGAGAGAGTCAGCCAGCCTATAGCTGCTCTGTAATGAGACAGTAAAGAAGTGGCAGTATCAACAACAGATCTGGATGTTTCTGCCCGCCTCTGCCGTAACCTTTGCCCCCTTCTCCAACACCTGTAGAGAGAACAAGAAATATATGCAGAAGAAGAATGGCAGGGAGGTGAGGATACAATCAAAAAAAGGCAGAAATAGATAAAAAAAATATATCTGCTCAAAACCAGGAATACAGAAGAGGCTGAAGGAGAAGTAATAAAATGCACATATCTTATTTGAACTTGTTGTATCAGTGAGTATAAGACAATGAGCCCAGTGTTACTGAACCAGTCAGAGTCAGTAGGCAAATACTGACCACACAGATGACTCTCATGACCCTGATCTCGTATTGGAAGCTTCGGGTTTTGTCCTCAAGAAATTTTCTCTTCAGTGTCCTTCAGCGACTGATGCTTCTGTTTGTGCTTAAAAGACATTTCACTGTTTCCCCAATGACCCACGTCACATGCTCATATTAGCATTTGTATGCCAGCCAGTCTATCGACAACATCTCCCGTACTCCGTCTGTCACGATTTTTAAAGAAATTCCCTCCGGGGGAAATTCACATAGATGAGAGTTTATGGTTTCTGAATCCTTTGATCCTCAGAACCTGTATTGCAGTAATAATGTGTGATTGGGAGAGGATGAAGGGGGAACACACAGGATGAGTGGTAGCAAGACAAATAACGCAGAAAGAGGTAGAGGAGAAAGAGGTAGTGCTGATGGAGTGGGATAAGTGGAAGGAGCCGGCCCGTATCCAGAGGTGGCTGGCTCCTGAACCTTCACCACCAATTTCATATAACTCCTGCTCAAGTGGAGTGACCTGGCCCACTCTAGACATCTGGCCACAGCCAATATACAGCGCAGGGCTGGAGTGAAATGGATTGAGGAGAGAGGAGAGGAAGGAAGGGAAGCGAGAAATAGCAGGAGAGGGTGTAGAGTTTGGCTGACTGATTTATCTGTGGCTAGAAGGTTCAGAGGAAAAAAGATCCTTTCTCACGTCGGTGAATTGGTGAGGAGACGAAATGGAAACAAAGGTGTCTCGGAGACGCTTTTCCAAGCTCGTCAGGTCGGTGTCTCACAAGTCCGTAGTTAAATCAGTAGATGGATTCGATTTCCAACATCTGGGTCGTGGAAAAAAAATCCTCATATCATTATATCTCATTACATTTGCATTACAATTTTGGTTCCATATGATTTTGTTCGAAGAAAAGATAAATAAAAGATAAACAAATACAAAGATACATTATCTGAAAATGTAAATGACTATGCTGCGGTTATTAGCAAATAACACAAGCACGTTTTACTACGTACAAGCACGTTTTACTATTAATACAATACAACGTTTTACTATTAATACAATACAAAACAAAACAGCTTGGACGTGGGATTCACTTCCTCATAATGGTTTGCAATTAAAGGCACAAAAAATAGTAATATAAAAAAATAATAATTGCATTTTGGAGTAGTGCATATTTTACATGTAAAATGAACATCTGGAATCCAAATTGAAACTGTCAAAACAAATAATAATAGTAATAATATGCAGAGACCAAATCAACGGCGTGAAGCCATTGTAGGATAGCACTCTGAAGCAGAGAGCGGGAGAAGAGGAGAAAGAAGTGGTTCCCGTGGAAATAGTGTGAGTGGCAACCTTTTTTCACTGGTCCAGCTCATGCATAATGAAGAGTGAGGGGATATGGCCTGGACCTGCTTCATGCATATACATAAGCCCGCAGCCCCGGTGACTGAAGACATACAGCACACAGGTCATGGTCCTTGCCCTCCACGGATTGGGAGTCTCACATCACTTAAATTCGTGTGCGCTTCGCAAATGGCGCGCACATGCCACCTGTTGTCAAAGTTGAAGTGTAATGAGTGTTGGTCCTACATTTCTGTGACGATACACCTCAGCTAAGACTGAAAATAGCTTTTCTGGGGGAAGCCAGCTGGAAGAGCCTATCCAGGACTTTGTGATTACAAAGTCTGTGTTCTGGAGTGGAGCCCAGGTCCAAATGGATTTTACTGCAGCTGTTGCAGCCCTTAAAGGGCCAATGCGAGAAATTCCACATTCAGCATGTGTTGCTCAAACCCCTGCCACCACCCCCCGGTCCCCACAAAGTCCCTCCATTGTAAGATTCTGAGTTGTGTTCAGGCTTCAGGTCTCTGTGGGATTTGTGTTTTTTCTTTCGGTACACTGTGTACTCTGTGTACTCTGTGTACTCTGTGTTTTCTTTTTTCCTTTTACAGGTCGCTTCCTTCTTGACAGAAGTTTGAGTTCGACCACTCGTCAATTTCCCTACTGCAGTAAATGGTGGTGAAATTGCAGCTGAGGTTTTATGTCTTCTCTCCCCCTAACGATCCTGCTTGTTGCTCAACTTATCGGCATTCTGCCCACATCCCCTCGGCCCTGTCATCTTTCTCAGCGACTTATTTATCCAACACTCCGACTTATCTCGCCCGGGTTAAGGCCACATCCTCTCTGACCCTCGTTGCCGTGTGTACTTGTCGCCTCCACATCTTGGAGTGACGCAGCAATTACCCGGCAGTCATCTGGCTAACCCCTCTGGTCATACACCCCCCCCACACATTCATTATTGTTCTGCACACCAAAGGTGCATCCAGACCTGTCGTCTGGGGTTTAATTGCACCATGCTAATAGTCCACCAAGTCTGTCCTCACCCACCCACCCACTTCCCTCCAAATCATTTTGCAGCTACTGTCCATCTTTGTTTAGGGGGGTTTGGTATTTGTTTGGGTTTGATTAGTCGCTGTGGCAGGAATGGCGCAGTGCAGCACTCCATTTAATTAGGACCTGGTGTTTTGCCACCTATCAGAACACTGCTGAATTTTTTAGACAGACTGACATACAGGAAGTTGAGTGTTCTGTGTAATCACATGCTGTTCACTGTAAATTCTCGTAAAACCTATTTTGCCACTGAAAGAGGTTTATGACGTGACAGCGTGAAGTGCAGCACCTCAGTGAGCTGTCAAAGCACCCTGCAGTGCACATTCTCATCAGAGTCAGCATTAATTAGATATGACATGAATTATACTTCCAAGCCACTTTTGTTTTTTTTCTATATTTTATTGTGTAAGTTTCGCTCCCTCCATATGTAGTGTATGCATCATGGACAGGTTGTCAGCCTATCACAGAGCAACAGAGGAAAAACAGCCATTCAGCCTCACAATGACACCTACAGTCAATGTAGAGTCTCCAGTTAACCTAACCGCCATTGTGCCTGTGTTTGGACACAGGCACAGGGGGAACATGAAATCTCTCCTGAACCAGAAGCCTTGCTGTGAGGCACCATATCGTGATAAGTGATACCTAAACGTGACATTAATTACACCCCTGTCTTTAGGTGGTAACATACAGTCAGACATGTATTGTACTGCGTGTATGTATACGCATATGTTAATATGGTTGCTTTACATTGAGACTCTCAGAATGTTAAATGATATGGTATATACTGTATATTACATTCTGTACAACCGTCTACTCGCTTACAGTCCAGCAACAGCGTCAGCTCCTGTTTGAAAAGGCCCCAGCACTCACACACTGTGATAAACTGACGTCAGGGTCCAAGGTGCCCACTGCACATCCGCACTCAGTCCAACCCTTTCTTCTCTACACATGCAAACGCACACACATACACACACACACACACACACAGTCAAAGCCACCCACCACTAAACCAGACCTGACTGGTTGACGTTTCTCTACAGTGAGGCACTTCCTTTAATGGCCCTGGCCTCATCTCCTGTCTCCCCTGGAGTTCGCCTGTCTTACCCCAGACGCCTCAGTAGTCTGACAAGACAGAGAGAGATAGAAGAAGGGCGGGGGTGGGTGGAGGGGTGGAGGGGTGGGGTGGCTCAATAAACTTCCACCAGCTGAGACGGATAAACAGAATTTTTTTTTTTTTTCCTTTTATGTTTTTATTTTTCAATCCACCTCCTCTCCTCACAGGCAGGGGATTGTATGAGCTGTCCTTGGCAATAACTTCTCTCTCTTGTCTGTGCTGTGTCCATCACGCTGGCTCCGTATATCAGGGAAACAGCCGGTATTATACCTTTTTCTATTAAAGACTAAGTCCTGGGTTCCAGGAATAAAAAAAAAAAACAACACATGTCAGCTTACAGGTCGATCTAATAACTTTACGTGAAAATCCAAAATAATATAACATATGTGGCAGATCTTGATATTGACTTGTACCAATTTCTTGACAAAAAAAAAGTCAAAGTGACACAAGTAGGACATTACCAAGGCAACTGTGTCGTCCGGCAACCTATCCGGTCACACATCAAAAGTTCAACCAAGTTCCAGTTCCCTCCCTCTTTCCCCCAATCTTTCTGTCTCTCGTTCCTCCTTTGTCATTTTTTCCTCTGCTCCTCTACCCTTTTCTCATCAGATATTTCAGAGTGTGTCTCTTGGGTAGTATTTTGGGAGATTTGGATCTAAATATTGCCCTTGGTGGCTTGATGTGCGAGGTGTGGCGAATACCAATGGGACATCGGGCATCGTTCCGGGAATGGAGCAGGGAGGAAGAGGTTGAGTGCTGGCCGTATAATAACCATTATTCAGCTGAGATGGCTATCCGGAGAGGGCTATCAGTGCTGGGCCTAGAGACACTGTGATTAGATTTTCCCTGTGTTGCTATTCTTCTCTGTTCCTGAATCGCTGTTCCCTGTCTCCTTTTGTATATTTCTATAGCAATTCAACAGGAATCATTTTGGTCATAGATTTCGGGGAATGTCATGGAAAGGTGCAAGGCAGGGAAAGCATAGAAATGTCCTATACTGGTGCCTAGAAGTCAGGACTCATGGTTCGCAACTCAGTTGAATGCATGGAGACGTTAGTTCCAGGGTGAAAAGGAGTTTAAACAGGTCATTCTCAGCCAGCGCTGTCTGCCTATAGTGTAGGTGCACTGCAAATAATTCAGTGTTGTCTGTGTAGCTGGGTAAGCCCATTACCTACACATCTATTTATTCAAACCTCATATATATTTCAAAAACAGAGCACACCACTGGTATTCTTCATTGTCTTCCAACGTGTTGATCTTTCTTCTACTCTTTCTCCTTCATGCTGTCTCGCACTTCGTATCCCAGCAGTCCCTCCGTGCTGTTACTGCTCAAACCTGCTTACAGCCTGTGTCTCTGTGCTGCGGCGCTGGGTAATCAGTTAACCGGATTATGCCGCTGATGAAATTAAATCATTTCAGTAAGTAAAGAATAATGACTAATAGGTGCGGGGGACGGTGAGGGACCCCACAGCACTTGCTGCAGTTCCAGTAAAACCTGCAGTCAGATTTGACCTCCCTTCTTCTACTGTTCACTGATGTGGTTTTCATGTGTGTCAGAGATTTTGACTTCAGATGAAAATTGGATGATGTCTGCAGTGTAAAGTCAAAGAGATCGGCACAGAGAGTAACATCCTGGCCGGTTAGTGGTTAATGGTATATTTTAATCATCAAACCTGCTTTGGTCAGAGCTGTTAGACAGAAAAGCGGCGATTTGGTCGGCGTTAATCACTGGAAATGGGATTAGTCAGAGGAGTTAAATGAGTCTAAAGGACAGACCTTTTAAGAGGGCCACTTTTAGTATGATAGAATGCAGAATACAACAGCAGGCATGAGTCGGCAGATTAACAATCAGGCAGCGGCTAAGCTGACTAGAGGCTGATTAAAGGCTTTGCACCTGTCAGCTGTGGAATGATATTAAACGACAGAGTGAAATTAAAGACAATTATGGATAATTATGGCACTCAAGCCAAAAAAAAAAAAGAAAGGAACAATGGCAAAAATCAAAATCTAGATAATGGTCAGCAGGAAACTGTAGGCCACTTATCTTGGATTAATGTTGACCATACCAGGATTAGACGTATTAATTAGCCCATTAAGGTCAATAGTCATTAACGAGCAATAAAGAAAATGCTTGTGGAATCATCAGGGCAAAACAAATTTCTGTGATTGTTCACAAACAAATACTTTTAAATACTTGATACTATGCAGGTTGTAACTGCAGCAGGTCTCATAGCTCATATATATATATAGAGCACATTTGTTGATTGTGTTTGGCCTTTGAAGATTTGTCATCACTGAGAAACCCCCAGTACACATCATATAAATGCAATTGCCACACCATTATGGGTGGGGGGGGGGGGGCCCTTTGGGAATACCATTATGGGTGGGGGGGGGGGGTCCTTTGGGAATTGGAGGATGCTCTCAGCCCGTGTCATTGTCTCTCGCAGTCAGCCCGGCTGACCCTGCAGTAACACTCCCTCAATGAGTGATCTATTTATTTTTGCATGGCCGCCTTTTAACAGAGCCTGTAAAGCTTCAGGGGGAAAGATGATATCTGAGTCTGTTTCTGGGGAAGTAAGTAACCGGCGCACATGCCATCTATTCAGAAGAAGCTGTATCAGGTCAGAGCAGCTGTAACGATAACATTATCTCGCTGTGAATTAACTGTACCTTCTGCCCTGTTTGCCACTGTTTCAGTCAGTGGGTTTGTTTACCCACCTTTTCTCCCTCAGACAGATTCCCTCTGTCACATGCCTCATTTTATTAGTCTCAAATCCTCTTTGCCCATATATGGCTTTACCCTCATGGCTGGAGCCTCTGTAGGCTACTGTCTACTGGTCTCATACATCAGATGTTTGGCACAAGCCAAACCAATGCTTGGCAGATATCCTCCTCCTCCAACAGACTTTGTTGGCTACAGGGGGATGAGAAGAGTGCAGCATCTTTTGTGGCATTGTCTACATAGATCATTAATGACGCAGGGCAGAGGGAGTTTGTGAGAACACGTCGCTCCTCCTTGTCCTGAAGTTTCTACAGTTGCCTTTCTGAGCCCCAGGGGGAATTGGTGTGAAGAGATTGTGCAGGGGTGATCATTAATAATCGATGGCGAGGGTACAACATGGAGACTAAAACAGTGTAAACGCCCGTTCTTCTTTGAACCTTACTTTGAAATATTTATTGTGCTGTGCTGATGTCAGCCTCAGTGAGAGGTCACCTGTCTGGACATGGTTTTGATACCCACTGGTTTGGAGAGTCCATATTTCAGTATGTGACCACATGTGACATCACTTCCCTTTGTCCCCACAAAATGCTAATTTTGCAAAATATCACGTTCTGGCTTCTTTAATATTGTAAGTCAGAATCTTGACACCCTGCTAATTTTCTATATTTTTTTCATTTTGATCAAAAAATAAAAATCCCAAATAATAAGCAATCTAATTTCAGAATAATAATGCGCTGGAGGTAGGAAATGTAAAATGAAATACTGTTTAACTACTGTTTCGACTGCCCACATTTTCCCTTTATTTAGTGCTCCCCCAGTATCTACGACACCATCGCGGTGTCATCGTGGTGAGTGGATGTGAGGTCACTGGCTCCCCAGATGCGCAGTGACCTCAGCTGTGCCACTGACCAGCATCTTGGTCAGTGAATCTTCCACAAGTAGCAATGTGGCCCTGAGCTGGTGATGTATTTTATTCTTCGGGGTACTTTCCCCCCTCGGCTCTCATCATCTGAGAATGAGTCACTGCTCTGGCTCCAGTCAGGTTAGAGGTCAAGCATCTTGACCCATGGGACTAATTGTCCCAGGAGAGCAGGGAGTCTGCATGAAAGAGAACAATGGCCGCAGTGCACCGTGTCATCTCTTCACAGTGAAATGGCAATGCAGGCGGGCACGGCTATTAGCTCTGAGTTTGTGAAATTAATACAAGTGCTTGCTAGTGTGACAGTGCTTGAATTAGTGGAGCAATAGAGTAAAAACCAATCTCACCTTTACAGAAGAGTCTCCACACGCTGATGAGACTCGTATATGACCAATTACATCCCTCAAATGCCAGTCAGCTATTGGAATTATACTGTGTCTCAACCAGGTGATCATTCTGCAGCGGAATTATGAGGCTCCTTTTTTTATGTCCCCCCCAAAAACCACCCACCCTTGGTTTGTTGTAGCAGCCATTTATTTAACCCTTGTTATGCAGAGTCGAGGTATTTAAACAAAAACACATGGCTCACAATGGGGCAGAGTTAATTGTGGGAATGGCAGTCAAGTGAGCAAACATCTGGTTCCAGGACGATTTCTCTGCCCATTAGAAAGCGATCTAATTATCTGAGAAAGCATCGTGCGTGGTTTATTTGGTCTTTGCTCTTAAACCTCCTAATAGCCTTAACTCAGGCCATGGGGGAGGCAGATCCTTAATAAACTGCTGCTCCTTTGTTTATTTAAGCCTTTTTACCTCCACTGGTTTATTCATGCATCTGTCAGCTGTACATTTTCAAGGTGCACTTGTCTCAGTGCGTAATGGAAAACAGGGATTAGCTTTGAAAATGTCAAAATGTCAAATGCAGCTGTATTATTTACTTTTATTGTTTTGTTTTTTTTCTTCCCCCACAGAGGACCTGCTTCCTCAAGGCTTCCCCAACATAGACATGGGCCCTCAACTGAAGGTGGTAGAGCGCACTCGTACAGCCACCATGCTTTGTGCCGCCAGTGGCAACCCTGACCCAGAAATCACCTGGTACAAAGACTTCTTGCCCATTGACCCCACTGCAAGTAATGGGCGAATCAAGCAGCTACGCTCAGGTAAGGACGGCTCAAAACGTACGTTGCTGCATTATTGCGTCTCACTCAGCTGAGCACTCGTTTGATCCATCAGGACGTTTCTGTTGCTCGTTAACAACGGCTGTTTTTGTCCTTGCAGCTAAAGTGGCTGCAGCGCCCAGTCTTTGCTTTTCACAAATCATTCGATCATGTGAAAAGTGATGATGTTCCACTGTGCAAACACACATTGGTTCGGAATATTGTTCTTTGTCCGGATGCAAACTGTTTTCAAACAATGGTTTGATTTTCGACGAATAACAGAGCAAGATGGATTTATTTTAACAATCTGAACGGTGCCTCATTTGAGCAACCAGTCCAATTTAAAGCTGAGATAGATAGATAGATAGATAGATAGATAGATAGATAGATATATATATATAGATATATATATCTATATATATATATGTACACACACACACACACACTAGATAGATAGATAGATAGATAGATAGATAGATAGATAGATAGATAGATAGATAGATAGATAGATAGATAGATAGATAGATAGATAGATAGATAGTGAGATTCTTCTGTTTTACTTCTATCAAGATATATATGTATATATATGTATATATATATGTACACACACACACACACACACAATCTGATAATGTAAAAACAAACATTAATCGTGTGCAATAAAAAAAACATGTTTAAGAATGATTGACAACATCTGTAAAAGCGTGTCGTAGCAGACAACGAGACCAAAGTCCACATTAGACTGCTACAACTTAGTGGTAGATATGTTGTCCTGTTCCAACTGATTAAAACCCACTGAGAGGCCCAGTAAAGCACAATCTAATTATGTAGCTAATTAAGTGCAGACCCTGGAGTGGCCCCCGGCAACAAGGGGTAGATATTTTAGGTCGATGATTTGTCACAATTTGAAAAATCCAATGACTCCTCTTTGATTTGTTGCCGCAAACGTAAATCCGGGTAGACGCCGCTAAATGAAGCGCCTGTTGGCGTTGAGTTCCTGTCCCACTTGTGGTCCTCAGCTGTACAGCTGTGTTCCAAGTCTCTGTTGATAACAAAGACATCCAGACTCTTGCCTGTTCCAGTCTGTGTGTCATCTGTCTGTATCTGTTTCATGATCTCCTCAACTGTCTTTGTGTCCTGTCCAGCTGAAACAGAATGCTATTTTGTTTCCTCTCTCTATGTGTTGTGTCTCTGTTTGTGTCTGAAACTCTGATGTGTCTCGGTGGGCA
Organism: Trinectes maculatus; assembly: GCA_016785345.1. Lineage (NCBI taxonomy): Eukaryota > Metazoa > Chordata > Actinopteri > Pleuronectiformes > Achiridae > Trinectes > Trinectes maculatus. Next base: position 328,321 of record JAFBJQ010002107.1, read on the forward strand.
TTATAGAGTCTTCAACACATTTCCATTTAACTGTGACCCACAGCACCAGTTACTTAAAAAATAAAAAATAAATGCTAGATAAGTAAATGACATAAACTTGAATATTAAGTCGGAACAAAACAGAAAAATAAGACTAAATCAGAATATTTTGTTGTTAAAAAGAACATTACTCAAATTCGAAATTCAAATTAGGATCTAATTTAAATTAGTTTAAAGTTTTATTAAGCCAGAAGTTATAGTTTAGACCTTATTACTTTTATCATATTTCGTGGTAATGAAAACTGCAAAAAAACAACAAAAAAACAACTAAACTGTAATACTTTTAACTCTTCGGTTGCTGTCACTTTCAGCCTGAACCTAAAATGATCTATGTTGTTCTTCCCCTTTTTTCTATTTACTTTCTTCTTTGCTTTGTCATTTTCAGAAACATTTGGTAAGTGTCTTGCAAAAAACCCAGCCAGCCCACCCACTCTCCTTAAACCAGATGGCATACTGTATTTAAACTACTCTCCAAAATGCATGCCTCCCTGCTCTCCCTTTAATCTCGCTGTACTTTGCCACTTGTTATTTATGCTCTGTTTCTGTTTATCCTTAAAGTTTTACTTTTGTTTCTCCCACACTTGCCCTTATTCCAACTTCATCTTCTTACACCCCTCCCACCCCCCCACCAGAAAGGCAAATCGAGGATACGCAGTTGAGAATATAGTCAGACGTCACCGTCCACTTTGATTGAGCTCCATTTTCTCTGAGCAAATCTTTTCAGAGTATATATTTTAGCAAGTTTATTTGACTATTTGGAAAGGAGCTGCTTCTAAGTAGCTGTTTCCTTATTACGTTACCACATTATCCCGACTTCACTGCTGATTCCTCCCGTCACATCTAATTCTCTCTCTCTCTGCGTCGCTGCTGTGTTGGAAGTCAGCAGGCTTTGAGGAAATAATTGGACTCTGTTTGAATCCGAGAGAATTCTCCGTGTGCACTCATAGCCCACAGTCGTTTGCGCCTCCTGTTGAAATACATAAACGGTTTGAACAATAAAAACAACAGTTTTGTTGTCCCCACATGCAGTTGGAAATTGCGGAAAGTGCGGAACGGGTCTGGACCAGGTGAAGGCCACTTTAGGACCGCTGTATGGCCAAACCCTGCGACCCCACACTCGGCTGGGTCAGCCCTCGTATTTTCTCAAGAGAACAATGTTCTGCTCTTGTTGAACTGACCCACATCCCCTCCGCCCCGCACAAATTCCTAGCTCAGGCTCTGTTGACCATGCTACAGGCCGAGGGCTTGAAGGAGTTACACTTGGCCACCGTGTTCCTCCTCCTGACTTTTTGAACTGCTTATGAAAATATACCCAAACACTTTAAGATGGCTATGCTTTACTTACGGTTTACTATTTGTCTATATAGGAGGAGGGGAGAGGAAATTACCTTCCCTCCTTTCAGTACCGCGGGTCTCGTAAAGTAACGAAAGCTTTTCAGCTTTTCTTTTCTTATTTCTTGAGTCCTGATGGAGAGCACAGTCAGCAGCCAGGCAGAATAGAAAACAGAGAGCAGTCTGCACTCTAAAGCCCCCCAGGCTGCCATCTTCCCTTTCTCCCACTGCTTTTAGTGGCCATCTTAAGTCTCCATGTTTTAATATTTGTTGTCATAGGAAAAAAAAAATACCAAAGCCAAAAAAGATATATTCCGTTGGTGGCCTTTAAGATTTGTCCATTGGTCAAATTGTTGTTGACACGTTGTCGTCGGCGTTGCCAGTTTGCTCTGTTGCTTTAGGCAGTTCACTGAGTCTCACAGGTAACAGTGAAGAATCAAATAAGCCCTGATAAGACCTGCTGTTACCATCTCTCTCAAACCATCCAGAGGAGTATGACCAACCACCAACATGTCTGACCGCTCCTTGGATGACCTAATCGGCTGAGATCCCTTATCCCACAGTCTCAGTAATGACCAAAATATATAGCTTTACACCTCTCAGTGTAAAATACAGTGATTTACATCGATTTGGCCACCATGACAGTATCACCCTGACTGTCATATATTGATTTTTTTTTTTGCTTACATCATGAGTAAAATCTTAGTTCACTGCAGAGCCTCCCTCCCTTTCTCTCTCCTCTCTCTCTTACACACACACACACACACACACAAATACACGGACAACGGGACTGTCTGTCTTCGTCCGACTGGCTATAAACAACATAATTAGATCATTGTGCACAGAATGTACTTGTGCATATAAAGTAGGGAAGTGGGATACAAAACAAGTGGTCACTGCGGTAGCATGTGGAGACACAGTTGAATAGAAGGTGTAAACTGACAAGCTTATACTGTCAAGTTGTGATCAGATGGACGTTCGTATCACATCCGAACATGGCCATTGTCCAGTGGGGTGCAGACCTCTTCTGCTAGATAGCTGACTAGCTCTTGCCGACTGCCTCACGTGATCCAGATCACGCTGTGCTCACAGCGCTGTGATATTTTGGTCCGTGTCCCCCGATGAGCTCATCCAGAGGTGTGGGGGGAGCCTGACATTTCTCCCCAACTCCCTGTGGCTGCAGAACCCAGGCACCTCACTGGCCTTGTCAGCCAGGACGGGTTAAGCAGTAGGCCATTATAATAAGTAAGAGAACTGGGAGGATTGCGTAGTCTTTTAAGGCCCTTTTAATGTAAAGGTTTTAAACCATGGCCTGACATTGAATGATGCAGAGTTACGTTGCGTTGCACATAATTCAAAATGTGCAAGGTAATTCTGACATTTGTCAGCATTACAGTTGCTGTGCAGGAAGTGGCTCGGTCCTGTGCACATGTGGAAACAAGAGCCAAGGTTTCCTTGCGACACCACCGGGATCCCAGATGGGTGTGTGTGTGTGTGGTGATGAGAAGGTCAGCCAGGCGCCCTTTGGAGGGCAGTCAGACTTTGGCTTCACCACAGCCCCTGTCCATCTCAAGCAGGTAGATGGGCAACGCCTCTGCCCAGATGGCCTGGAGCCAGTCTACATCATTTTAATATGTTTTTTTCAATATTCAGATGGTTGTCTGACAAAACAGCTGTGGTGGTCTATAATGCAAAATAATGCTGAAGTGATCATGTGAGGAAGTCTGTGGCCGGTTGAGGTCATTGTCACTCTGAGGTGATCAGCCCCAGACTGAACATAGCTTAGGGAGCTTATTGTCCATGCTCATCATCTTTGGATCAGGTTTATTTTTATCTCTTCCTGCTACTCAATTATTTAACATTTTATGTTCCAACCCCCCCCCCCCATTCACACACACACACACACTTCCTTTTCATCATTTTTTTTTTGACTCAATGACTTTTTATACTCAGCCACCTCTATCTCCCTCATCTGCCTTATTCCGCTAGTCTCTTTTGTCACTCAATATTTTATAAGGTCCACACGGTGACCTTTCCCTTTATAAACCTGCTTTATTAACCTTACCCTAACCTTAACCTAACGTTGACCTTAACCTCACCTAACCTCTAACTAGTTACCTCTCCACCCCCAACTAAAATTCATCTCAGCTAAAGCAAAACAAACCAGCTTCCTGCAGCCTCTAATCAAACTCTAACTCTATAACAACTTAACCTTCCCGTATGTCGTTTGTCTTGTGATTACCTCTGATTATGTGGTCTCCAAATTATTACAGTGTTATTGTTGTTTTGCCTGGTTTTTCAATGAGTCCAAAATGTCTCTGCAGGAGTAAATGTTTGAATATAGAATCTATTTTTCAATACAGTGTGGTTATTGTATTTTCAAATTAGTGTACAAAGATCTTGACAAGAAGAAATAGTCAAAGGTTTATCAGTTTCTCTAAAGTGTTTCATAAAAACTGATTTTAGAATTTGTAGTTTATTTGTAAATTACACATCAGATAGATGAACCTTGTATTATACTCTCTGACTTATTTTTGAAATGCTTTCTTAAGTCCATCAAGGGTCATTGCAAACCAGGCAGAACTCCAAACTCAGTCATTGCCTCCTGCCTGCTGGTATCACAAAGGATGTCCGTGTATACAGAGCTGCAACAACAGTCAGACCAGGAGATATTAACAGTTTTATCCACCTTGACACGACACTCTTTAATGTACTGAATAGCATATGGGAATCGCTTTGTATCCCAAAGACCACGTTCTGTAGATGATTTTCCTATTTTGCGCGGAGTTGTATTATTATTAAGTTGGGTAAGATAGTAGTAGGATGACTGACATATGTTGTTGTGTACAAATTGCATGTATGCATGCATGCAGGGGCCAGGTCCAGGTAGTGTTAGACTCAATGGGACGTACATATTATTGACCCTCAGTCTGCAGACTGCAGGCTGCCTTTGCTAAGTAAGGCACCACTCCTGGATTGACGCCACCCTGCTGGCAGTCTCAAGGGATGGCCAAGGGCACGTTGCTGCCATGAGTCATCCTTAGATTTAGAGAGGACGACTAAGAGGAATACAAGAAACTTTGTGAAAGACAGAAAAAAACTGAGGATGAAAAGAGGAAGAAACCATATGTCAAAATGAGAGAAACAAACGAGTAAAAGCTAATTTGGAAAAAGTCCAAGAAAAATCCATTTTATATTGCAGAAAAACTTGGGCTGCATAAGGAAAAAGTCCACCAGCCACCTACTCTCTAAGCTCAATATTTTATTGTTTGAAATGGGACATTTGGTTCACACTCAGCCGTGTAACGCAGTACAGACTTTGAACAAACAAAGAACAGAGAAACACACACAACTCCTCCGTTAAATGAACCAGAGGCAACAGAGAGACGGGCGAGTGAGCGAGGAGAGGGGAAGAAGCTTGAGGTGGAGAGTCCGTCTGTCTCAGTTAAGTAGGTTTGCGACTTGGTGGATGAACAAAACAACTTGAGTCTGTTTGATTTAGCGTGTGGCTGCCTGAAGGTTCAGCCTTAAATCCTAGTGTCAGTGAGGACTCTATTTCTCCCTCGGCAAGTTATTTCCATAGTAACGCAGATATCCAGAAGAGATTCCTAACTGTTTCTCCAGCCTCTTATTCACGGTCAGCTCGCTGGGAAAGGGCTCGTGCCACTGGAGCCATCCCTGTCAGCTTAAGGTCAAACCTCTTACTCTCCGCCTTATCACCCCAGGTTGCAGTCATGATAAAACCCATGCCAAGACCTCGAGCCTCTTCAGCTCCATTAATAAGTCAGTGTAGGAGTGTGCGAGCAATACAAACCCTTTTCCTTTTGTGGTACCAGCAATGAGGAGTAATGTTCTTTGTTTCATGAATTAAAGAAAAAAACTCAGAGATTAACGAATGGCTTGATAATCCGTTACCAGTGATCCACCTTCCAACCCAGATAACTCCTCTATTACTAACACTAACCTTGAACTAAACTGATGTTGTGTCTTCGTTTTTGTGTCTCCTCCAGTGGGTACCCCGATTCGAGGTAAGAGCCATCATGTTAAAAAAAAAAGGGGGGGGGGGGACTAAGACTTTAACTGACACATAACCAAACATAACCTCTCCTAACTCCACCCAGAGGACTAAATGTTGGGAATAGAAAGTGGGCTTTTCCTAAAAATGACCAACCCTTTTCATTTCCCCCAACATTTCCATCTCGCCTGTGTTTGTGTTCTGTGTAAACACTGTGTGTGAGTGTACCAACTATGTTTCACACTCTCATGCTCCATGTCATCATCATCATCAATGTGCAGTCCTTCCACCTCTGTGGGCGTCCCTGTGTTTGTGCCCCCCCCTCCCCACAATCGCACACAATCCACATCATCAGTGTCGGAAAACCGCCGAGCAAATCAAAATTTGCAGCTGACTGGTTACAATACTTACTTTTCCACTGTATAACCATCTTTTACAAAGGCGTCGAGGTGGGGTGGGAATGACAATTTAAAAGGAGTGTGACTCTGAATTACACAAAGGCTCTGTAAAAATTGTTTATCCTCTCTCCTCGCATTTTTTCATTTCCCTGGACAATTTAATTTTCACTTGCAATTATCCACCAGGCTTTGTTGCTGGAGCATTCGCTCCCCGTTGATTTAATGTGGTTCGGTTTGTTTGTTGCAAAATGCTTTTATTCAACAGGCTGAGCAGGTAAGTGAATATTTCAGTTTGCCCTGTGTGTCCCCAGTGTTCAAGGGGATGGAATGAATTCTTTCGGTTTTGCAGTGACACAATGGAAATGATCCCTTTTGACAAGAATACACACACACAGGTGAAAGTCCTCCATCGTCAACCAGTTCATACATGGCTCCGGTCCCTAGACGGTAGCACATAGATCATCATCTGAGTTAACTCCTTAAGCGCCCTCGCTTATTACTTACATCACCAGATCCAGCCCTCCCTACAAAGACGGCCTCATAAATCACGATGTGGCGAACAAAAGCAGGCGTGACTTATGAACTCTGCATTTGCATAATAAGATAAATGGCCCGAAAAAAATAGGCGATTTCTTCTTTTTTTTTTTTACCACGTTGCCACACGAGAACACGGACTCTCCGTCAGGAGTGTACGGCGCCTTTGTGGAGAGAAAACCAATTTCATAGCTGGAGTGAGACGCAATTCGGTGTAATTGAGATCAAGGTGTCTGAGAAGGAAACAAATAGTTAGTATGCACAGGTGCACGTTTGCACTAATGTGGTACTCTCATCTTCTTTGAGTTCATGTTTCTGCCCTTTCAATAACTGAGCTTATTGAAGTTTTAGGGGGGGAGAAAAAAAAACCCATCCAACTGCTGAGTCACTTCAAATCACTCCACATGAGAGAGGGGGAGATTCACACTATGTAAAACCTGGAATCGTTTTGCTTCCATGCAAAAGCACCCGGGTGCCGGCCTTGAGGTAAGCGATAGGTATGACAGTAGCTTGACTCCCTGCCTGCTTCATTACTGATGTCATGAGAGCGTTACAAGCCAACAGATGGGCGCTGACAACAATGGCATCGCACGTTGGGCCACATGCTGGTGCGATCGCGGCGGAATGACCTTGAGGTGGTGACAGAGCGAGCGGGCTGTAGTGACAAGCCGGGACGTGGACAGAGACATAGCTGCAAGTCCAGACCTGACCGCTGCTTGGCCACTCTGGCTGTCTTCTGTTTGTGTGATTATTAGGACGGTCGGAACACAGTGTAAAACCTGGAGCGGCACCCATCGGCGAGGGCTCCTGATGTCTGTACATCATGTGGACCAACATCAACGCAGTGTGAAACATGTTGTTTCCTGCTGTTTTCAGCCTTTTCCTCCAGGACAGATGTTGCCTGACAACCATCCTCAGCACCACAGTGCACGTGTACATAATATACACACTAATGTGGTTGTAATGTATTAGCTGATGGTTTTTGCACTCGTCTGTATACTTCAGTGAGTCGGAAGGGTTCTTTTTCAGCGTTTATGGACTTGTGGAGTAAGGGGATCATTTTGGCTGTGAGTTGCGCAGTGGTAGAGTTGTGGTGTGGTTATGTGCGGACAGGGGGGATGAGATTTAGGGACAAACGAGAGGCGTCATGAAAAGAGCAGCGCGCCCGAGCCGGCTGCAGCGGGAGCGACAGGGAGGGGAAGGAAAGAGTGAGACTCGGCCAGCCATTTTGTTGATCGCCTAAACAAATCAATCAAGGCCCGCTGGAGCACACTAATTGAATTACACAAATGGGACTGTGGGGGGGGTACACACATGGCAAAGCTGCTACAAAGCAGCGTCCGGGATGGGCAGACCACAGCTTCAGGCACTCTCTGAAATTAATCATCCATGCTGGCCCCTCCTCGCGTTTCCTTTATCCCCTCATCTGTCCCTCTGTTTTTCTGGGCTTGTCTGTCTCTTCACGTCTTCCTCTCTCATTGTTAGCTTCTTCATCTCTCTTGTACGCTGCTATTCTATGTATTGATAAGACCCTTCTTCCCACAATGTCTCTTTTTTATCATCATCGACATATCCCAGTTCCTTCTGTTTTACCCGTCCCAGCACTCATTGCCCGTTCCCCATCTCCCTGCCTTTGTTACAAATTTATATTCCTGCACAGTGTCTGTAAGGAGATGCTGAAACCACTGCTGGAATAAAACATCGACCCTGAACAGACGTTGGGCTTTAATCGCTGTCCCAGTATCTGAAGTGGCCTTTTGAAAGTGTTGCATTGTGCCCAGGCGCTTTTCTTACTTATCACATCGTGGCACCTCACCACTCCTCACGAGACCCCCGCTGCAACCCGCTCTGCTGTTAACCAGGGCAGCTGTCAAGGCTGGGACAAATGTCCCGGCCCCACCACATGTTACAGACGTCTTTGTTGAATGGATGGAGGCAGTGAGACAGGAGTAGAGGCAGGAGTGAGCAGCATCGGTGTATCGGTGGTTGGGAATGCTGGTGGACAGGAAGGGTCACTTTGACATAGATCGGGACTAATTGCTCCACATGGAAGTGATATCTTTATTATCACCTGAATTACAGCCACTTTGACTTGGTCTTTTGGATTGCAGTGTTGCTGCATATATCATGGAATAAGGCCGGCCTTTTTCCTCTGACCTAAATAAACATGAATTATTTCTCAGTGGGGGCGGTGCTCTCTGTGATTGGTCAGGGTAGCCAGGAAGTGCACTGAGCGAGTGTTCTGTCCCAGGATATTTTCCAGTCTTAAGAACTCCTCTCACAACAGCTCACATAGTGTCCTTCAACATTCATCTGGCCTTTTCAAATGTCCTTGAGCGAGATAAAATATCGGCTCAAGTACCACTGAGCAACTGCAGGTCACTCTGAAGTAGTAATACTTGTTGTGCAATATAATAATGAATGCACAAATCAAAAATATTTCATACAGTAATCACTCAGATTATTCTTATTCTTATTCTTATTCTTATTCTTATTCTTATTCTTATTTGTAGTAGTAGTAGTAGTATGCACTTTTAATAACTTAACCTACGTTAGTCATGTATTTAGCAGTAAATATCCTTTCTGTGAAAAGATGTGGTGCATGGTTTTTTATTGTGCTTCTGAAAGAAACACAAAATGCCAGTGGCAACTTGCAACAGACAGGGTAGACAGAGCCTAATTATGAAAAACAATCACCATCAAAAAAACACAAAGGCTACCAGTGGGGACACGTGCTGGTGACAAGCGTTTTCAAAGGGTGAAACGTGTTCTTTGTGCCCACGTGCATTTGCATGTTGCTTCTGGAGATATGATATCAAATAGGTTTGGATTTGGATTTGTGTGTTTAAAAAAAAAAACCCGAAGGGGTCTGCTACAGTTCAGTGTGAATATTATCGGGCTTTAAAAAGTCTGCCTGTTCACCGAAAATAAAAGAAATCTAACTCTTTAATGTCATTATGAAAACGATCAATTAAATTAATTGGAATAGATGAATCCAAATGGACTTTAATGTGGTTTATAATAGACAAAGCTGGGTGTGGGGGAAGAGAAGAGAGTGAAAACAGATTTTCAAATCACACAGTGCAGCACAAAGCCTCTAACACCAGCAGGACGTCACAACTCCACTGTGTGTGAATCTAACAGAGAGCAGAGGAGAAGTGAATGTGTCATTTATTACCTTCTCGAACCCTTTCATTTGCAGACATTCTTATCTTACTGTATCCAGCACGGTTACATTCAGACATAATATTAATATAATTCCCTGTACAGTTGTAGTATTTGCTTTTCCTCATTTGTGATGGCTGAACAAGAGCAGACAGGGTTGAGACAAAAACAAATCTGAGACACTGTTACATGGACGTTCCCATGTTGTTACTCTACATTTGTTGTCTCTCGCTTCCTTCAAGTCTCCTTCATGCATGTCCTTGCTTCTCCGCCCCACCTTTTTCTCCCCCTTACTTTTTCCTTTCCTCATTTGTTCTCTCTGTGTGTGTGTGTGTGTGTGTGTGTGTGTGTGCTCTGCAAGAGGAAGCAGTGTTTATGTTTTCATCAGGATTCCTCACAGAAATAAAAGCAAGAATATGTAACGAGGCCAGTCGGGAAATAGGAAACAATAGATGAGACCACCTAGCAAGGAGCCTTCAACAAAGCCGACGGGAGCAGATGAAGCTCACTCTGTCTCTTCAAAGTCTCATCCTTCTCTTTTTGTGTGTGTCTTTCTTGCTCTCTCTCTCTCTCTCTCTCTCTCTCTCTCTCTCTCTCTCTCTCTCTGTTATGCCAGTAGGAGCAGTTCACAGCAGTTGGTTTTAATTGGCTCTCAATTAATGTTGTTTGGCTCGTTATCTGTCACCCTTCCACATGTTGCTCGTTCTGTTCCATTGACCTTCAGATGGCGTTTGCGAAGTATTATTTTTAGATGGAGACATTTGTATTTGTTGGAAGCATTTGGACCTGCAGCACTCAGCAGCTGGCAGCCGTGCAATGAAAACATATGAAATGCAGAACATTTCTTGTGATTTGAACTTGTCAGTAAAAAGGGTGGTTTGCCTCGAAACTAGCCCTTCAACATTATTATGTATGAAGCAGTGGAAGAATGTAGCCTTCCAAAGATTTTATAACTCAGCACAGGGACAGAGGCTGAGGAGGTGCTGGCGGCGCTTTCTGGACCCGTCCACTTGGAGCCGAACTTCACACAGTCATTATTACTTTGTTCTGACTTTGTGTTGAGGTGCGAGGAGGCTACTGAACACATTCCACTGCACCTGCCACCAGGCCTGGACAAACAGATCCAAATCAGATCCCCTCACAAACGCTGAGCGGGGACTGCACCACCTGCACTCTGCAGGCTGATGTTTTCATTGGGTTCAGGAGATAGGTGCCAGGAGCGGCTCCCCCTGGGGGTGAGCTGGAGAGGGAAACGAGGAGCACAAAAAATAGCTGTAACTTCAGGTCTGTTTTTTTTTTTTTTTTTTTAAGAGTAGACATCTTTGTATTGACTCCAAGGTGTAAAATACACTGAGAGTCTTTAGCCATGTTTAAGGTGGAAGTGTGACTAATCTTTCTAATTAAGCAGGATCGATGCTCTCATTTGTGGCACAGCTGAAAAGTGTTATTAAACCAGTGTTCCAGAATAGCAGCCTTGTACAACATTGTTTTCACTCGGCTTGCTGATGTGATGGAGTAGGTTATGGTATGTTACAAAGCATCCGGGCAGCGGCTGGTGTATTGATGCTTCCTGGCTAAATGCTAACGAGCAATGGGGCTGTGTTTGTCAGGGAGGCCTGGGCTGCAATCTGTCTGCTGAGCCAGCCAGAAGGCCTAATGATATCATCAGGAAGTGCCGTCAAAGAGCGGCCTAACGAGAAATGATCTGACGCCCGTTGATTCACCTCCCTCACACACACACACACACACACACACACAGACACCCCAACCCCCCCGCTGCCCCCCTTCTCCAGTCATGTTGCCAAGCTGTGTTTATTTTCACATGTAAGAGATAAAATATGAAGAAAGCGATTTAAAAAAAAATACAGGGTGCATGAAACAGCCCTTAAGGGCTTATGCAAAACATAATACTTCATAATAATAATAAATGTACACATGTATGCACTATGTTTCTCCCTCTATATCTTTAGCACGTATAATGACAGGACATAATGAGAGGATTCTTCTTTGAGCCGTGGACATATAGAAGGGCTGTACATTTGCATTGTGCACCATGCAAGGGTTCATTAGGACATTAATTACACATATGGACGTTTTCCCGCGACCTTCCTCCCCAAGCGCACACAGGCTCTACGCTGGTGAGTCTCAGTCAGTTTGCATTAGCTTTCATCGCGTTTACATCATTTCTCTGCCCTCGTTTCGTTTATTTAAAGGGCTCCCACGTCTGCCACGACCTGCACACTCCCGCACCGCTACGAATGAAGTGCAACTGGTTCCAGCCGTGTATATGTGTTTTTATTTATTTATTTATTTATTTAATTTCTTATATTTTATCTGCATATGTCTGAAGACGGGGGGGGCTAGTTTGTTGTGACAGTCTGTGTTGGGTTTTCCAGAAACAGCGCTTGATGAAATAGCTTTGAGAAATTCAAGATACTCTCCATTAAGGAGATAGTCTGTCTCCTTCATGCACTGTCACTGACAGGTTGACTAATCTTTTATTTACTGCTCTTTCTTTCTCTCCGTCTCCCCCCCTCTCCCTCCCTCCCGCCTTCCTCTCCCTTTTTGTCTGTGTCGGATGTTTTCATTTCCCAGGTGCCTTGCAGATCGAGAACAGCGAGGAGACAGACCAGGGGAAGTATGAGTGCGTGGCGTCTAACGTGGCAGGCGTGCGCTACTCGTCCCCTGCTAACCTTTATGTGCGAGGTAGGGAGCAACCTGGCCCCATGTCCAGGCCAGAAAATAAAAAAACACACACACACCCACCAATTCTAACTGAAATGCACATTGCAGCTCAGCTTTAAGTGGCATTACTGTTGAGCTTGACAAATGATAATTGCTTCCATTCTAGCCCAGATGTGTATGCACAAAGTGTATTTTTGGAAAATCGTATTATAAATCTTTTAGCATTGATAGTATTGCCTGCCCATAAATGTAATTTCATATGCATTGAAACGTCCAAATGTAAAACTATAATTGACCGACTAATGTTCTTCTCTGTTATGATGTTATGCTCCATTTTGTCTTCCAATGCCCTCCCCTACTCACGCGGAAGGAAATGTGTAGCACAACAAGCCGTATGTCTTGACTTTACCGGTCGTAAGACACATTTTACCTGTAACTGTGTGCCCGATAAAATGTCTCCCCTTCGTCAGCCTTATGGAGCCAAAAAAAAAAAGTCGGAAAGGACTTCTTTGTGATTAGTTTCTTTCAGGTACAGGAGCACAACGGTAAGTCTAGATTTTGATTGCGTGGTGAGGTATTAGTGCCTACCAATCAAAATCTTAACCCACTAGCCGTGTCCACATTTGGGCATTAGAGGGGTTTCCTTGTGGGGAATTTGTAGTAAATGACTGTTAACACAGTCTGCTGCCCCGCATCACACAAATAATATTTTATAGTGTAGATTATAAATAGTGCACTTCTACTCTCTTCATGGTGTTCTGGAGCATAAAGACGTAGTATTCCCCTGTTTCCGCTATGGGTTATTATCTTTAAAGCCTTTAACTGTCAGTAGGAACTTTGGCCGGCACGTTCCAGCAAAGTGGAGACATGGAAAACAATCAGTCACAGAGAATGTTGAGTTTCATAGGAAACAGGCAATTAGGACAACGCCGACCTTCTTCCACTAATGTTAAATGACAATGAATCCCAGTTGAGGGAGTCTTAATAAATTGAAGCAGATGCATTTTCGACATGCATTATTTATATTGCGCACATTAAAAAAAGATGCCTCAGTATCTGCGCAGTTTGTTCCCTCTGCTGTGTACCAAATAACTTTGTTCCCAATAAATAATTCACCACTCTGACATTATGAAATGGGTCAGGGAGCTGCTTTTTCATTATTATTGCTATTATCATACCCTGCGAGGTAGACGCATAGGAATGAAAAAAAAATCAACCGTGAGGAGCAGACAGTAAAAAAAAGACTCATAAAGATCATTGTCTCTTCATGCCAGCGTTCACTGTGCAGAATCGTGTCGTCTCCTCAGGTAGATATTCACCTTAGTGTTACCATTAATGGGTTCAAGAAAATTAAAATCAGGAGCTTGACAGGAATCATTATATAATACTAATAGTACTGGGAACACTTTGTTGACACAGCACTGGGATGCTTAGTGTTGTTATGATCAAAAACTCACAGCGATACCCTGATATCATTCCCAACAATTCATGCAGTCTCCATGAACACTGGCTCCATCAGCATGCTACAAAAAGAGAACATTAGGGTCACAATTACTCGGGTACCTTCATACAGTGTAGCACACTTGTTATGCCTTGATGGTGTCAACCTTTGTCTGTTTTCAGTTAACTTTGTCAATCAATTCTGATACTTGATGTTGACTATGTTTTGTTCACAAAGCGAAATGCACTCGAGATTAGCAGCTGTGGTAGGGATCCATTTTTATTAGTGACCAAAACAAAAATTGTAAATTGTATGTGGTGTACCATGTACCATGAGCACAGTGTTACCGATTGGCTTCTGACAACTCTCTCTGTAACCGTCTTGAACTGCAGCTGCTAATTTCAGCCCAAACTGTGTCTTTTTTCTTTTCTATCTCTCATTGGTTTTTCTTTATTTTCTCTTTATTTGGTTTCCTTCTCTAACAAAACATATACAGCCACCACAGGAGCCTGTCCTTGTGGCTATAAGGAGCTTGTGAAATTTTAAATTATGACTATGGTACGGTTGATTTGAACTCCAGTGGCGCCTCATTATAGTTTTCTTACCAGGAAACAGTGCGGCCACTGGGGTGAATCTGATTGTTTTGGTTCAAAGTTTATTTAAGGGGCGGGAGGGGGGGGCAGGCAAGTGTACTTTCAAGACGGGTGTCACTGATAGCAGGGACGAGGGAAAAATAGGAATAAAAGTTAAAAGAAAAGGGAAATGTAGCTGCAGCTAAACACCTTGAGGTGGCTTTTTTTACTCTCTCTGTGTTTCCCCTATTTTTCTCTTCTCCTCATGTCATTGTGTTCTGCATCAACCCCTTTACATCCCTCAGAGCTTCGAGAAGGTTGGTGTGTTTTTTCTTTTTTACTTTTTTTAACCCACATTTGAAACAAAGAAATTCAACATGTTGAAAAATAACTTTTAGCTGTATATGCCTATTGCAGAGCTCGTCTCGTGACTAATTTCAACAGAGACTAATCCGTTAAACCAAAGTGCTAAATGATTATGAAAGAACTTTTTCTTTATTTCCAAGGAAGAAATGATAAAAAGCAAACCCGAGTAGCTCGGGTCTTGTTAATTTACTTTTATGTTTGCATTGTGGGGCCTTTTCTCGTTTTGCATCCTTTGGTACTGCTTCTGCACCTAAAAGCTTCCTTGCACGTGTTGTCATGGAAACCCAGCACGTGGAAATAACAGCATCTGTTGCATGATGGGAGAATGTAACTGAGCTTGCATGCCTGTACGGAATCCATCTGGCCATTATGGTCTTTTTATTTACGCATTCCCTGTGTTTTCTTAAATTGGGTACTCCTCTTTTATTTGGTTTCTCACAAGTGTTTTTCCTGATACAACCCTTTTCAGCTTTCCTTTGTTTTTGGTTTTTCTTTGTGTTGTGATTATGGTGTTGTGTTTGTCCCTTGTTTCAATTCTGTTCCTGACCCTTTCAGTTTGTCTTCTGTGGTTAATTTGTGTGTGAGGTTTGTGTTTCTTTTCCCAAATGATCCTGCTCTGCCTCTTGAGTCTCGAAATGCAAATGCCGAATGAGATAAGTGTATTCACAGCCAGTGTTCCTGTCATCTTGTTTCTAATGGCCCATCACAAAAAAGAAATTAGCCCCGATTGGACCTGAGTGGGCTCAGTGGTGACACAGGCGGCCATTGTGGATCAGTGACAATATAATAAGTTGATCATCACATTTGCTTAGTGGTTGCTTGAAGATACTTTTAGTTTCAGATGGCAGCAGCTAGATGCCCATAGTTTTGTCTAGTGACGGCTGTTTATGTTTTCTAGCAGTTATGACATTCAAATAATTAGTTATCATTGAAATACCAGATGGACCACTTTTTCTATAATAATTCTTAGATCCATAAGACATTTATCTGAAAGGGAACCACAATTTTTGGTGAGTGGAATTTGATTCATCCTATCATAGGTAGAAAAGATACCACACTTAGTGACTTTCCTTTGAGTGCGGGAGTTTCTCTCCCAGTGTGGCTGTCAAAGTGTGATGATCCAGCTGAAATAAGATGGATAAGTGTCTTCTTTAAGTAACATCGATTATGATTTCTGCTCCACACACAACCAAATTGGCAGTTTTCATTGAGCAACCATTATGTATCTATCCACTCCTGAAATCTCATCCCAAAATGTCTTTTAAGCACATTTTACGCAAATTATTCACCTGCCAAAAATTCACAGTGTTGAGGCTCATCCTCCCCCAAATATCAGCAAGACAAACCCCCACATACTATTGACTCAAACAGTATTTCTATTGAGAAGATCCAGAATATAATTCAATTATTATTGGCGCAGTCTACCAATTCCATGCTGCTGATTGCACGAGTCAGATCATTTGTTCTATAGGGAAGTCATTACACACCATTTCAAGTTCCTTGTGAGTCATCGCTGCCGTCCGTAAAACAGAATCCACAAAGTACGGCACAAATCGCCTGAAAGAAAATGAGCATCACAAAAACCTGCTCTATGTCTAAACGATGTGTTTTGCTGTCAGTATAATGGATAACACTGATGCAGGAGGACTGTGCTGGTCTGTTTGCATGTGCACGTTTGGCCCTCTACAATGGTATGTGCCTGACTTTGAATGTGCTTGCATGTCCTGCTATGCATTTGTGTGTAACGTTGGGAAAGAAAGCTAGATTACACCTTATGTTCTCACCGGCCAGAGCAAAAACCCTGCCATCTCTATTAGATGTTTGTCTCAAGGAGTCCTGAAGTTAACAACAGCCCCTCAAAAAATGTTTCATCAGAACCTCATCTAAAATCAAAAGTTTCATTTCCTCTCATTTGAGTAACATTCATATATACGCTCCCTCTCCAAATCCCACTGACATATTCGCAGACAGGGTCACCACAGTGAGGGAACATACCTGCAGTATAACATGGCTGCCTGTTATCCACCTGTAAGACAACAGAGGAATAAAAACAGACGCGCCCAGAAATCCCTTCAGTCCACTGCTTGCTATTGTTAGACGCCCCTGCCATGATTCCTGTCACTTTCCTTCAGGTAATAATTTCCATTTTGATGAGCCCCCCGTTGTGACTGTTTAGCATTGGCGCAGCCAAGGTATGTTAATGCAGGCCGACCCCCACGGCTCATATGTAAATGCTGTAGGCCTCACCCAGCAAGTGTGACTAAAGGATCTCCATACTGCGCCTGTGTCCACAGGCAGCAAGAGGGTGTAATCTCAGCTTCAAGGTGACACTAAAGGCTGCACATTATTTTGGCTTCCCCCCCTCATTTTGGGGCAGCGGGTACTGCCTCACCAAAATGGCCGATAATGTCCACCTTCTGACCTCTGGTTTTTGGCACAACCCCTCCCCCCCTTCCACAACAACCGCCCACTACACGACAAGAGTTAGCAAAGTACTCTGGCGTTCTCTCTCGACTGCTTCTCACCTCGTCCATCGTAAGGCTTCTTGTCTTCCTCTCCACATTGGGGCTTGAAACAGGATCACGTGTTGTTATTGGGCCAAATGAAAGGTGTGACGTTTGATTGTTTTCCTCAGTTCCAAATGGGCCGGCTGGGCTCCTGGACTCTGTGAATGAGGAGCCTGTCCATGCAATTGGGATTCGTTATTTTCTGTCACTGTCGCTGCATTTGAGAGGCAGGGTAGTAGAGGGTACCTCAAACACCTACTGTATATACACACATTGATATGAGTTGGTGTGACATGAGTTAGTTCACGTGAAGATTCAGTCATATCAAACAGGCCCCGGTCTAGTTAACAATCCTGCTGTGACTCATTTGCGTGTGAGTGAAAGTGTCCTCTTGGTTTAAAGATTTAGAACTTTCCGTCCCAGGTTTAGTGTCATGTGCCGTAGTATCATCTGACCTGCTGTTGTAACACCAGACCAAATGTACTCAATGTGTCGCACACAGGGCGCATGCTGTTGACGAGTAGAACAAGACTGGCATTGGCACAGTGATTTGTGTATTCCGAACTCACTGACCGGCCAAACGGCCAAACCTTTCCAGCATTTGGCACGAGGCAGCTCTTAATTCCCACACTGCCCTGACTGCATAGGTACTAAAAAGGTGAACAGAGACATCTTCCTGTGGGGAAACCTCATTCACTCAGCCACTACAGCTCCCAGTCCATTGGCTGACCTGAGCCCCAGCGAGACAAGAGTACCATCAGACACACTTTGATTGGTCGGTTCCCCTAAAAAAACACAGGCCCTGTTCGCCCGATTCAGTTCTCACCATTCTTTTGGATTTGTGGCCAAATTCAGGCAGAGACAAAACATCGCTGAAAAACATCTAATAGCACTGATGGAAACCTCTTTGTTGAACACAGCTGCACTCTGATATTGTCTATGCTGTATGGACTTTTTGTGGATTTGTCCAGTTTTGGTTTATTTCACTTTCTTTTGGTTTTGTGCGTGTGTGTTCGGACAAATGCTGTATTTGGGAATGAATGGCATGTTTGGATGGGTTTGGGTGACATTTTTGGATTGTCTTGGTTCACTGGTGTCTGCCCATGTGGATGGGGGCGCACCTGTATATGTCACTCATGCTATAGCCACACCCATGCATGTCCGTGTGAGGAATGGGCTGCCCTTTCACCTTTGTTGTTTAGTGAGAAAATAAATTTGGCTCTTTTATCCCATTTTTTTCAATTCAACATGTTTCTTAGACTCCGGTCTCACATTTGAACTTCGTGATTATGCAATAAGAACTGAAGGATGAAAGAATGCAGGATATCTCAGCCATGTCTCTAGCGCTTGTTTTTCTTGTAATTCAGATTTATCAGTTTATCTATGGAAGTGCAGTATTTTTAAGGGCAGAATAATTTTTCAAATTAGCTTTTGACCGTTTTTCGTGTAACATTTTGAGCGTGTATTTTGTGCACCACAATGAATTTTAGAATTTTCAGATGTCAGAATTGAACCGTTTGCCATCCAGGTTAGATTGCCTCTTGCCTAGGGTAGTAATATAGTTGACATTAATGGTGCATTGGAGGACTGAACTGACATGTGTAGAGCAACTCAGTCACAATCTGGTTCAGATCTCCATCTGGGTTTTATTCAGCCAACTACTGGAACTCAAATTCTGTCTTACTCAAAATGTCGAGTTATCTACGACTGAATAATAAACCGCTGTTAAAAGCTGCTAGCAGCAGATTGCACATACTTCTAGTTTGTTTTTATGTAGTGTGTAGCTTTGCCCATATGAACAACATGTCAGTATATGGTATGTAGATACATGCGTAGTTATTTTCGTAGTCAAACCTTCCCATGCAACGATCATATGAATCCCATTTGGATCGACACGCTGTATATTGGAATGCTGTCCTTTATGCCCCTCTCAGTCTTTCCCCATAAACCCCCCCTCCCCTCAGTCTTCAGCCTCCAATTCAAGATTTTCCAAGCTGCATTTGTAACGATGTGCTCTGAGGCGGAGAGGAGGGGACTTAGCACGTAGTTGATTCTTGATTTTAAGCCCCAGTGTGTGAGACCTCCAAAACCCACTTTGAGCCACTTTTATTATTTTTTATTATTATTTGTTTGTTTTGTTTGGGTTTAGAACCACAGTCTCCTTTCTATCCCCCACTTATGCCCTCCTCCTTCTCCTTCCCTTTCTCCAACAACCCAACCCCCCCCTCCCCTCTGCGTACTGTACAGTATGTCTGCGTCCCCATCCGTCACTGTCTGTCTGCTTGTCTCCCTCTATCTGTCCCCTTGTCTGCTGTCTTGCTGCTCGAGTCTGTTTTGTTCTGCCTTGTGTCTTGTCTCTCGTTTCTGTCTGTCCCGTCTTGTCTATCTGTCTGTCTCTCAGTCATCTCTTCCATTTAGCTCATTGTGTTTAACTTCTTCATCCACACTACTTTCCTTCTCTCTCTTCTGACCTTCCTCGCATCCCAGCAAACATTTTGACTCTGGATAGATGTAGGTACTCATCCTGGTTTGCTCAGGTGTTCTAAAGCCAATGGACAGAGATACACAAATTAGAGATCTCTGCAGAGGTGGAGAATTCTTCTTTATATCATTATGATTTTTGTCCAATGTTATAATCTTTTTTTCCTTTTAAATGTACCTAAAGAATGTTTTTCCCTGACTTAATTCAACTATTACCGAAACATTTTAATTTCAATTATGAGTACGTTACACACAATATGTAAACCCATCACTCCCGTTAGATTAACATAAGCCTGGATAACCCTACATATATATATATAACTACATATATACTGTATTACTCTTTCTTGGATGTCAGTATTTGTCAGATGCTTGCTGGGATGCCTCTCATGAACACGCAGTGTTTTTGCTAACTCATCCTCTTTGCCCTCTCTAACTCCTGCATACTGTACACGCGCACACTCATGTCTTTACAGAAGCAATATATGTATATATATTTATATCCATCTGTCTATATACACATACACACCTATGCCAGTATACAGTGCCTTTTCACCCCCGTCCTCTGCGTCTCAGCCTCATCATCAATCCTCCTGCGACTCTGATTTCAGCTCCTCTCCATGAGCTTTGAGGTGCTCACTATCTCCCTCTCTCAGCTGTCACCCCCCCACCACCTGCTTCTCTCTCTCCCTGTCCCGCTGTCTCTCTCTTCTTGTTTTCTGGACTTCTGCTCTCTGTTGATCCAGCTCTGTTTTTCGAAAACTTCAACACTGTGATAATAGACTCTCTAGTTTAGTCTAGTGTGTACTTCCTAGGCACATACTTTGTTCCTCAGTACTTACTTTGTGTTAACTGGGACTGCGATGTGACAATGTGCCACCACCACCACATTTTGTCACATTAGCTGAAGAAAAATCAAGTTTGCCAAGCATTGAAGCGGTTCTTCCCCCCTCTACCCTCCTCCAACCTTCCCCTGTCTTTATCTTCCTCTGTCCCTCTTTGCTGACCTGTTCCCTCTCTTTCTATCCTTTCCTCAGATCCCCTATCCTCTCTCTTGTATTTCCTCTTTCCTCTCCAGTCGTCTTTTGTCTGGGCATGCTAGCGACCCCTCAGTTATATTCCTCTATGCATTTTATCTCGATTTTTATATCTGATTTTCTTATCATTTACTCCTTAATTTACCTCGGTCTATTTATGCATGCTGTCTGTGAAACTGATAGCTGCATCTATCAATGGAACCGTGTCAGATCTTAATAAGGCTTTGTCCAGTGGATCTACCTGAAACCACAAAAATCTGATTAAAGTTTCTCATCTTTAAGATACGTAGGCAGTAGAGACAGATGCCAAGTCCAAACTTGCGCGAGATTGTGTTTAGAGACCTTGCACCGTAACCCCACACTTCCTGTGCTGTGGGAGACGCCTGTAATGGCCTACTTCCTGTTTGGCATGCGTGCCGGAGAGGACAGGAAGTTCCAAGTTGCCATCTTGGCCTCATGTGGTAGCATCATCACATAGCCTTTACCACACACCTCTGTAGATGGTGATCAGGTTATGTTGTAGTTGTATACATGTCAGCAGTTCAGTTCTAAAGATGAGAAACTCGTAATAGATTTTTGTGTCTCTAACTGTGCTGTGATGGGTCAAATATTGGTCAATGGAACCTTGTTGCTATGAATCGTTGCTTTAATGTTAATCTATATTGTTGTTGAAGCAGTTCTGTTAGTTTAGTTCCTTCTCATTATTTGTATATATATTTATGTTTTTAAAAGTCGACTTTTTTTATTTTGTGTTTTAGTTCACATTTATCATGTTGAACCTTTTGTGTTAAGTATTTCCTTGAGAAGGGTCCATTTTCATAGGCCTCTCTTGTTACCTCTCTCTCTCTCTTTCTCTCTTTTTTTGAATCCCTTGCCCTCTCTTGTCATCCCCCTCCTCATGCCTTCTCCCAGTCCGCCGGGTGCCTCCGCGCTTCTCCATCCCACCGACGAGTCAGGAAATTATGCCTGGAGGCAGTGTGAACATAACATGTGTTGCAGTGGGGTCGCCCATGCCTTATGTCAAGTGGATGCTGAACTCGGAGGACTTGACTCCAGAGGATGAGATGCCAGTTGGCAGGAATGTTCTCGAACTGAGCAGTGTTCGTGAGTCAGCCAATTACACCTGCGTAGCCATGAGCAGCCTTGGCATCATTGAAGCTGTGGCACAAATCACTGTCAAATGTAAGTGATGACTTTGCTTGCTATGATATATGAATTGATATTATTCTCTCCGTCCTAATACATGTTTTCATCATCTGTTGCCTCACCAATGACAGCTCTCCCCAAGCCGCCGGGAACTCCTGTGGTTACCGAGACCACCGCCACCAGCGTGACCATCACCTGGGACTCGGGCAACCCAGACCCAGTGACTTACTATATCATCCAGTACAGGGCAAAGTCTCCAGACAGCAAATACGAGACGGTGGATGACATCACCACTACACGTTATAGCATAGGTGGCCTCTACCCCAACACCGAATATGAAATCCGTGTCTCAGCCGTCAACACAATTGGCCAGGGTCCTCCCAGTGAGCCAGTAGAAACCCGAACTGGAGAACAAGCCCCTGCCAGTCCACCACGGAACATTCAAGCCCAGATCATTTCCCAGAACACCATGATGGTGCGTTGGGAAGAGCCAGAGGAGCCCAATGGGCAGATTAAGGGGTACCGGGTTTATTACACCATGGATGACTCCCAGCCCATGAGCCTCTGGCAAATCCATAACGTCCAGGACAGCATCATCACTACCATCCAGAGTCTGGTTCCTCAAGAGACATACACAATCAAAGTCCTAGCATTTACCTCTGTGGGAGATGGACCCTTCTCAGAGCCCATCCATGTCAAAGTACTGCAAGGAGGTGAGAAAACATTCTGTGTCTTGGTTAATAGCCTTTTCTTGCAATGCTTTTATTGCATTTTAATGTCCAACATTTTTGGATGAAACAGAGGCATGTGCAACGTTAAATTATTATTAAAGCTTTTTTTGTTTTGAAGTTCTTGTTCATTAAGTTTGCATCTGTTACCCAGCCTTTACCTAAAAAACAAGAAACAAAAAACATTGTCACAACCATTGGAAGAACATCTTAAGGTATTTTCTTAAACTTTAAACAGATTGGGCCGGCTGTCAGGTATCCCCCACCCCACCCCCGCTGTGAAGGGTTCTTATGCACATCTGTACTCTCTGTACACAATGACAACAGTCTCTTTGATCAAGACAGTGCAAGAAAAAAAAAATCAGAATTTGAGGAAGGACGACTATAACTCACCAGGGTCGTCTTTAGGGTTGAGCTGCATCACTAACAAAGCTGGTGCAAAACCAAAAGATCTAACTGACTTCAGAGATCGCACAATAATAGAGCACAGTTGTACCGTGCAGAGCTGCTGGACACAAACCTTTTGTATTATAATTGTAATCAATTCCTCCCTGTTCAACTTGATTTATTGCCACGTTTTTACTAATATCCACTAACATGTTTTTTAAAAAAAATGTCCCCTGCTGTGTTCTTCAGTTCCAGGTCAACCATCCAAATTCCACTTTGGAGCTGTGTCAGACACAAGCATTCAGCTGACGTGGGAACCTGCCTATGAAAAGGAAGGAATTATTAATTATGAACTTCGCTACAGGGAGGGCAGTTTTGGGACCCAAGTAAGAAGTCTTATTTTATTAATTTCATTGTCTTTTGCAACACAGTGCCACAATGTACCAATTTTATCCGTGTTGATTTTTTTTTTCTACAATATCAGATGAAGAAAACATTTGGACCCACATCGTCATATGTTGTGGAAGGGCTCCGCCCAAACACAGAGTACCACTTCTCCCTGGCAGCCATCTCAGTCAAAGGCATCGGAGCCTTCACTAATGAAATATCACAGAAGACCTTGCAAGCCAGTATGTAACCCTTTTATTCTCCTGTGCTTTCTTTGTGAGCAGGCTAACAAAGGGATTTTCCCCAGGAAAGCAGTTGAATCATTGTGTGTGTGCGTTTGTGGACCTTTTATTTCTGTGAATTCTGAAAAGATCGTTGTTGTTTCTTTTTTCCTTTTGACTGCGGCTTACTGCACCATCTTCTTTGAGCTGTGCCTGTGTTTTAGGCATAATCAGGGTGCGGAGCTGATTCAGAACTACTTCACAAACTCAATGTACTGATTCGATGTTTAACTCTTATCTAACAGATGGTTTCATATTTTTGCATTTTGACGTTGATTTTCTTAACCTGGCTGTAACAGTGTGATTATGGTGAAGTGGTGAACTGATTATTTTGTGGAGAGTTGAGGTTGAAATGAAGTCATAAAGGACTTGGGTGATTTTTCTCAGATCATTTATACTAACACTTATATCTTATTTTCTAACATAGTTCTAGTGCCAAATATATGACTGTGCCTAGCACTGTCAAGCAGATCAAGCCTGTGTCAACTGATTCATTATTTCCTTTTCACTTTTGTTTATATTTGCTTTTTCCCTTGTCAACAGCAAGTGCACATTCTTCCCACGTGACTGAGACACAAAAAATGTCAGTTCTCCTCTTAGACCACCAAGGCTCTCATATGAACTGTGTTTCGAATGGGGGGGGTGGGGAAATCTGGAGGTGACTTTTGTCATGCAAGAAAAAAAAGCGCTATTAGCTGTGACCAAAAGTAGTCACAGGGCCACTACTGGAATTTATTACTGTGTGTCTGCTCTGCGTTGATTATTTTAAGGGTGGTAGGAACATACAGCACCCAGAGATTAACAATGATGTTTTGTATTGATGTTTAATACATTAATGGTAAAGAACCAGGAAAATACAGCCGGATTTGTAGGATTAGGGTGGATCTGAATGAGTCATATTAGACATACATACATACATATATACATGCACACACACACGCACACACACACACATAAATTTGTTAGGTGCTGTGAGGCTAAATTAATAAATTAATTTGAGTTTCCACGGTTACAGCGGTTACATAAGAGAGCCATGGTGTCGGGAGTGGGCTACCTTTAACACATTTTCTGTTTCTACCAGTGCAACTTGTTGGCTGTGTCCCCACACCTGGGCTGTGGGGACTTTGGAACCACCACTTCACACTTCTTTTTGTTACTGCTCGGCAACAGGGCTGCACAGACAGTGCAGAGTCACTGAGGGGAGCGCCAGTTGCATGCGACACTCACTCCTTCCCGCTGGGGGTGCTGTTGAGAACCAATCACTGCACCGTTGATCTTTGATCAGTCCAGGCATGAAAATACTTGTTCATGTTCATCCGGCCCCATCAGTGTCTTGGCGTCTCTCAAGTGTGTGTACACATCCTCACCTGTCGATGTGTGTTTGTGATTTCCCAACCTCTGTTGTTGTTGAATGGTAAACCATAGGCTGATTGGATTAGATACACTCCTCCTCCTCTTACATCACCCCCTTCCAGCTCTCTCTCTCTCTCTCTTTCTCTCTCTCTCTCTATGCCGCTTGTTCCCCAGTGCAATGATGGAACAACAGCTCTCTGGAATGGCTTGACATCACTTTGCTCACGTCTGTCCTGTTCCTTTAACATTACAAAAGGAACATTTATTTTGAGCTTTTATTTGTGAAATCTTTTTTTCTGTTAATTTCTGGGTCGTCTGAAAGAATATTGGTTTGACATCATCACTCCAGTGGTGACTGTGGCTTGCTGCTATTTTCGCTTTATTTGGGTTTTTTTTTTTTTTTTTTTTTTCATGAAGCCATGAGCCCAGCACAGGCACCAGCATCTGGGAAGCAGCAGGCAGAGCAGCACATACAGACAGCGTTGTCATACTCTTTCCTGTCGAGCAAGCACTGACGAGAATAAGTTCACCTGACAGCTTTTCTCATGCGTCTACTTGAGATGAGGGACTCTTCCTTTGAACCGCCCGATCCATACAATTACACTGGATAACTGCTCATTGATAATGTATCTGCATGCCCATAATAGAAATGTGATACCACAGCCCGAGAAACGAGTATCACTTTATGTTTGGAGCAGCAAAATCCACTTAGTAAATATTGTACGCCACGTAAGTTATGACGAGACGATCAAACCTTTTTTAGTTGTCGTTTTAAAACCTGTCACCATATTTACTTCTTTTTTTTTTTGGTCCCTGGTCTTTCTCAGACAGCGTTTTATTTCCTGCTTTTTATCAAGAGTCCCTGCTCAAGCAGCGGTGAGATAGATCAGTCGGTTTCTCGCTGCTCAGAGAAGGTCAGAGAAGTCATAAAATAACTCAGTCAAAGCAAAAGATTCCCCAACAACACAAAACAATAAATGACTTGATCCTTTGGATGCACTGAGGTAAGTGACTGTGTGGTTTAGGGATTCAGTCTGCCATGCCCTTTGTAAAAGACCTGTCAGGGACATCCAGTGCTTATCCAGCTTTATGCTGCTCTAATTCTGACACATCAAGACAATTTGGACGTAGTGAATAAGCAGTCTTCATACATGATACAGTTTCAGATTGGATTGTAAATAGCCCTGTAGTAATTATTACAGTAACAGCATATGGATTATACCTCTACATCCAGACCATACTATCACCAAACACTACACACAGCCTTCAAAAAAACAAAAACAAACTACTATTGTAATTACTGTACGTGTAGGTACTCAACTCTGGGCCTTGTTAGTGCCATATTGTACTGAAGCAGTGTTCGGCAGACTGAAACACTTTACCACTTAGTGAAACAAAAGACAGACGATGTGATTTCCCTGTTTGCTTTGTTCGTCCATTACTTGTGCTACAAAATGTATGCAGATGAGGTTTGTGCTCAGTCTGAGCAGCGGCACCAGGGGCTACTGCCATGAGCACCACTCTGTCATGAGCTTGCAAAAAAGAAAAGATTGCAAAAATCACAATTTTACCTCTTAGTCCAAATTTACTCTCATGTTTGATCCTGTGTGACAGCAGGCTGAATTTGATACGTAACTGGCGAGCGTGGCGCTCATCCAGAAGCAAAGCCTCTTGGGGCGCGCTGCTCCGACTAGATCGGGTGGAGAGACCATTTCTGTGAGATCGTTCAGACGTGGCCGGGGTGGTCCACAGACCAGGAGGGCTCCCTGCATATTCCTCCAGCTGTTACCCAGCTGCAAAACATGGCAACAGGAGCTAAGATGGACCCTGGGTGTGGGTGTTAGGGGATCGCAGCCCCCCCTACACACACAAGGGGCAGATAAGAATCCCATTTCATAGCGTCAGAATTAATTTCATGCTTTGAGATGAGCTAGGAGGCAGGCCCCTGGACTGTCAGGCTTTGTTACACGTTCAGATTATACCTAGAAACCTGCCAGTATCCAGTCAAGTGCTATCGCTCAAATTAAAGTGGCAGATTCTAAATCCTCTGTGTTTAGCCAAACAAGCAGTTTAGTCTCCCCCCTTCACTCCCCCACCCCCCCACCCCACTTACTGTAATTGCAGGAGGTTTTTAGCTATATTGGAATATTTGTGTGAGCCGCTGCACGGCCATTTGGCATCGGGAGGATTAATTCCGTAATGATCTACAAATACGAGCATCCTGTCACTGGAGGCCTGTGGTGAAAATACAATTTAAACACAGACATGTGCTCGCACTCTGATAGGGAACGCGCTGGCAGCCCGACTCGACAACAGGCACTGAGTAATGACCTGTACAGCTCAACTGTGAGCACCAATGTGTGTAATTTATATCCACTAAACATGTCCCACTCAAAGCACTGTTCATCGGAGGGTCGTCATAGCGATTAGGCGTGTCGCCGGTCCTTGACATTGCGGACTTTGCGCCCGGAGCCCTCAGTCACATCACAACAGACTTAAAAAGTCAAATGGGAAGGCGATGAATGCAGACATGACAAATTATTTAACAGCATTTAGAAAACTCTTCAAAAGAACATCACGTCAAGCCTTAGCTGAATTTCTTCTTCTGTGGTGGTATAGTTCTCGTGCCCTTAATACTGCCGCTGCACTTCATGGGCTATGCGCTTTATTAAAGCCGGGCCCCAGCCAGTCTTAAAGCGTTATCAGGCACGAGGATGCCTGTGCACTGTGATAGCTTGGCCGCTGTCAGATCCGCAGCCGTGTTCTCTGCACCACAAAGACTGAGAAGTGAGAACTGAGGGATCTTTCTTGACGTGGAGAGTTTGCAAATACAATATGAGCGGAGGGAAGAAGCTGAAAGGCTCAGAATTCAGTAAGAGCATAAGAAAATAAGCCCATTGGACACAGAGGAGGGTTTGGGAGCCGAGGCTGAGGTCCTGTCCTATTTGTTGTGCGCCAGAACATTGTGTCTTCAATGAGAGCTAAAACTCCTGATACTTTTTTTTTTGCAATTTTTTATTTTCATTTCATTCAATTTTTTTCAACTCTAGTTAAATTTGATGGCTTTAAAAATACGAGTTTCCATCACACCTTCTTTGGTATTATGTCATGGTATTCTTAAGATTTCAGAAAGCCTTTATGAAGACGCACTGCCACAGAGCCGCAGGGCTATGAAATGGGATTAATCTTAACAAACTGTAAACAAGGAAAGATGGTATAGTGTTGTGCATGTGGCCGAGTACAGAAGAATAGAATATTTCCCTGTACAGTTGCCCCTCTCACAGTCTTGTGGACCCTCCGGCCCAGACGTACATCAGTATTAAACAGCCCTGGCTTCAGCACAGAGACAACCCTCTCCCTCCCAACAATCCCAGACTGGCTCCAAAATGACCTCCTGAATCATCTGCGTTGTTGATTACTGATATAAAAATTATCTTAAAATTATTAATGTGATCACTGGGAGGAAGAGTGTTCCATCTCACTGACTATAGAGTAATGAGACTCTGTATTCAGGTGCTGGTGGTAAGAAAGTCTTGATAATGTAGTGTTTATGGGAGTCAGGTACGTATGATGCAGACTATGCTTGTCATTTCTTTTTGTTTCTTTTTTGTTTGTTTGTTTTTTAGAAGTTACACGTTCTTTCTTTTCTTTTTCGCTGAGTGCTGTATTTTTTCATGTTTTGCTCATGAGTTGTCATTTTGAACTGTTGTTGTGGTTCTTACTTTCAAGTCACACATGTGTTACAGAGAAATTCATTTCCCGGTACCCTCCTTTAAATCATTATTTTATTTATTTGTTTTGGAATGAGCACATGCTTCCTTTTTTCCATGGGTTTCATTTGAGTTCTTTGCTTAAGTCTCTGTGTTTTAACCACACATCACAGACAGATTTGTAATAATGAACTGGAATTGCAACAACAAGGTGGAGGCACTATATTTATCTTTATATTTACATATATATATATCACAGCATGGCACAGATTAGAGGCAATGAGTCTGATTTGGAAAATTTACATATGTGTAGGTTGTAATATATTTCGGAGGATCATTTTCATCACAAATAATAAACGACTATATTTTGGCCTTTATGGGGCAACAGACAAAAGCAAAGAAAGTAAGACAGTGGAATGCAGTCATGTCTTGTGGACATGACAGTGTGTTGTTAATTGTCATGAAGGCAGCCCACTGCCTTAGTGGGAGCAGTAATTGCAGAAACCCTGAAGGGGAAAATTATGGGTTTAGTGCTCATGACTGCCATGTTTACCTGATGGCTAGATTAGTAAAGGACTAATACCTCCACTAAGTGTCTGTTAATTAAATGTCCTACATATACATGAGCATGTGTCCATCTGACAATGCATCATAAAACCAGTGACTGTGAACAGCAAAATATACCATCGTTTACAAATAAGAAGTACGCACCTTCCTGATTCATTATTACACAAACGTTTGCCATAGTCCATTTATGCTGTTTTTGTTCCCATTTGCCTGATGATTTGTTTTTATTTTGAACACATTTGCCTCTGTCCTTGTTTTGCAATTTTTTTGTTTTTTTTTTGTTTTTTTTTTTGTTTGTTTGAATTATTCTTATTGTTTTGGTTTGAGTTTTGAATTTTCCTTTTGTCATTTTATTTATCTCTCCCATCTTTTTTATATTTTGTTTTTCAACCCTCCCTTCCCCTGTCCCCAACTTCCTCGTCCTCGACCCCCTCCCTCCCCCCTTCCTGTCCTTTCCACCTCACCAGAGCCCTCAGCCCCCCCTCAAGACATTAAGTGCAGCAGCACCAGCTCCACCACCCTGCTGGTAAGTTGGCGGCCCCCGCCTTTGACGAGTCAGAACGGTGCCCTGGCAGGGTATAGGGTGCACTACCAGGTGGTGGGCCCGTCAGAAAGTGGCAGTGATGATGCGGAGCCCATGGAGGAGTCGACAGTGTCTGCCACTGAGGAGCAGGTGCTGCTGCAGCGATTGGAGAAGTGGACCCAGTACCACATCACTGTGTCTGCCTTCACCGTGATCGGAGCAGGCCCTGAGAGCGAGCCTCTGGTCTGCAGGACAGATGAAGATGGTATGAGCTTCATTTAGTGAAGTTTGATGTTTGACCACGGAAATATGCCGGAATAAATATCTTACTTATGCCTCTATAAAAAATAAAAGTGTCACAATTTGACCAGAATTACTTTCTAAAAACACTAAATAGTTTCTTTGTGGACATGCCACCATCTTTGTCAGTAACATGACCACATCCAGCTTTGTAAACTATATAAAAGTAAAACACTTCAAAATACATAACACACTTGGGAAATCAAGTGTGTTGCTATTAAAAAATAACTAACCGATGGTAATACATAATAGATAGCGCATCCTGTCCTACCTTTATCTGTATGCTCTTACAATATCCCATTGCTCAGCTGAGAGCCATAAGCATTTATGAGTTCTGCACACTGCAAGGCCACATCTGTATCTGAGACAGCACATTGAAGATTAAAACATGTAGTCTGAGGACACAAAACCTGTGACTGAAACATATGCAGTGGTTCACAAAAAGAATAATACGCCTTCCCATTCCCTATGTAACCACTGCTCAAAGAGTTAACCTAGAAAATAAAAATTGCACAGCCGCGTTGAATAGCAGACACAAAATGACACGGGAGCAAAGTAGCTAAATGGTAAAAAGACAAGTAGAGATGTGAGAATGTCAGTGAACATCTGAATTCATTTGGATCAGTAATGGATGGCCCACACTGACTTTAACTATCCACAGCGATGTTAAGTGTCTACAGCAGAGAAAAGTCTAACTTCTTAATTCCTTTACCTGTTTAACGCTATTAAATAAAGTCAGGGTGGGGGTGGGGGGGTGGGGGTCTTGTAGTAAACAATATTGGTGGATGGCCCTGGGGAAACGGGGAGAGTTTTATTAGGTGCACATCTTTCTCAGAACAGCTTGTCCATGGCACATGAAAAGACCTGGAAGCGAGGACCTGTCATCATGACAGAGAGACAGCACTTCCCGTCTGTGGCAGACAGACACAGTAGACATATATTGAAGAAGGTGGCGGAGACGGGGGGAAAGGGTAGTGCTGTGCACATTTGTGTTGGATGATTCGTTATTGTGCGACTGCTCACACTGGATTGTGAAATTATGATGTTTGTTCTGTCCCTGCCAGTGTTCTGTATGTTTTTATGGTTATCAAGTGTGCAGGGATTTAATAACTTTGTGACAGCCGTTTGTGATGCTCATTTACGTTTCTGTCTCGTTACCCATAGTTCCTGGGGCTCCTCCAAGGCGGGTGGAGGTGGAGGTCCTCAACTCCACGGCCATAAAAGTAATGTGGCGCTCACTGATCCCAGGCAAGCAGAACGGTCAGATCCGTGGCTACCAGGTTCATTATGTACGGGTGGAAAATGGCGAGTCCAGGGGCCTGCCCCTCATTAAGGACGTCATGCTGGCCGATGCCCAGGTATGTTCATCTCACCGCTTCCTCTTTTATGTACAAATACAATTGTAAATCCCACTGCAAAGCATACCTACACTATGCCTCAAAGCTTTTACGTTTACATTTTTAAACAATTTTTTTTTTATTTTAATTATTAAAAACAGGGAAGTAACATATTACACACATTTTTGTCCAGTATATTAGTAAATTGTGAATTTTATTCTTTACTGAGGCAACTATTGTAATGTGTGAAGCAGATCTTCTGGGGTGTCTTAATCATTTGGCTGTAATATCTTTCCACCCGTAGCCCACAACGAGAACTGTAATCAAACCTTCACTCATCCTGTCCTCCCCTTTCTGCCACATTGCTTTTATTAGGAATGCATAGACCCCTGCTTTATGGCTACATCTACTGTAGCATGAAATTTGTGTGCTCGTATCACAGGCAAAAAAAATGCTGATTATAGGATTCCGTGCCTGGGGCTCGTCAAATAAAATGGACATGAGAACGCCAAAGCTCAGCCTCCACTGATGGCTAGAATCGGAGTGGAGCTCTCTGTAATGGCCTGATTTCCTGTTTCCTGTACAAAACAACACCATGCTCAAAGTAAAATCAAGCCAAATCAGGCCTGTTGTACACAGCACATAGCAATCATTATATCATAGCCTTAAAATAGGGGTAAAACAATACAGGAAAGAATAGTTGTATGCGATGCTACATTTTGGGGGGAGATGAATTTAAATACATTTTTTTTTTGCGAGCGGCTAAAGGAGCCATTAAAGACAAAAAGCTTCTCTTTCTCCTGACCTCACTCACGAAACCGGTGACCTTGTTCTGATACCAGCCCCCTGCCCCTAAACCTCAGTTTCTGCTCTCTCTCTCACGATCCTATTTCTTCCCTTTCTTTTCTCTCTCATTAAAAAAAAAAACCTTGCTTTCTCTCCTGCGCTCTCCTCTTTGGCGGGGGGGTTAGTGGGAAATGGACGATACGGCTGAATACGTGAGTATGAAGCTTTGCCTGAGTGCTTTGTGTAGCTGGAAGGTGGGAACAGCGGGTATTGCATCAACCTGGTTGGACTCAGGGTTCACGCTGACCCTCCAGTCTTCATTCAGTACGGTTGGATCAGAGAGTGGATCTGGTCAGCTAGACCCTATACTGTCTCTCTCTATATATCAAACACGAAGGAAATCTAGCTTTTACAAAATGATGGCTGATGCAACATCCACTGCCCACTGTGCTTGAAATGCTAATTCGACTTGTGTCATGCAGTGTTTTGATACAGTGTGTTTCGTCTTGTGATCTAGTGGTGTGTGTGTTTTTTTTCTTTCCTCCGTGTGATTTCATTTTTTTTATTGTGATGCCCTAGTATTAATTTTATGTTATGAGTTTCTGCTTGATCTCGGAATGTTTCTGTGAAATCATCTCGGGTGAACATTTCCACTTGTCGCAGACAAATATCTGCCCTCACCCTGAACCCAGATTAGAAACCTCGGCCTATCTGCATTTCGTGAATACCATCTCAAGTACGAGACAGTACTTAAACCTCATTTACCTTTATTGACCTCTGCCCATCACTCTGCCAACCAGCCTGTTAAAAACCTCATTCTGTGTTCGTGCAAACCTGCGCCTCTGAAAGATTCATTAGAATTGATCGGAAGCCTCTATTTCAAGAGGACTCAAGGAAACTTAATGGCCGAGGTTAAAAACTGCCAGCAAAATAGCTACGACGTATTCGGCATGCATTCATCACAAAGTTAAGTTGCTGATTGTAATACCGCTAAATGTATTGTGGGGTGACTTTCCATTAGCATATATAATGTCCCTGCTCTACCTTCGCATCGCTAAGGATTACCTAATGGAACGGCCTCCCATTACACAGGGGAAAATGTTAGATTTAATGCATCCCTCGTGAAAATTAATAAAGGGGACAAGGAGACACTTTGCTGGGATTAATATTCTGTACGTGGCAGTTTGAGCTGCATTAAAGCGAGGTCGAATCATCAAAAATTCAAGACACATCTTGACATTTTCCCATCGCCATCTCTTGCCTGTCTCCCATAGGAAATGGTCATCGGAGGACTCAAGCCAGACACCACTTACTCCATCACGGTGGCAGCGTACACCACCAAAGGCGATGGAGCCCGGAGCAAACCCAAACTGGTGGTGACAAAAGGGGCAGGTCAGCACAAGAACTCATCATTTATTTGTTACTTCGCTCGTGCGCCTTTTGTTCATTCGGGAATAAAGTCAGCAAATGCTTTTTCAGCCTGTGGCTGAACGGTAACTTGCTTGGGGGGGTTCCTCATCAATCCCATTCATCTCACAGGTGTGCGAGTGTTATAGGTGTCAGGGAGCGTGACACTGCCAAAGGGGTTTGAGTGAGAGCTGCCACTCTCCATCGTGCTGTCAGGGCCAGCTGGCTGATATGCCATTCAGCATGTCCCTCAGATAGAAAACCTCTACTTTTTTATTATTAAGGTGTAAAGAAATGGTTTTTGCACCATGTGGGGCAGCATAAGCACAGAAGAGGTGAGGGTTGGGGAGAAGATGAGCTTCGGCAGCCTTTTTCCGAGGTGCCGTGGTAGTCCTTGTTCTGAGGGATGTCAGGATGTCCCGGTAAATAACAGAGCTCCTTGTGGTTATGAGATTTCTGAAACAGCGTGGAATTTCCTGAGATTTCAGAAAGAAGACCACAGCTTTTATATAAGACATCTCTTTTTTTTTCCTCCACGGAAGAAATAACAATACTGGACTGACATTTCTGAAAAAAACAGCAACAGTGAAAAAAAATCATCCAATTACACATTTTCTTGCAAATACCATTCTCATGTTGTTCCAGGTTCATGTGCACCATCCAACAAGCTCTATTATCAATTCACTTGTTGAAACCCATTTCTATACTCCGCTAGCTGAGTTCTTATGATGTAAATATATTTTTGAAATTAAGATTTATGGAGGTACCTAAAGTTTTTTTTTATGGTTGGCCCCTTTTTACAGAGATTTTTCATTATGAATCCCCATTAAGATGCCATTAAAGTTAAGTACAGCATTGTCATTTTTTTATATTGCTATTTACAAAAAATGAATATATCCTACCCTAAATCTGACACCACATGAAATGAGAAACATCCTTAAATGGAACTCATTATATAAAATACTTAGAGTATGATGCAAATGAATAAAATATTCAATTGCATAAATACACGTGTGCACAAACACACATATTTTTGTGCAACAGCTTTTTTATAGACGCACATGCTTTTGAAAAGACCTTTAGAAATTTAAGACGTCATAGTCCTGTTGGAAGCATAAAGATGTCTGTGAAGTGGCTTCAGTAAACAGCATCAAAATAAAGGCTGCAGGGTTTTGTACCTTTGAAAATTCGATTCACGTCATTGTTGATGTCTGTTGATATCTCAGACAGTCCAAAAAAACTCTCCGGCGTAAGTGTATCAGTAAGCATCCCCAAAAATCCAAAAACTCTTTTTTTTAGGAAATATAAACAAGTAGAACTGAACAACTACTTGAGTGACAAACACCATTTATTTTGGTGCTCGTTTGTTTACTGAAGAGGAGCCAGCATTGAAAACTACCTTTACATGATTCATACTTTCCAAACTCTTTTTTTTTTTGACAAGCAAACACTGCCAGTGAGTGGGAAAGTATGAGAGGGTGTAAACAGGAGACTTTATTGACACAAGATTAAAGTGTTTGTGTCTGAGGCTGTTATTCTGTCATCCTGTCAGACCATTGCAAGGTTTTCCACATTGCTTAAAGATGAAGCAGTCATTTCTTGTTCAGGTCCAGGTCCAAAAGGAGTGGTGGGAATGTTGATGGTGCACTGCTGTGTGGTTAGTATTTAGAAAATGACACTGTGTATTATCATCATACCGTCAGGTAATGCTGCACAGCTTGCAATTGTGGGCAAATTGTTGAACTATTTGTTTTTTTCCCCTGCGTGTTGTCATTAATTATTTGATTTATAATTATCCATTAGTTTCATTATGTGTCAGAGTGAATATATTGCAGATTCAAATAAACCCGGTCACACAGTTTCTGGAGAGGTGTTAAACACATTAGTGGGCTACCTCCTTGCCCCTGTAGTATCTTGTCAGCTCACAAACTCAGATCATCCAACCCCACAGCACCTCATTAGGATCACTGCACCGCCTCAAAAGATGACGGGTGATGCATGAGTCAGTGTTTAACGCAGTAAAGGTACTTATTTCAGTGCTGCCTGCAGACGACTGTCTTGAAACATCAGCCCCAATCCCCTTGCTGCATGTTAAGTAACTTCCTGATCATTATTTTGATCCTGCAGTAAAACATCAATGTAATGGCCCTCTCTCTTTATTGTCTCTCTCTCCGTCTCTCTTGCCTCCTTAATAGCTCCTGCCTTTCACTTAAAAAATGTGAAATTAGTTTGT
Source organism: Trinectes maculatus (assembly GCA_016785345.1). Classification (NCBI taxonomy): domain Eukaryota; kingdom Metazoa; phylum Chordata; class Actinopteri; order Pleuronectiformes; family Achiridae; genus Trinectes; species Trinectes maculatus. Next base: position 364,038 of record JAFBJQ010002107.1, read on the forward strand.
CAGATACACACACACACACACACACATACATATATATATACACATACATATATACATATATACATACATATATAGGCACTTGTTTCATGGCTTCATGCAGACAAGGCATAGGTAATATGTCCATTTGTATGCATGTTGGTGTGTGTAAACATGTGTGGCATGCACAAGAGAGGGAGGAAATGAGAAGGTAACGTGATTGCCCCTTTCTCAATCAGGCTGAGTGTCAACAGGAGGCTTTTAATACTGTGGCCTGATGGAAAGCGTGCTGGGAGACCCACAAGGAGGGATTGAACCAGGATCGACCCTGAAATGGACGCGGAGCGTGGGGGATTGTGTGTGGGGGTTGTGTGTGTGGTGGTGGTGGGGGGGGGCAGGCCACGAAGAAGAAGAAAGGTGGCGGGATGGGAGAGGAATTAGGGAGAGTCTAAGGGAGGCAGAGAAATGAACGCTGAGAAGAGGAGAATAGGGACAATCAAGGTGTCCAGGAGCCCCAGAATCACTCATGTACACACACACACACACACACACACACACACCATATACACTAATGCACAAGCTCACACACATTGGGCCCTCTCTGCAGCGGATTGCTCCTTGTCCCCCGTCACCTTCATCATTCCTCAGTCACTCATTTTTCACCCCCTCACTGTGCCCTTGTTCTCATTCGCTCAACCCCATGTAGTTCCTCCACACACACACACTCGCACACACACACATGCAAGTGCACTCACTGTACACTCCATGTAGCCTCCTGGTCCCATCTTTGCTGGCTCAACACTGGTACACAAGTTATCACAGGATCATTATCCCTGGTACCATTTCCTTGATTAGCAGTGAGCATGAAGGCAGAGTGAGCTGTTAAATGACACCAAGCTGAGCTTCACTGTGTAACTCAGGAGTAGTAGGAGCATTCATCTCAACCAATAACTCCACCCACATCCTGCCATTACCGGCTGACTCGCCGCCCTCTACCCAGCCACCCCCGTCTTGCACTAGCATCAGTCTTCAGGAGGAACCATTAGTAAACGGAAATTAATATGAGCTGAGGGGTGAGACTGTGTTGAGTGGATTGGATTGTGCGTGTGTGCATGTGTGGGTATGTGTGTTTTCACTTTTCGCGCATAAAAACGTATCCGGGCACAGAAATTGATACTCAATCCAGATACACACACACACACACGCAGTCATTCAGTTCCACCAAGAGGGAGTGCTGTTGCTTTAGACTAATGTTAGCTTCTCCAAATGACTTGAAGTCCAGACTGGGCAACAAGCCAAACAGCTCTGTGTGAAGCTGAACAGTCCTATAAGAGCTGGAGCTGTCTGCAAACCAGTACCACACCATTACATGCAGGCTACTGTATATACACACAAACATGTCCATCCATAGTATCTGTTGTGCACAAAGACAAATACAAGGTTTGCATATGAGACTTGTCAGAAAAATAAATTAAACACAGTCATGAAAAAGGCAAATATAAATATGTATGAGTGTGGCTGCTTAAGACAGTGAAGTATTTTACCCAGTAAGCTAGTAAATCATATCACAAAAGAGAGGGGATGTTTCCCCATATCTGTGTGTGTGTGTGTGTGTGTGTGTGTGTGTGTGTGTGTGTGTGTGTGGTGTTCTTCCACATTTTCCCACTTATTCCAGATGTTTCCCGTAACTTGGTATAATGATGCGTTTGGCTTTAGTACAGGTCCTGTTGACCTGACTCTCAATCTCCTACACAACAAAAAAACTTACGCTGGTGTAGTATCTGCTTTCTGATACTTATCCAGTATCAGTTACTTTCACTGCTTTGACTGCAGCTTGAGAAGTGAAGATCTCTCATAAGTGCACCTGCCTCTATTACACTGACGGGCTGGTCCTGAAGGGAAGGTTTAGATGAGACGTGTGTCATCTGTTAGAGCAGCAGAACTGGGGCACTCCGAATGAATGGTGTCTGGACCCCTCCCATCTTCATCATCCATTTTACAACAAGCGACGACTCTGGTGACTGAAAGTGGCTCTGTTGTCTGCTGAAAGTTTCCATGATCCTTTGCAGTTCACAAGTGGTTTTGGAGCTTATACTTATCATGAAGTGTTAGTGGGTACAGCGGTCACTCAAGAATTTATTTAGAGGTTGTGAGGCACTTCCACGTATCCAGGCAACGCAGCCTGTTTTATTTCATTTGGATGGTTACTGTTTGAAATTAAGGCTGAAATTAAAACTAATATTAATGTAAGTGTGGTATCTGTATATTTGGCTTCAGCTGTATAGTATTGTCAGTGGTAGGCAGCAAAAAAACTGTGTCGGTGCTTCAATACCTGATGTTTTATCTTAATGACACTGTAATTGTATTGATAAAATCATTGCTGTGCACGTTAAACAAACCAACTTCAGCTATCACCAATTTCAGCCTGAGTCTCAGAATGATTTTCAACTAATAATTTTAAAAATAATCAGTTAGATTTAGGTTTTTATTTTGATTACATTACTGATTGTTGGAGACCATGGTGCAAATAGTAATACAGTAATTGTCTGTTCAGTTTTAATTTATTTTATATATTATTTTTAAAATGCAGATCTTAACATAACGTGAAAATTTGTTTGTTTGTTTTTTCCTGTACACAGTGCCTGGTCCACCCTATCTCTCAGTGGCTCAGGACTCTGAGACATCAGCTCTTGTTCGCTGGGACCCTCCAGATCTGAACAGTGGCTTGGACATGCAGGGTTACCGGCTCCAGTTTGGCCGTAAGGATGTCTCTCCTTTGGCAACACTGGAATTCGCTCCCCAAGAGCGACAATACTCTGTGGGCAACATTCACCGGGGTGCCACTTATCTCTTTAAAATCTCAGCCAAGAGCAGAGGGGGCTTTGGGGAAGAGGCTGTTGTGGAACTCAGTGTGCCCGAGAATACGCCAGGGGGATACCCTCAAATTAATGAGGGCTCCAATGTGACATGCTGCTCCGTGCAGCTGTCCTGGTCTCCACCAGTAATGGCGGAAAGGAACGGGGTAATCACCGAGTACACGCTTGCCTATAAAGAAGCAGGTGCCAAAGGAGCACCGCGGGAACTGCACTTGCCCCCCAGCCTGTCCAGCTACGTGCTCAACAGCCTTAAACCGAACTCAGCGTATGATGTGAAAATACGTGCACACACCAGTGTAGGTCCAGGGCCCTACAGCCCTCCAATCCAGTATCGGACGGTGGCCTTTGATCCAGCAGGTAGGGCTTGCCTGTTTCTTTCCCAGCCCAGTTGACGGGGGGTTGGCTAAAAATAATCTGCAACAGCACAAAATGAAAACTGCACTACCCCCTCCTTCAACCACCTCCACTTTTCCTCAAGAACAAAAAAATGATAATGAAACGGTTTGCCGTGGGATACTCACTTCACTAACCCAATTAAGGTAAAAAAAAAAGTCAGTAAGTTAAAGTCAGTCATTTTGAGAGAGAGGAGAGCAGCCTAGAATTTCAAGGTAAGTGCTGTTTGATCAGACACTTCTTTAGTCATCCCTGCAGCCCTCTGCCAAGCACACTCACGCAGCCAATGCCACCTCACATCCCCAGTTCCCAGACAAGGTAGGACTTCAGTTACACCCAGTCACTCCAAGAGTATGTTCGGACCTTTCTTAGGTGACAGAAAGCAGATTTTGGTTATTTATTTTATTTTTCTTGTTTTGCGTCAAGAGTTTTGGGTTCCTCCCTTCCTAACACCCCTCCTCTCCTAATTCCCCCTCCACCTTCCTCTGTTCCACAAGGGGACAGCTTGTGGCATGGCGTCGCCCAGATGCACTGCTGAGGACTGTTGGCATGCTTTGTTTTAATTCTGTCTGTATATCCGCCCGGCAGCCTGTTGGCAGTGCCACCCCGAACTCAGTAGAGTTGAAGAAACAGTTGTAGGAACAGTGGGTCAGTTTTTAATCTTCAAGTGGTCATGGATTGAAAGACGGGGTGAGAGGGGTTGGCACTACCCACAGAAGCTAGCCAGTGGGCGCACCCTTGTGCTCCATGGGTTTGTCGTCCATGAGTCTTACGTACTGTATGTCTTAACCAATGGCATTGCCCTTCTCACAGCACAGCCAATCACAGCTCACCGTCACACTCACTCTACAACCGAGAGGAACGTTCCAGGGAAACAACAGTTTTTTTTTGTTATTCTTCTTTAACCAAAGGTTCTCCCTTTGTTTGTGTGTCCTTGATCTCACTGCATGTTTCGCTAACTGAACATTTGTTTTCTGTTTCCTGAATATGTCCACTGGACAGACGTCCCCAAGAATTTCACTGTCAAGTGGGCCACCAAGAACACAGTGGTTCTTGCTTGGAAGTTTTCTGAAAGCAGGTCTCCATACAAGTGCACAGTGAGTTGATGTGTTTTGAAAAAAAAATCCTTCAACTGATATATGAAGATGAGTGCCACTTTAAGTTGAAAAAAAATCTGAAAATCCACAGTCAGAATTATCATATATTCAATTTGTTATCGATTCAACTCATCATCTGTAAATCTCTAGATTGAGTACAACCGTCAGAAGATGGATGTGGATGCCAGGCAGATGAGGGTATTCATCACTGGACTAAGGCACAACACCACTTATGAGTTCAGGGTTACGTGCGAAGAAAGCAAGGATGGTGGGCAAAGACACCGTGTGGTAGCCAGGACTGCACCACTCATCCTGGTCAAGAAACCAAAGCTGGACATCTATGCCGAGCCTGAAAACATCCTCACCATGTCCTTCCCTCCAGTTGATACCCAGGATTTCAAGTGAGTATAGTGTGCTAAAAAAAGATGTCATGTAAGTTCTGTCTGAAATATTTGTTTGAGAGTTGGGGCATTGAGGTTTGTCTCAAGACGCTTGAGCTTTGATGTGATATGGCTTCAAGTCTCGAGCTTTTCTTTAATGATTTATTTTTTTATGTATTTTGCTGCTCTGTTTCCAGGAGTTTTTATGTGGTGGTGGTGCCACTTAAGTGGACAACTGGAACGGTTAAAAACCTGAAGAACCCTGATGAGATGGACCTGGAAGAGGTAGGATGTCTTGGTGGCACATAAGAAGTAATCAGGTTGCTTGGGAATACTGGATCAGACTGAGAGAAGGATAATATGCTTACACGATATACTGAGAAGAGGCAACTTGTAAATTTCAGCACCACTTGAAGAGTCCTCCTTTTTTCTCTGCTGGCACAACTATGAGTTTTCGGATCCTGAGAACTATGCTTGTGTCACTAGCAGTTGCATGTCTTAGGCAAATTGGTGTGTACGCGCCATGCACACAACAGTGTTGTAAGCACATCTTAGCTATGCTAATTTATCCGCTCCGAGCATGCATCTGAGAGAATTACACAGTCATCCCCCACTCTCTCCATAGCTCAGGGTCACCTTGAGCACCACATCAACAGCAACCATCCCTATTGGATTAAGGATTACACACATTCTGTCTGCTCAGTGCCAGCCTCTGTCTGCAGGACAGAATGAATGAGAGGGGCTGGATGGTCGGGGTGGGGGGGCTGGTTACATGGATCAACACCCGGTGCTTAGCAGCTTTTTAAATTACACCCAGAGTTTGTTTTTAGTGACCTCAGTCAGTCCCATACAAGTGTTATTTTATCATTATCATTACATAAATTGAGTTTTTGTGCGTAAGGTAAATCTGTGTTTAGCTGTAATCTGGTCATCACTGAAGCCATCTGACTCCACCTTTAACAAACAGCAAGAAAAACTCTTACACTTGTAGTTCTTATAAAAGAGCCAGTCGTTTGTTTGGGGGAAAAGTGGCTCCAGAAACGAGCAACAAAAGTAAACGAGTGCCCTTTCACATCTATCAGCTGTTGCGGGAGGTGACCCCAAAACGTCGGTCGCGCCGTCAGCTCGCACAGCTGGATCAGAAGAAGCCCTACATCACCGCCTGCTTCAGGCAGCTGCCCACCAGCTTCACAGTGGGATCAGACCACCGCCATAGCAGCTGTGAGAACAAGCCTCTTGAACCGGGCCAGGAGTATGTCTTCTTCCTGCTGGCTGAACTCAATGCCACCACAGGGGTGAGTTGCCAGTTCTGCAGTTCAGTCAACTTACTTACGATCGATTTCTCTTAGATGGAGCAGAGTCGATCGATTATTCATTTCACTGATCTTAATTATTTTTGGTGCATATACCATTCTGTAGTCTTGTCTTTCTTCAACTTCTACCTGTTTTTCCTGGTCAGAAACTGTTTGCGACCAGCCCATATACTGACACAGTGATGACTCCTGAGATGGTGGTGAACCCCCTCCCAGTGGACGCCGGTGATGGACTCATATGGGTGGTGGGCCCAGTCCTGGCTGTGGTCTTCATCATCTGCATCGTCATCGCTATTCTCCTTTACAAAAAGTGAGTCGCCTTGGGAACTGTGGTCAATGCAGTTGGACCCACATGCAGCTTACATCACAAACATATCAATGTTCAACTTCAAATGAGCAATGAAAATAATTCTCATTTCATCTTAGAGAGATATAAATCCTGCTGTTATGCGCTAAACTGTGAAATGAATGCTTGCTTTCAATTTTTTCTGCACAAGCGATATAACTGTGGTTATAGTAAATGTACGATATATGTCAGCAGTATTTTTTTTAATTTTGCGACTCAGCAAAACACAATTTTTTTTTTTTTTAGTCATTTGATGTTGAAACCATTGTTTGCATTGTAACTAGGGGAATAGGCAATTGGGAATTAATTGCATGTTCAGCAGCATGTTGAAAGAGAAGCTCATTATGTATTCATAGCAGCATGCCATTCCTGCATGTAACGATGAAAGAGGTTTTCTTGTGTAAAAGATGGTTGTGGGAAGTGAGGGGGGGGCCTGGAGAAAGGAGAGATGGGGAGATTCAATTAATCAAGAGATGTGTATTTGACTGATCCCGGCGAGAATTCTATATAAACAGTTTATTCTAATTCTCACATGCATCACATTAATACTCATTATAACCATCATTATTTTAAAACAATGGCGTTATTATGGTGGACATCAAACTGCTTTTATGTTTAATCAGACGTTAAAGGGGGGAGCTGTCCTCCTGTGACAAGTTTAAATCAATTCACTATTCCTCCTGTGTCCTTGGACACACATTTATGTCAACATTTCCCCCTTGGTCTGCAGTTAGGTGTAGTTTTTAGCCTCGGTGACTGCAGGTCCCAGCAGAACACTTGTGTAATACCAGGAAAGATCCCTGCATTATCTTAGGAGTGGGGGGCAGGGCTGGTGTGAGCAACACAAAGTGCAGCTTGCTGCTGTCAGATGATCCCTGACTGTCTGACCTTGCCTTGCATCCGTCTTGGTGGTTAGGGAGAGTAACATCTCTCCTTGGATCTCTCTTTTTTTCTCTCTTCTCTTTCTCGCCACCTCACTCTCCCACCCCCCCGCCCCCTAAATCTGGCCCTGGTGAATAGTGTTTCCTGGGTCTGCCCTTGGCCCTGACTTTCCCCTTCCCCCGTCTGTAACTGGCCTTTGTGCGCACACATAATCAAACACAGTGACTCACAGACACAGGCCCGCAAACGCGCTTACACGCACATTTCATCGACCACGCACTCGTCCTCACACACACACACACATTTGCACACATGCACACCCATCCCCTCCGATCGCTGATGAGCCTTATCTCGCATTTGGCGTGCCCAGCAGCGACCCCTGTGAATTTATACTGCACTCTATTGATTTCTCTCTCTTCTTGCCTCCCCTCCCTCTCCTTTTCTCCTTGTGTGTTGTGTTTTCACCATCTTTATATATTTATTTGGCTCCTATTGCTTTCTCTGGAAACAGCAAACCTGACAGGTAAGGCCCAGCCGTACTTTATTGCATTTTACATGGGGAAGCAAAAATAGCCTGCCACAGCAAAACCCATGCCTTTAATTAGTGAGGGTGAAGGAGAGTTTCGCGTTCTTGATGCACGTTTGCAGCTCCCTCGTGCTTGATGTTCGGTTTCACTCTCAGCTCTTTTCCTAACCTGCCAAGTTAGCGTGCAGTTTGGAGCCGTTGAGCTCTTCGGGACGTGTCATTAGCGAGAGTGGGGACAGTTTTTGCTGGATCAAAGGCGTGCCAGAAAATGTGTTGACATTTTCTTTTGTGTTTTTGTACGTCTTCCCCTCTTTCCACTCTGTGCTTGTGTTACTCTGCAGCCGCAAAAGGAAAGAGTCAGAGCCACGCACAAAGTGTCTGCTGAACAACGCCGACATAACACCCCACCACCCCACCGACCCCGTGGAGATGAGACGCATCAATTTCCAAACTGCAGGTACAGGAAGAACACACGGCACACACACATACATACTATGACGCAAAAACCCTCCTTATATATATATACACACACACACATACATATATATATGTATATAATGAGGGTTTTAGGCTGGTATATTGTCAATGCAGTAGGCTTAGCCATATTTGTCAAAATAAAAAAAAGATTTTCATTCATTGACAATATAACTGAAAAAAAGAAGGAAGTTTTCACATCTAACAGTTTCATCATTGCAGCCCCTTTAACTATATGACTCTGGTTAAACAAAGAAACACCTGCAGAAAACCTTCCTTCTTGACACTTATCATTTGTTGAACTATGCAAAGCAATTTTACACTTATGTAGCATTTTAGTTTTATATTTTATATATATATATATATATATGTAGTATTTATTATATAATATTGTATATGTGTATTTTTTTCTTATTTTATATGTGATATATATGATGTACTTCTAAATCATTCTGTAAGACATTATGTGCCTTCATTACTACATCAAGCCATTATGTTTTCAGCATTCTTCATGTAACACTTGGCAATCAGTAACATATAATTGGAAAATGGCGTCTGCTGTTGGATGTAGTGTTTTGGATGTTGGAAACAAGTGGTGTTCTGGAGTTCCTCTTGGTTTTTACCTGCTTCTATTTTGGTCTTGCTTCCTGTCTGGTGTTCATCTGCGCTAAAGCCTGGTGTTAAAAACAAAGCACATTTGATCCTACCCTCATTCTCAGAGGCTTCTCCACCTTAAGCTTGTCTGACATCCTCCTCCTGCCACCTTTTCAGATGCTTTATCAGTCGCTTGACTTTCCGGTATGATAGCCACTTGTGATTTATACAGTGGTGTCAGCTACAGGGCGTTGTCTTAAATGTGAATTTTTAGGTTTGTGTCATTGGTCCCCATAGTTACCTTGAGCGCAGCATTATAAAATATTGTTCACAAATTTAGCCTTTTTTTATTTTTACCTTTTATGCGGAGCCCCGTGGTTTGAGTTTTACTGTAGATGGTTTAGATTGTATTGTTTTTAGCAGGAGACAAAGACACGTTGGCTGAGTTTGCGTGATATGATCCTGATTCCCCAGAGGTGGAATAAACACATCTCCTCTGCCTCAGTGTGCACTGGTGTTTCCTTCCCCTTTTGTGCCTCCCACCTTTCTGTCTCCGCGTCTAGTTATCTTTTCACCAGCCATCTGTTATCCAGTCGCTGCTCCATCAGGAAGGCTCCGATTTCAAAATGCAGCGTTTATCTTTAGCCTCGTCGGGAGCCCAGGCGTGCCGCCCCTAGAGATACCGGGATGAAAGGAGATGCACAAACCCACTTATGCACAGTGGAAGTTCAATTTACTGTCCTTATCTTTGTCTTGCTTGGTATTCAGACGCTCTGTAATGACAAGGTTCTAATGGCCACTCTCATCATTAGTCTCGATCTGACTTCCAGGCTCGTTAGGGTGTCCCGCTCTTTTCCATCGGCCCGTACACACTCAGGCTTTTCTTTGTATATGACAAGCGTTCTCGTTTTGACAGCCGTGATGTCGTTCCACTGAACTGGGCAATTTTGTTATCTCCACACCCCGGGACTTTAATTCTGAATGGACATTTTAGCCCAATTAAGTGGGCCGGTGAGCATTTGTGAACATCCCCATTAGCTAATAGCGACTATTGTTCAAATGTGCATACTCCCAGTGCACTTAGCCAAAGCCTCTCCAATCCAACTGAGCATATGCCCACATCTGCAATGTGTGCTCAGTGACCCCCAGTGCTGGGCTGCGAAAAATATGTTTTTGATTAGTCCTCCTATAAGCTAATCATGGATAATGTGTTTCAGCATGTGTGTGTGTGTGTGTGTGTGTATGTGTGTGTTCTTTTCTGCTTTGAAGCCTGTAGCCTCAAAGTGACATCCCATAACTCCTTGGGGCGCAAAGTGGTTCATTTTGTCATTATCTTCACTGGTGCCTGGGGTTTAATTGGCAAATGGGGCCAAAGTAATGAAGCGGCATATCTACTGTCTATCACCCCCCCCCCCCCCCCCCCCCCCCCCCCCCCCCATCCCTTTGCAATAGGGCCCCCCAACCCCCACCCACCCTCTCCATCCCTTTGCAATAGGGAACCTCATCTCTCTTCTCTCACTTTTTTAGTGTATTCATTTCACTTCCTATTTGTCCTTGTCTTCTACACTTCCCAATATTATATTTTCAAAGTTTGGAAACTATAGCAGTTAGTGATTCCACTGTCAGGACTACCACCAGTCATCCACCATACTATGTCTATACATTATGATTATCAGTCATATATTCCCCACTGTGGAACGTAATAGGAATTTACATTTTTTCCATTCAGACAAAACATAAAATCTCCTCGAGAAAAATCAAAGCGTCTCTCGCCTCAAACCATGTAAAACAAATCACCTGTTTTCTCAGGCGTCACACACAGACTCCAGGCAGTCGTTTCAGCGGCCCACTCGTTTTTCCACATTACGTCGCGCCCACTCAGAAACGAGTCTATCACGGCACAGCACACTTACACGTGAGCATAATCAGACGCTCCTGTATATCCCCCCTGCTGTGATGAATGGCAGTTGGAGACGGTGGATCAGAGAACCCCCTGCTAGAGTTTAATTAGTCATTGTCACAGATCAGTTAGGGAGAATGGGGATGCTCAATGTCTTTATCGCTCCACACTCATTCGCTGCCAGTCGCCTGATGTCCTCTTATGAAGATGTCGCTAAAGGTTGACTCATCAGAACTCAGTTAATCCACTTTTATTTTGCAGATTTGATCACTGTCATAATCATGAAGGTCTAAAAAAAATAGAATAATAATACAAATATAGTTTTTCCGGTGTTTTTGTTTTGGGGAGTACATTTTGGGGTAAAAGCAGAGAGTTGATTATTTTTTGTCAGTTTTCAGTCATACATCTTTTTTTCCTCTGATTCTCATCAAATTCTTGCACAAATCATTTGGCTTCTCTGATCGACCCTGTTGATCCCCATCACTTGATGGGCCGGTTGCCTGCATCCCATCTAAGTTCATCTCTCAGCCGCATGTCCAGTTAACACAGTCACAGATGGCTCCTTTGCTCCTTGAGCAGTTAAGGGGACCCGAGTCCACCCGGACATAACATCCCCTGGTCACAGCCTCAGAGGACTTCTCCTCCCAAGCAGATAAGACTTCATCACCACGCCGCTCAGACCCCTGACTCCCATCAGCTCTGTTTCCACAGCTGTCAGACAAGAATGCGGATGCTTTTCCACACCTGTCACTTGTAATGCCTCAGCACCAAGCCACATAGAAAGAAGTCATTCACAGTTAGTTTTCAGGGGGAAACGTAAGCCGGTTTTTCCATTCCTCATCTCCGGTTCATTCATCTGACCCCTAACTGGTGTTTATGAAAAGTTTAGACATAGCCTATACTGACTTCTGTGGGTGTTGATATATGGCTTGGGAGAACAGGTTATCCGTGGCCAACTAGACCAGTCTGTTAGGAATACTATGTGGCTCTGGATTCAAATCCTGACGTATGGTGTTGTGATATCTGACTTCGTACAACTGCTTATTTCTAACTATTCTTCTGTTAGAAGAGCGTGTGTAGGGTTGTTTGGCCTTGGTTGAGGTATGTGCTCTAGAGAGTACTATTCTAGTTTCACAGTCCTTTATGGTTTTTTTTATATATATATATTTATTTATTTATTCTATATACAAAGCCTTCACTGTTGCATTGTAGCCTTTGAAACCATTTTCTTTATGTTTGCTGTTCTTTACAGATTCTGGTCTAAGCAGTCCTCAGAGTGACGCAAATTTTGACTATGAAAGTTAGTTTCTATGTTTTTGTTTACAGCATTTGCGTAACCGCTTTCTTTGTCTTTATTTTTCTCCAGCACTGCTTGCCTCCATTTACAAGTGCATAATTTGCATCTGTTTGTTTTTTTTTTTTCCCCCCCACACGGTGCAGCAAAATCTTTTGGTCTAATTAATTTGATGATTGTTTTTTATTTATTTATTTATTTTGTAATTGGATGTCAGTCACAATATTCACTTGGGTTTTTGGCTCTGCATTAATCCACCATGCATAAATAACCTGAGTGATCACTTCAGCTGATGTAGAGATGGTTGAGAGGAGTTTCTTTTTACAGGGGAACAGTTTGTTATCGCATCCCCACACCCCACCCCCATCCTCACCTCCATGCTGTTGCCGTTTCTCCTCCTCCTTTACCACAACTGCTCCATTTCCAACTGATCTAACAGGGTCTTTCCTGTGCACGGAGATAACGAGCAGAATTAATTAGAGCTGTGGCAAACATTGGCTTGACATCTGATCATCCCCCTCTCCCCCTGCTCATTGCAAAAGGAGCATTCGCGAGAAAAAGCGAACTTTCTGGATGACACCTCTTTTCCCCCCTTTATTTTTCTTGCTCACCCAGAGACAGACATCTTCCCTTTTATATGGAAATGTGAAACATCAAAATCAACATTTGAAGGGAGACTGGTTTGGCTTATCAGAAAGAATCATTTGTTTCTCAGGCACATGGGCTGTGGATCGGAAGATTGAACATGTGTAATTAGGGGCTAGTTTGTTTTTCCATGTTCATTGATCACCCCATCGATTGTGTTAGGGATAAAAATGAACAAATCAAGTTTGATTTCATTTGTCTCAAGAACACAAAGAATGGGTGAGGATGGAAAATTACCGTACACAGATAGTGAGAAATAGATCAGCTCTGTGAGGTCACGGATGAAGACATAGTCATGCAGGCAAAAGACAAAGTCAGATATAGTTGAAACATGTTTAAGCCTCTTACAGTTTTAAATATTTAAAATATTTTGATTGAGTTTTTTCCCAAACAGAACTGGATTGTTCCGAAGCTCATCCCATTATGCACGATGGTTGATCTGGATGTTCTATATGTGTAAACACTTTGACCTGATATGCCTCGCACAATATGCACATAGACACACACCCACACACAAACATACTTTGATCTCCTGCTCTTGTTCTCTCAAGGAGAAATTAGGGCCCCTCATTTACATACGCAATTCCTTATTGTTCTCATGGCTTCTGATACCTTCTCCCTTTTAATTTAAGGCAAGTGAACTGGCAACCAAATTGAATTTGCATTAATAAGTCTAAATAAACACACAATTTTGTCCCAACACATAATGCATTGGGTCGCTCCTTACTTACCTTGCAGGATTTCATTTGAGTTTATAGGGGTATTAAAAAAGAAAATCAATATAGGCTGTAAATAAACAGAGCAGTCTTAATTCAGCAAACATCATTTAAGAAGGGCATGGATGTTTACTGCACAACTCTCGTCAAGTTGTGCGTTAATGCAGCGTGTCCATTCGTTTTCTGGAGAGTGTCGCACCACCCGGCGCCATCTCCATTTGTCTCATATATCTTCATGTAATTGATGTGACCGAATTGTTCTCAGAGTGTAAAATAAATTACCATTACTAATGAAGACTGTCAGCGCAGAGAGTTGGACTTCCCATCTTAAGTTAACAAAACACCAGTGACCCACTGACATTGGGGGGTGGGGGGGGGTAGTAAGGGGGGGGGGGGGGGGGGGTTTTCTGGAGAGTGTCGCACCACCCGGCGCCATCTCCATTTGTCTCATATATCTTCATGTAATTGATGTGACCGAATTGTTCTCAGAGTGTAAAATAAATTACCATTACTAATGAAGACTGTCAGCGCAGAGAGTTGGACTTCCCATCTTAAGTTAACAAAACACCAGTGACCCACTGACATTGGGGGGTGGGGGGGGGTAGTAAGCATTGTCAAAAGAGCATTATTAAGGATGGTTAATGTGATTACGCCAATTTGTACAACCAATTAAGCCTCAGTGACTTTGTTTTGTGAAGCCGTGTCTACATTTTGTTCGCAATTGACCTTGCAGGAAAAAAAGGCTTTGAGTATTGTCAGGCCACATGCAGGGGACAGAGCCATGATCTATGGCTGCTCCTTATTCCATTACATGGCCCCAGCATTCTACTGCTGAAACGGATTAGTGACTGAGGTGCACAGTAGTTCTGGTCATATTGTAGCGGCAGCATTCAGCGGATATAAGCAGTGATACATGCACGTGTGATTGCCTCTTGTGATTTGGTGAAAGGTAAGTTGTGTTTGTTAGGGACTGGGAAAAGGACAGAAATAGCAGGTTGACTGCTTCGCACTGGCTGGAATGGAGCAGCTGACTGTGTCACTCAGCATCACTCACACGCCTAAACTTCCATATCCCCACCCACCTGCCCTCCCATCATCCCCCAGGTCAGGGCTCCGTTCATGAATGAGGGTCTTTCTATGGAGACAGGAGAAAAAAAACGTGGTCACAATGCTAACAATTTGAATTAGTGAGATCGGCTTAAGGTAACATCATCCGTAAAGCCTGATTTCCATTTGCAAAGCTGGTCTTTAACCAACTCATAATCTGGTCTTGATCTTAGTCTGGTCCTGAAAAGAAATGTTGCTTTTCACTATCGTCGGCAAGGAAGTACAAGGAATTGTTTTGTCAACCCAAGCAATTCATTGATTCCGAAAGTAACATCATCAAAACTTTTACACGTTTCAGATGATGTCATTTTTAACTCACCTCCCTAGCTAATGATCCATAGAAGCGTTTGAGCCACAGTTCTTGGGACAGCTGTGGGAATGTAACCATTTGGGTCTGTGGGTGTTTGCTATTAGTTTCATTTGAAACTGCCATGTGTGAGCTCTGGCCTGGTCCACTCAACGTGTCCATAACATCCCCAGTCAATATGTTTTGCTGTGTGTGACATGTGTGATGTTCTGCACAAGCTTCCCCACCACTAAAACCCTACCACCATTGTGATGTGAGCAAGAAATGATGCCTCTAATTGATTTGTAAAATTTGAAATTCTGTCCTGTCCACCACTCTGATTGATTTTTTTTTTCTCTCCCTGTGTGGGATTTCTCCCTCCACTCTTTTTGGCAAACAGGTATGATGAATCATCCCCCCATCCCTATCTCAGAGCTGGCAGAACACACAGAGCTTCTAAAGGCCAACGACAACCTCAAGCTCTCACAGGAATATGAGGTGAGTAGACCAAAGGCTCACAGCTCCAAGTTTCCTCAGCATATCGATTTATGTCTGATAGTGTTCTCAGTGTAAGGGGCCATGAGACTCTCTTCTTTCCTTTGGGGAAATGGCCTTTTCACTTCTGTTAAGTCCTGTTTTTTGACACTGTAGCTTTCTGCAATTACGAAATATCAACATGGCAAAGCAAGGCAAAGCCTGTCATTTTAAAAAAAAAAGTAGCTTATAAAATCAGTGGATTGTACCAACTTCTATAATCACATTTCCTCATATTCTTTTCTTAATTAAAAAAAGCAAAAAAAAAAAAAAAAAAGGAGAAGCTGATAATGTCCCCTGGTGACACCCACTGTCAGGTAACGCTGGGAAACAGCAACAGCTCTAAACCGGTGAATATTAAATATAATTCTAAATTAACGATTGTAAGCTTTTACAACTGTGTCGTTAACATTTGCTCACAAAGATGTAATCAAGGCTCAATGAGCAACAACAACATTAAACTTTATTCCACAATGCAGCAGAACTCCACTAACGCGTTATGGGGAAATGGCTCACCGGTACGATTGAACATAGTGTGTGTGCGTGCGCGTGCATGTGTGTGTGTGTGTGTGTGTGTGTGGCAGGAGTAACTGAGCTGTCTGAGCTCGGAGACCGCAGTGGTTATAAATGACACCAGAGTTGATTAGAAATCAGGAGCGCTGAATCAGCTCTCGTTTGCATACAAGCAATATCCCTTCCTCGCCATCCCTAAATCACTGTGCCTGTCACCTCGCTGCGATTCCGGCTAAGGTAGGAAGCGGGTACACCAGCATAGATTGCCGTCATCATGCCTGCCGGTGAATGTTGGTGGATAATGACTTCTCGTAGCCGTCCAGTATTTCTTGGCTATCTATTATTCATAAATCCACATCCGGGCTGTGTACCAAATGGACCTGCTTGTTCTGTTCAGAGGAAGAGGGACGAAGGACTTGACGCCAAAGTTGATGCTTCGCTGCAACTACAACTTTTAATTACTTGGCTGTGAAAGAGTATGAAACTGCTGGAAAGACCTCTGCCGGTCTCTCGCTCTCTCCGTGTCCCCCTGCCCCCTCGCACAGCCACCCCGCCGGAAAAATAAATGACCAAATTAAATAGAGAAGTGTAATTTTAATTTTGTTATTTTCTTGATGAATGGCTGCTCGTCCGGGGATCCCGGCTTGCCAAGCGCAGCTCTACGGGGCTTTGACTGATTGGTTTTCAGCCAGGCGGGATGTGAGAGAGGAGGAAGAGGGATGAGACGGGGAGGCTCGGTTAATGATGGAGATTCACTGCGGGGAGAGAGCAGGGAGCATCACAGCTGGAGAACAGAGACGACGGGGAGATAAGCTGACGTACGAACTGAAATAAAATAAATATATATATATATATATATATATATAAAAGAAGGCATCCAGAGAGAGTTACCTGGTGATACGGTTGCTTTTCCGCTGTCGGGCAGTTTGCAGCCATGTCCTGAATCCCGGATCGCCATGACAGGAGCTGTCATTCCACTTCAGACATGTCTGTGTGGATCATAAGGGGAGAGCTGGGGAAGCGGTGAAGTGATTATTATTCGATCGGTTTTGGTTGTCAATTTTTGAGTTGAGGGATATTTCTGCAAAACCCCAATCTTTACACACACATACACACACAAAATAGCACGCTGTTGGTCGGGTTGTTGCTGCATTGAGAGGAAATGTAAAATTCCGAAAAAGGAAGGCGAGGACGTGAGTATGCTACTTTAACGATAGTGGGAAGATTCAGATTAAGAAAACAGGGCCAAAGAGCAGGGGTTGAGAAAAGAGAGGGCAAAAGGAAAGAGAGGAAAAACAAAGCTGGGAGGATGTGATGACTGCAATGGTTCCACTGGTCTCTGCTGAAAGCCTCTTTTCCAAGAAGGCAAAGCCCTCACAGCCAATAAATATCCTTCATGCCTTTGTCCTGCACGGCTGCAGACTGCCTGGCTCTTACAGCAAACAGCCAGTCATAATGGAATATTTAATTATCCTGACAGGGGAACAGAATATATATCTGAAATCCTGGCCTTCATAATATTTTGTTAGTTGTCATTATGAACTCTTGATAAAGCTGCTGCCAGTATCAACAAGCAGATTCTTATGGCATCCTGTGTTTCTCCTTTGGGGAAATTATAATCTCAATCTCTCCCTCTTTCTCCCACCATCTCTTTGTGTGATACAGTTTGTGTTGTACTGTTGTTGCTCGGCTCCTCTAACAGCTCCTCTGTCTGCCTCTGCCCACATCAGTCCATCGATCCAGGCCAGCAGTTCACCTGGGAACACTCCAACCTGGAGGTGAACAAGCCCAAAAATCGCTACGCCAACGTCATCGCCTATGACCACTCCCGGGTCATCCTGGCTCCCATCGAGGGTAAGGCTGACCCCAGGCCCCACACCGTGCACCTACACCACCTCCGAGTGGAGCTCAGCTTTTTGTGGAGTCCTGTAATCACACAATGAATTTGAATAATGATGTAATTATACTGAACAGACTTAGACTTAGACTCAGTACTGAGGATCTGAGAGCCAGAAAAACTCTCCCTCCGACTGCTAAATCTCAAGGGCACATTGTCAGATGCAGTGGCCAATCGCCGCTGACATTGTACTGGCATTACATCACCAGGGGAGTCATCGCCGACCCCTCGCGGTACTGCCGAACTCCGCAGCACTTTCCTTTTGTCTGAGCGAACCGTTTCAACTCCATTTCAAAGCCTCAGAGCAGTCAGGCCAATTTGAGGCTACGACAACATGCGTAAGAAAATTATCCGAGGGGGGAAAAAAATGCCTCATCCATAAATGCATAAATTAATCAAGTCTGAAATTTCTATTTTACACTGCAGTGGTTTTGCCATTAGTTGCAGCAGTAGAACAATTCATGCACACAGCTATTCTCTGTTCACTTAGCTATGACTAAAGCCGAGGCACCGCAGTCAGACCGGGCGACGTGCTATCCGTTTTAATGACATTTGCTTTTCTTCTTCTTTTTTTTTTTAATCCTTTGTTTCTAATCTTTTCATGCTGGTTCCGTTCCTCACATTCCTTTTCTTCTACCGTTTCACTCTCACTCGTCTTCCTCTCCGTCACTCGTTCTCCTCCCTTCTCTGTCTTATTCCTCCTTAGTCTTCCTCTCGACTCCACTTGTCGTCCTTTCTTACATTAGCCCAGTCGAGTGTCTCATTGTTTTGCCCGACTGAAGAGACGTCAGTCGGAGATGTGACTCTCCAACACCGATGCCGACGCACTTTAGTCTCTTTTAAACTGACATGATCGTAGAAGAGACGGATGATGGACTTTCTTATCACTGGCATGTGGTGTTTTAGAAGTTGTTTAATTACAAGATTAGCTTTTTTTTTTTACTTCAGTCATTTAATGAGCCCATAGTAATTTGGCGACACGTTGACTTTTTGGAAAAAAAAACCATTGGACCCTATACAAACCCTGATTCCCTCAGTTTGACACATTCGTGGTAAAAAACCTTTTATTCAGCCAAAACATGTTCTTGCTGTAGACAAATTAAATGATTCTACAGCTCATTGACAGTGCCATATACACAGAGCCAGCTATGCAGCGATGCGGAGGTGTTCCTTATTGTAGGATTTCATAAAGTGTAACAGAGAGGGATGGTAGCTGGATCTACCTCCAAGCTGTGGTGCCTGATAAACTCCTCCCGATGCTCCAGCTTCAGTTACACTCCAGCTCTGTTGTTGGTAAATCAGAGAGCGGGTAAACCATATCTGCAGAGAGGCCCAGTCGCCGAGGCACAAAGAAGAAAGAAAAGTGATAAAAGAGCAGGAGAAGAAGTGATGACAGTAAGTTCATTTGAATAAAGTCAGCGACTGAAGTCTCTTTCAGCTCTACAGTACTAGAGTGGGAGAAAGGTTGTGATGCCATTTAATATCTTATTTAATCTTCAGTCGATTTTCCTTGTAACAGGGCCAAACAAAAACTGGGCCGAAAGAGCACCTGCAATATTTTAAGTACCGAAAACATGGCGTGATCCACAAAATCCAAGACCAGATCTCAGCCAGTCTTCTCTTATTTCAACCATTCAAGGTGTGAATAGTTATTACATAAGTAGGGTTTTTTTTCGTCCTCAGTCTGAAATGCTCACACCCCCATTGCTCGGAAAACGAGGTAAACAATAAAACGGGGGGAACAATATAAATATATAAGTTAAGGCAGGATCAAAAGAGTAATAGCTATGAAACATACCTTGTTCAACCTACTCTTCTTTTTGTACCTAGGTATCACAGGTAGCGACTATATCAATGCCAACTACATTGATGGCTACAGGAAGCAGAATGCCTACATTGCCACCCAGGGTCCACTGCCGGAGACGTTTGGGGACTTCTGGAGGATGGTGTGGGAACAGAGAGCTGCCACTGTGGTCATGATGACCAGGCTGGAGGAGAAGTCACGGGTAGGTCCACCCAGACAGCTTTCTTCTCTAGGCTTTCCTCCACTGACCTCACAGACCACTTTAAAACGTTTTTTTACTAACCCTCAAAATTTAATCATTGCTCCACCAGACCAAGTCCAAGAACTAGGTGCTGAAAATAGCTCTGCTTTACATTGATTTCCCAGTTGCACACCTTAATGTCACTGGTGTGGAAATTTAAATGGTGGAAACAACGGAAGAGAGCAATAAAACACAGTTAATTCAATGACGGTCTACATGTGCACATCCGATAAGTTAGCCTGTATATCCTCTGGGAGTGCGTTAACAGACTGGGCTAAGATCTCTGTCTTTATTTGCAGTGAAAACGTGGAGGTAGCTAAAACGGAGCAGAAATGAAACATAAGCCAACAGAGTGCCTTATGTCTCTGCAGGACTTCTGTTTATTTTATCGCTTTATATGCTACAACTTCTGTTTCTTGGTAGTGAAACGTCAACAAGGAAAAGCTAGATATCAAAATATAATCTCCAGTTCACTTTTGTTTGTTTATTTTATTCTACGTCAATGGGAGCTTTTCACAAGTGTGCTGGAAGTGTGTTCTCTGGAAAAGACCTTACCTTGGTGTTCTTGAGGTCTAACCTCAGAGGATATGTGTCACTGATTTTCACACTTGTTCACTGCCCAGCGAACTCTAGAAAAGGACATTGTCGTGGTTTCAAGGAAAAATGCAACTGGAGCCATTTACCAGATCAGATTAATAACAACAAATGCAGTAGGAATAATGGCAGCTCATACTGGGATAATAGCTGCTCAGTAGAAAACACACTGGCTATGTGGGGAAAACTTAAACAGTTGGATGTCAGTCCCTATTGCCGATATTAAGGGATCTTCATTATGTTAACTTGCAATCAATCAATCAATCAATCAATCAATCAATCAATCAATCAATCAATCAATCAAAGCCAAGTGGACAATTAGTGCAACTTTACGATGTATTGGCATAATATTCTTTGCTATCAAGGAGTGCACTATAATGTCAGAAAGCCAGCTACCATGTTTCAGCCTGTCAATACAAACATGTGTCAACACCAGACACATTGACCCCAGGTGTCTCCACTCGTTTTCCCCTCCCTCTATCCCGTTCCACTCGTTTACCTATCCCCCACCCTGACGTGCGCGTTCCACCGCTGTCAAACGTGATCAGGATCAGCGGGTGGTAGAACTTGAGTGTCAGCTCGAGCAGGAACTGGAAGAGAGAGCCGGAAAGCAGCGCGTCTCCCTCAGTCGCTGTCACATCCCATCACCTGTCCAACAGCACGTCACCCCCCCACTCCCTCCGCCCATTTTGAATGAATCTTTATTAAGTGGGCAGGAAAAGGAAGCCGGGACTGTATTTACGGAAGCAAAAAAACAAAAAAATACACAAAACACTTTAGAAATGTAAGACATTATTTGTGTGAGATTTTCAGATGGTAAATATATATGAGTTTAAACAATTCTGGTCACAGATGAGAGTACAACCCTGTTGTTTCTGTCAACGCTGCCTGGTGTTTCAGTCCACTGGAGGCGCTGTTTCATGAGCAGAACACAAGCTCGTGTGTTTGTGTGAAAGGGAGCATGCTTTGGATTTATTATGTTCTTCCTCATTCAAATGCATGATGCCGTTCATTAGAGGACACAAGGTTTCATAGAATGTGTCTTACCTCCGCCTGCTTATCTGTCTGACCCTCTGTCTCTTACTTCCTCCGGCTTAGATTAAATGTGACCAGTACTGGCCCAGTCGTGGCACAGAAACCTACGGTATGACCCAGGTGACCCTGCTGGACACAATAGAGCTGGCCACTTTCTGTGTCCGCACCTTCTCCTTGCACAAGGTAGGATTTCTCTCCTTTTTCTCTCCCCCCCACACAAACACACATGCAAATACACATGTTCTTTCTTCAAGAAACACCATAAAAAATGAATATAATTGCGAAATAATTATAAGGCTAGTAAACGCTGTCTATAAAGGAGCTGTCAGGTCTCAAGTAAAAGTTGAATGGTCTCAGCACAGCCCACCCAGATCCATTATCCAGTCTTCCTTTGTTGTTGATGTTGTTGTCATTGTAACTTTATTAACAACACAAAAGACTCAATCCGCATCGAGGAAATACTGCACAATTGTGTGATGTCAGAAATATTTCATCGGGCTGCCCTCCCGAGGATAATGATATTACAGACCCTTTTTTCCTAAAATGCCATGGTCCCATTTTAATCTGAATTTGATCACCTGTTTGGTGCATTTTAGTGTTGACTAACCGTTGACCATTAAATTTCCATTTACTGGTTAGCATTATCAAGCCGCAGTAGCAGGCAACAAGCCATGATCTGTGATTAGCCAATCAGCAGAGAGGATCAGAGACACACTATGCCTGTTTTTGCCAGAACACTAGAGTGAACACTGGTTTCTGGTATGTAAAACCACAAATATAGCTCCACATGGACATCAGAGCTTCAAATAAAAGACTGGAGAAGTGTAAAATACAGAGCCTGTAAAGTCGAAACACAGTGAAACACAACATCACATAACTCGTGTACAGAGGGCACGGACTCATAAAAACACACACGTTTACATAAGCAACAAAAATGATGGCATAGACTGCCCACAGTTTTTCCATTTGACGTACGATATATGTGTACATATAGATCCTCATCGTCCTTCATGTCCGTCCCTCTCACCTTGTTCAGCTCTTGCTCTGCTCACTAGATCATCTGTGTATGCACATCTGCCAAATTAGAGCACTTAGGTAAAGTGAGCATGTGAAACTCAATATACATAATTGGCAGAATGCACTCATGAGTCTGCGCATGCGCTCACACACACACACACACACTAAAACAGTGGTTAGACTGGAAGATGCATATGCGGATGTATTTCCATACCATGGCACAGATGCATAAATACGATATCGCACATCTACATGCAAACCCAGGCTCACTTACAGAATCACACTCTGCCATACACAAGAAATGAGCCGCCTGAACACACATAGCAAACCGCGCCATGGGATGGTGAAGACAGTTTCTGAGTTTATGCATAAACAAATAGCACCGAATTAAAATCACCACATTGTGTCAGCAAAAAAACTACAAAAATACAGCACAAACCAGTGTTGGTAAAGATACTGATACCAGCTGCTATGGTTGTTTCAAACTGGCTGGTTGATATTCAGGGTTTATATCTATATCTATATATATATAGATATAGATATATATAGATATAGATATAGATATAGATATAGATATAGATATAGATATAGATATAGATATAGATAGATATAGATATATATAGATATAGATATAGATATAGATATAGATATATATATAAAAAGAAAAGATAAATAAGAACTGGGTCAGTTTGTTTTTAATTATCGCTCATTTATTCATTTATTCAGTAAGGGAAACAGGGAAGCAGAAGCACTGCATTGAAATGCAAACAGTATACCTCCATTAGAGGATCTTCTGAGTGGAGAGGACAGAATTATGCAAGGGAGCATTTTTCCCCCTCTTCTTACTTATCCCTCTCAAAATCTTCCTCTGGTTCTCGGCTCGTGGCTTTGATGCCTTGAGAGTGGCGTTTGACGTCTGAGCTGACAGAGAGCAGGGCGATGTGGGTGTTTGCTGCACGTATGTGCACAGAGCAGCAGGAACGTAACAACGCGGAAACGTAAGCAACCACGCTGTCCACCATCAAAACTACGATGTATTACGGGCGGAAATAGAAACGTACCACCTCTTCACTGATAATGCACCAAAAATCTATTTCAAGAGAGTGGAACACTGACCTCTGGGAAGGCAGCAGAGAGTCAACATGACACCACAGCCACCGTGTCGCTCTGTTTTTTTTCGAATCTGCAGAATGGCTCGAGTGAAAAGAGGGAAGTTCGTCAGTTCCAGTTCACGGCGTGGCCTGACCACGGCGTGCCAGAGTACCCAACCCCCTTCCTGGCCTTCCTTCGTCGAGTGAAGACCTGCAACCCGCCCGATGCTGGACCCATCATAGCCCACTGCAGGTAATTTGTAATGTTGTGTTGTTAGGGTTGTTGTTGGGTTTTTTTTGCCCTAAGTGGACGGTGTCGTCCTCTAAGGGCAGAAATGAGTCCCTGCTTGGTTTTTGCCTAATGCACATCTCTCTGAGTGAGTCTGCACTCCAGCAAACAGAATGGCAGAGGTACTTTCAGTGTATCTGTTATTATACAACACACACGCGCACAACGCACACCACACTAACACGCACTCCCTTTTTACTGGACCGCCACATCTTTTTCGTCCACTGATCAAATCACCCCTCTCTTGAGCGCACTCTCTTTTTTTACCCCGCTTTCAATCTCTCCTCCTCCTCCTCCTCCTCCCTCTCTTTTCTCCGCTCTTTGTAAAAAGCACCACAGTAATCCCCTCCCATTTTCCCCGCATCTCTCCCTCTTTGCTCCTTAACCCTTCCTCATTTTACAAGCGCTGTTTCTCGAAAAAAAAAAAAAAAACAAGCTTATTCAAATTGAAACCTTCCTCTCTGCCAAGATAAGACAACTTGTGAGTCCATGGCGCCGCACAGTAAAAGCACCACACTCGTCCATCACCGTCCTGTTCTTTTCCTGCCTGTCATTTCCAGTTGTTTGTCTATTCCCTCTACAGCTATCACTATATATCTCTGTTCCGCTCCGCTGCTCAATTATTTACACTATATTGCCACAACACATTTACAGGCATTACAGGACATATATATAATTACCTCGTGTTTTAATATTTTAGAGGTGTGAATAACATTAAATTACAATTAGGGCCCGCAACATAAATGTGACAAGAGCTATTAGGATAACAGATTTTTAGAGTAAGAACCTGGCAACCTAGAAGAAAGGAGGAATTCATTTCTAGTTAACCGACGAATAAAATCTTGAATAAACTCTTTTTCTTTTTCGTTCGTTTCAATCCTCCTGCAGTGCGGGTGTCGGGCGGACAGGCTGCTTCATCGTCATCGACGCCATGCTTGAGCGCATCAAGCACGAGAAGACGGTTGACATTTACGGGCATGTGACGCTCATGCGGTCACAGCGGAACTACATGGTGCAGACGGAGGACCAGTACAGCTTCATTCACGACGCACTGCTGGAGGCTGTGGCCTGCGGCAACACAGAGGTGGCTGCACGCAGCCTCTACACCTACATCCAGAAGCTGGCCCAGGTGGAGAGCGGCGAGCACGTCACTGGCATGGAGCTAGAATTCAAGGTACAGGAACTGGACTTATATCCTGAATAACCTGTTATATTGTTCTAACTTAAAATGATAGAACATTCAACTTTGGAGTTTGAACTCCATCTTTGTTGTTTTCAACAAAATATTGTTTTTCAAATTAAGTCTTGTGTTTGTGTCTGACAGGAAAATGTCTTTTTACATGAGCCCAATCCTGAGATCTGACAAATGCATCGTGAAACGGAATTAAATAACAGCTCAGAATCAACAAAACAATGTGTAGATCAGATTAGACAAACTAAACATGTCAAATTAACCTTTTTACTAAAAAGTTAGGACAAAATCGCTTTCCTCATTATTTGGTGAAGTTAATATTATATTCTATTCTAATATTATATGGACATGCGTTGTGATTCGTTGTTTGTCTGCATCGTCACACTGGAGGAAAAGAGAGACAGTTGTAATTCTGCACCAGCAACCGTGCCTCTGGCAGCAGTAACTGTGAAACTGAGCGAGGAGACTGGAGAAGCCACATAATGGATGATTATGAGAGGTGATTGGGGAAACAGGGGAAA
Source organism: Trinectes maculatus (assembly GCA_016785345.1). Taxonomy (NCBI): domain Eukaryota; kingdom Metazoa; phylum Chordata; class Actinopteri; order Pleuronectiformes; family Achiridae; genus Trinectes; species Trinectes maculatus. The sequence goes on from JAFBJQ010002107.1 coordinate 389,571, forward strand.
TAATATTTCAGCTGAGGGAGGATGCCGTTTACAGGAAATCCTTAGCTCCCTGACAAACTGAATTTGTATTAGGCACGGGGCAGGTTGAGCAGCACTATCCGTGTTACAGATGGCATTAAAACTCGCATCATCACTGCGCCCTAGTGATGAAAAGGAGAAAAAAGTTTGACCACTCCAGCACTTTTTGGGGGTAGGGGGTCAATTGAAGGTCATCGATGGAGATCCATCCATCATAATGTATCAATATACACCACCACACCATGGCAACAAAACAATAATAGTGCTTCAACTTTTTCTTTTTTTCTATCACTACGGCACAATGGTGATGGAAGCTCTGTTGTGAGTGCTGAGTTGGCGTCAGGAGTCCAGTGGGAATTAATAACGTCCACACTACAGTGAGGATAGAGAGGAGAGGTGTCTGCAATGAGGGGTCGGGGAGCGAAGTAATTAATACTTGATGATGACAAATGGAGGTGGACAGCAGGGCGAGTGGAGGGTGGAAGGTTTGGCTAATGAACAAAGGGATGACTGTATGCTAAGCTGGCACAAAGGAAGTGATTCAACACAGTGCTGCATTATTGGGACAGTGGTTGGGTGCTGTCCTGCACAGGTTAGAAACAGCGTCATGCAGAGTGCAGAGAGAGCACAGTGTCTTCATAACAACAAAATAATAATAATAATACTGGGATCAGTTTGAAATGACATTCAGCCTGACAGTAGTCAGGTAGGTGAAAACAGAAACAGGAAAACAGCTTTTGTTTTTAAATATAAATGATGGTGACGTTTACGATTGAATTGGAGTCCCATCATAAACATAAACATGATTCATATAATCAAACATTATGTGACGCTCACAAAATGTACTAGGAAGATAATACTTTCTGTGGGATAAGTAATGTCTTGATATCTAATGTAATGTTGATCGAGGATCTCTTGTTTATTATTAATTTGTCATTTAGGGGCCAATCAGCATTGGGATAACCACACCGTACTATAACAACAAACTGTGGCGTAGCATCTAAAGTGGCCTCTCTGCCAAATGAACACATATTCTGTACTGTAATTGGGATGGAAATGGCAACCATTCTTCAAAGGTACCCTATGTGCTTCTCTCCCCTGTTGGATGACAAGTTGCCAGACCTGGCAACTTGCTTCCTCTGTGATGATCTGGTGATGTAGCTGAGGGCCTCTTCAGCACTGCCAGGCCAACGCAAGCCGTCCCAGGTGCCTGTGTGAACCAGCGATGAAACAGAGGATAGTAGCAAAGGATGAAGGGAAGGGAGGACCAGGGCTCATCGGATGCCAAGTGGCCGGTGATACTGGTGCGATAGGGAAATAAGGGGAGAAATATAGATTCTTTAAAGAGATGAGGAGATGATGACAGGTTAATCCCGTCTCACACAGAGGTGCAGGGTGTAACACTTATTTATTCTGACAACCGCTGAAGAAGTTCAGGAAATAAAACCTCCATTCCCGCCTACCTTCTCTGTGGTGTCAGTGGCAGCTCATCACTCTCTCTCTCTCTCTCTCTCTCTCTCTCTCCTCTGTGGATGACGCTTGATCAGTGCATCATGTTTTCTCTAACTGAACCCCCCCCCCCACTAAACCAGACACGCGTATTTTCCATTTTCAGGCAAACACTAACGCACATGCACAGCCAGACATGAGCGCACAAAGTCTTTTGTAGAGACGAGGAGATCGTAAGGCTCGCTGACCCACAAACTCGGAACCCTCTGAGGTCCTTATGACAGCGCTGATGTCGCAGCACAGCTTTTCATTGTGACGATTATGCGGCGTGTGTGCGTTTCTGTCCGCCTGAGCGTCTCTTGTGTGAGTCGGTGTTTAATGCACACACAGTACACTGGCGTTATCAAAGGCCCTGGTGACCCAGTTTGAGGCTTTAGTTTTAGTTTGGCACACTGTTGATCCAGCGTGTTAGTCTGGGCGTGTGTGCGTCCGACCCTGCAGGACCACACAAGTTGGGAAATGGGGATAAAGACGTTGAGTTGCTTAACCGTGAATGGATTTTTGATAAACAGTGTCCCTTTGAGGCTGTGCCATCATCGCTAATGCTGGGTCAAAGGTCAGATTAGATTGGCTGCGCTTTATTACATTCTGTCATTGATATCTGTCTCATCTTTATCTGTGTCATTTCTGTCCTCCCTCTCTACTTCTTACCCCTCTCCTCTTTTCATTCTGTCCTTTTGTCTTCTCCTCGTCTACATTCTTCCCCTTTATTCCTTTTGTTTCAGATTTTCTGTGTAAAAAAAATTAATCATTTCATTTTTTTTCGTCCATACTCCCACTAATCTGGTCAACTCTGTTTTTTTTCCCTCCCCCCTCCAGCGACTGGCCAACTCCAAAGCCCACACGTCGCGTTTCATCAGTGCCAACCTTCCCTGCAACAAGTTCAAGAATCGGCTCGTCAACATCATGCCCTACGAGACCACGCGTGTCTGCCTGCAGCCAATCAGAGGCCTGGAGGGTTCCGACTACATCAATGCCAGTTTCATTGACGGATACAGGTAGGGAGAGGGCGTCAGGTGGTAGGAAACATGTCGGCATGAAGCACGTGAGAGGTGATTTTACGTTTTTCAGCACTGGAGAGAGAACAGACGCGTTTGCCAACTATCTGTTGAGCACTTAACTTCTCACTGCGGGCAGCCTGAGTGTGGTGGTGCACTCGAAGGTGTGTTTATAGTTTCACATCAATTAACTCGGCTGCAGAAACCCGCCATCGTCTAATTTGTTCTTCCACAGCTCCATAATGATCTGGCAGATTTTTCACTTCATAATAACATAATAACCTTTAAGCTGTTTAATTAAATGCTTTGCGTCGTTGCGTCATTCAGTTTCTCTCTCTCTCTCTTATGCTATTAATATTTGTGCCGATTAATGACATGTGTGAAAGATTGGCTGAACTGGGGTTTTCTGTACGTGCAGGCAACAGAAAGCCTACATCGCTACGCAGGGACCTCTGGCAGAGACCACAGAAGACTTCTGGAGAATGCTCTGGGAAAACAACTCTACCATTGTAGTCATGTTGACCAAACTGAGAGAGATGGGACGGGTAGGACTCCGAAACACATGCCGAGATAGCCATTTGATTTGTGTTGACTCTTGATCAGCATCAAGGGAAACAAAACAAAAAATGAAATAAGGCGAAAAGATGTGTTTTTTTTTTTCTCTCTGTCTGTGCAAACAGGAAAAGTGTCACCAGTACTGGCCTGCAGAGCGCTCTGCGAGGTATCAGTACTTCGTGGTGGATCCCATGGCTGAGTACAACATGCCCCAGTATATCCTTAGAGAGTTCAAGGTCACAGACGCCAGGGTAAGACACTTTGTACATTATATCACCACTTTGTGTTTGTTTGGTTATAATATGGGAGGTTTCCACTCAAAGCAAGATATCATGGCAAATTAATATTGAGAGCTGAATTCTAATATTGATGACAGTTCAAAACCAGAAGACTCTTCTTGCCCTGAAGTGTTTAAAAACCCCGTAGACACGACTGGAGTTACAGGATTTGGCCCAATTAGTTTTGACAGTTTGAAGCTGCAGCAAAAGAAATGATGCACAAAATAAAAAATGCATCCCCCCCCTCTTTGCCAGACAGGTTGTAGTTGGAGCAAAACATTTTCAAGAGAGTTTGGCAGCTACTTCGTATTTTCCCTGTTGATATTAGAAAAAAAAATACAAATGAGTACATCGGATCTACAACACACACACACGCATACACACACACACACGCACACTGAGATGGTTTTCTCAGGAAAAAAAATCCATGCATGCGACATACATTCACATTTATATATTTATATATTTAATGGCCATAAATCACATAGACATATGAGACATAGAGACATAATTGTACACACACATACATTAGTGCACATATACATGTTTCAAGCCCCAGTGGACACACATGCATAACCCTTGGCTAATGCAGTGGGCAGTGTTTGCATCTTTCAAATGGCTGTTCGAGGAGACTGAATCATCAAAGCGCACAATAGCGGCAGGCAGACGTATTGTTAGAGCTTATTATCTCCGAAAAGGAAACACAGACGAAGATGATAGCGTATATGATATGGCAGTGTTACATGTAGAAGGCTAGTCAGTGTGATTGTTATTATAGAATGTGTGCAGATGTATGTGAATATATGCATATAATACCTGCATGTTGATATTTGTGTGTTTGTGTTTGTGTATGTGCGTGTGCGCGTCACATGCCTTTGCACAGCAATAGCACAGGCTCCACACCTCAATACTCCCATCTAGTGAGCCAGTCACGTATTTAATCACACAATTTGACACGCAGCGTGGGCCCTCAGGTTGTGTGTTAAATTTCCTTTTCTCTTTTTTTTCCCCTCCCCTCCTGTCTTTCTTGGGCGCGCCTGCTTTATTGTGTTGTTGTCTTTGCCCCCTCTTTCATTTTTAATCCCCCTGCCGAGGCACAATGTATCAGAGATGAAAGACAACGACAACGGAGGAAAGAAAGAAAACACGCAGCGCGTCATAAAACAGGGACATGAAACGCTGTTACACAAAGAGTCAGTAGATGGAGCTTAACTCGCCGTTTTTTAAAATCACTGTGTTTGTCAATAAGAATCCATCTTGGTGGCAGTGATGCAGAAACATATCAACAAATAAGATAATAAGCAACACTATGCACACGGCCATATAGAAACCTGGACTTCACATTCAGAGCTTACATAAGGATTCAACTGACAGATTATGTATGGCCGTCAAAACACAAAATGTACATTCAGCAGCAGAGGAGGATGGAACGAGTGACAAACAAACCATCATCCATTATAGACACGGATCCCGAGGAACTTGTTTACATCAACACATTTACCACCATATGTGCTCAATATGAATAAATAAATGCCATTTTTATCAAAAAAAAAACAGCCTAAGGAGCTCCGTTTTACTTTTTAAGAGGTAATTTAATAGATTTTTTTTTTTTTTTACGTCCACTACTGAGGTGATGATCCAGTGTGTGAGGTCCGGCTCAAGAATCGGGAGGAGAGAACATTTATTTCCTCAGCAGCCGGTGTGGGCAGTCTTTAATCATCAGTCGCAGGATTCATCCCGTAAAACGGAGGAGCAACACTGTTTTCTTGACATTTAAAAACATCTCATTCCGACTCAAACGTGTTTGGGAGCAGTCGCCCGCAGTCGGCCTCCAACATGACGCATAGCTTCCGACCATACTGAAGTTGCAGCCAGTTACAAATGCCCGGATCGTTAACTCTCTGCCTGCATATCTTGTCACTGGCTTTGTTCATACATTCATTTCATTATTATCGTTGTCTTATCGGTCGTTTGAATAACTAGTGATGTCTCTCACGTCTCCGTTTCCTGAGGAACATATTCTCTCTGAGACAACGTCAACAAACACTCCTCGCAGCGACGCCAGTATTGACTCACTCTCAGACGTGACCATCAGCTGTCTCTGAATATAGTGAACCCCCTCAGCCGCCTTGGTGGAATTCTTCCTGTTTGTTAAAAAAAAAAAGTATTTAAATTCTTTTGTTTGGCACCACTGAAAGCTCCAACGCTAATACAAGATTATCCGAATCAATATAAGATGAAATTGTCACTGACATTGTGTGTAGGAGGTACTGTATGTCACCGTGTTCAGTTTTCCTCCTCTGATCTGATCCCGCCTCCTGCTCCATTACTCCTCCTCGCCACCGCCACCGCCCCGCTCTCCTCATCCATCAGGTCACACTATTGATTGCATCGCGGGATTATCCTATTCAACATGGTGTCTCGCAGAAGACGCTTGTCATGGCAGATACACTATTGATTGCCTTAAGTAGGGACCTCTCATGCCACACACACACTCACACACACACACACACAAAGTAAACGAAAAAGGAGAGAAAGAGTCAACTGGGTTGGAGGTAGATGAATTGGGTGGGAGAGGAAAGGACACACTGTCCTTCAGTGGTCACATACCTGTGTGTTCATTTATCCATTTTGTCCGTAGCATTGACGTTTTACAGAAAAGCTAAAATAGTTATTAATAATAATAATAGTTTTGTCTGATATTTGTGTCCCTTATTTAAAATGTGTGTACAGAATAAATTAATCATGCTTTTCTCTGTGTATGGGAGTTCAACCATGACGTCTCGAACCAACATCATCCCTGGCCATCCTCTCCTTGCTCCTTATACATTAATATGCCAACTCCCATCATGGTTCTTCATCTGAGCCACAATCCTGTGTTCTCATGGTCCCCCGTCTGTGTTTACAGGATGGCCAGTCCAGGACAGTCAGGCAGTTCCAGTTCACTGATTGGCCAGAGCAAGGTGTCCCCAAATCCGGGGAGGGTTTCATAGATTTCATTGGCCAGGTACACAAAACCAAGGAGCAGTTTGGACAGGATGGACCCATCTCTGTCCACTGCAGGTAAGACATCTCATTGCATGTTGCAGCATCCTCAGTGCTGCACTGTGGTAAATATCCAAGATCCAAGATCTTTGAAAATGATAATAGTGTAGTATTTCTTGCATAGAGGGATGTGATATGTGGTATTACTGGGGGGCTGCAACTGTTTCCACCTCAAACTGCCCCTCAAAGACCCACTTTTCTTCTTGAAGGAGACACAAGGCTTTAAATATCAGGACAGGATTAAATCACTTCTCGTGGTGGTTATTGTTTTGCAGCACAGCACCTCCTGTGGTGCATCTCGAACAGCATCATCAGGAACGATCCCTCCTCTCCTTTTTGCCAGCGCGCTGCTCTGGCCCTGCACCTCCACAGGCCCATCTCCTCCATAATTGATAAGGCTGAGATGCAGCTTGGCATTTGCAAAGAGGAGGCACATGAACTGTTACAGCCATTCTTTTCGTTTTTTATGATCGCTCTGTGATGCAGTTTTATCACCGCGGGTGTTGCTTCCAAGGTAACCTTCATCATTAACTCGACATGCTGGACCCGGGCAGAAACTGGTATTCGGTAGCAGTAGCCACCAAGACCTCGAATTCTTATTCTGTGAAAAATGCTGCGCAAGAGCCATCTGAATTAATTGTTACCTTTTTTTTGTTTTGTTTTTTTTGCCAGACAAATGTGCTGTTTTCTGTCTGAGCTGCAAGTGACTAGTGAAAAGAAATGTTTAATCAAAGATAACAGCCCGCATGTGATCCATGACACATTAGAGAAAAGCTCTAAAGATATCACTCTACACACAGGCGCCATGACATCATCGAACACAACATCGCCACCCCGGAATTAAAAAGCAATGATGTCACCAGCCGTCAAACGGCCCTCTGGGTATTTTAAGACGTGTCAGGGAAGCGCCAATAAGACTGAGTTATTCCTCTCTTCTGCTATTACAGGAGGCCAAGAGCGGTGTCTTAGAGTACGACATTACTCCACCAGGCCAATGGCCACATCAACATGCCTGTCAACAAACACTGTATACACAGCAATTATTGTTTTCTTTTTTTTAAAAGAGAAAAATATACCAATAAGCTCATTGTCATCTTATCAGATTCGACCAAACTCACACCAGTTGTTGACTTACAGGCTTTAGTCACATATTACACCTGCCATCATTTAGATAAATGGTTGTAATTGGCCCCTCCTTATCTGGAGGGGTGGAGGGGGTCAGACCCATCTGCAGTCCTGTCTGGCGTCCAGAGCAGCTAGACTGAGGTAATGAATGAAAGGTAAACAGACAATTAATTCAAGTGACAAGATTAATTTGACCCGTCAGCAGCTCAGGGATACACTGGATACATTGTGGTCTGTATCGGTACAACAAAGTGTTAATCGGGCAATTAAAATACCCTCAGTCATTTCAAATTGTCGTTTTTTACCGTTTCCTACTTTTGGTTCAGGAGGTTTCATCTTCCCCTCTGCTCCTCCCTGTTCTCCCTTTTCATCCCTCCATCCTCCTCCAGGCTTTGTCCTCTTCGAGTTGAGCGCTTAAGTCTTCCCTTTTCTCTCACTCTTTCGTCTCCTGTCATCAGCCTCTCCCCGTCTGTCACCCGTCTGTCTGTTTCTTAATCCTCTCCTTCTCTCTCCCTCTTTCTTTTCCTCTACAGCTATCCATCCATTCACCCTTTCTTCCTCCTCCTCCAACTCCTCCTGTCTCTGCCGCAGCCACTATCTAATAGACCCACATGCTTTATGTCATTAATTGCCTGATTACGTCCTGTGAATGGGGACAGCAAATCCTCTCAGTCGCCAGTGGCCTGGCAAGCCTTTCCACTCGGAGAGTCTATCCTCCTGAAGTTAGATAGAGAGAGAGAGAGAGAGAGAGAGAGATGGGGGGGGCTCTGAGGGAGTTGAAGTGACAGGCTGTGACTGACTCTTTGGGCTGAGAGATGAGCGGGGGCTGGTCCTGGGTGGTCGGGTTGGGGTGAACGTGTCTCTGGGTTGGTCCTGTGTTCTGCATGATTAGGCTCAGTTACCAGTGTGTTTGATGTGGTTTCATTTATTAAGAAACGATGGAAGTCATCATCTGTCCGACGTCGGGCTTCGTCCCACACGCAGATACACACACTCGCAGACAAGCCCCCATCACTTCCACTCTTCATTCAACAACAGGGCACCAGAGGCCTGGAAGAAGCCCAAATAAATCTGTTGTCATATCAATTATTGTTCCAGCGGTGAAGTGGAAATCGGTTCACAGCAAAGCGGCTTAAGAGCGACAGCTCTCGAGTATCTCAGGATGTGAGCTAAGACTCAGGCCGCGTCTCCCGAGAGCGACGGCAGCAGCAGCCTCGGTTTTCCGACACTTGGGAGGAGGAGGGGCTTAATGAGACCAGGCGCTGGCTGGCTTGTTTCTGTGCGTGATTAGAATGTGTGCGCACGTTACTGTGGATGCACAGAGTTCTTGCCGTTGTTGCATTGCCGTGTCACAGGATCTTTGGTGGTGTTGCGGAATGTTGGGGTTTTTTTTGGAGAAAGTCTGGTTCATATTTTTCAGGTCTTGGTTCTATTGATGTTGGTTACAGGATTTTATATAGTAAATATGTGGCAGAGGAGCAGTTCAAGGCCAATTCTCACTTGATATAAATAAAAGGATCACTATTCAGTTACTGTGTGTAACTGATCATGACTGATTAGTCATTTATTTATTTGCTCGTTTGATAATGTGATTCTAGTGCTGGCGTGGGAAGGACCGGAGTCTTCATCACCCTCAGTATCGTCCTGGAAAGAATGCGCTATGAAGGCGTGGTTGATATCTTCCAGACTGTGAAGATGCTCCGGACACAGAGGCCAGCCATGGTTCAGACTGAGGTCAGAGGTCACACTGACACAAACTCACATCAATACACATTTTTATTAAATCCACTTTGTATCTGTGCATAGTGAATGTTCCAAATTCCATTTATACAGTATTTTGCTTTTTTTAAAATTTCTTCAAGCTGATTATTTACAATTATCTATAATAAACTGTTCAATCTGACAATTAACTGGCCTGAATAGATGTTTTTTTTTTCATGATGTATTTTTTTGTTTTTGTGCTTGTTCTCTCCACTTGCAGGATGAGTACCAGTTCTGCTATCACGCAGCTCTGGAATACTTAGGAAGCTTTGATCACTATGCAACGTAAAAAGCCATCTCTTCCCCCCCCCCAGAATCCTTTCACTCCCTTCAACAGTCTCCTGAGCCATAGAAACTCTGAAATTTGAAATGACGACAGCATCACTAATTTCGACACACCCAACAGGATCCCATTGTCAACACTTCCCCCCAAAATGTGCTTAAATTTCAATTCCAATTTGTTAAAGTGACCCTTAACCAGGAAGCAAGGAAAATTGCCCATCGTAAAGAAAAGAAAATCCTCGTCAGGAGAGGAACCAGACGCTGTGGCTCAAGCTGTGGGGCGGGAATCGATCAAAGTGTCAGACTGCTTACCTTACCTCAAGTGTTTCAATGTGGAGGACATTGTAAACATTCGTGGACATTTCTCTTCTCAACAATATCTTCGTGATACAATGGTAACAAGGAGCAGATCATGAAGGAAAAGGCCATGGCAAAAATCAATGAGCGGCAGATGGATGTAGCCAGGATGGGGTGACTTTCTTGTCTTATGATTTGTTTTTTGTGAAAAGAGTTCAAGGATTTCTATCAACACATTTAGTGAGCGAAAACCAGAGGAATTGCCCAAGTGAATACAAGTGGTTTCATCCCAAACTTTGGTCCCCTGAAACAAACCGAGACAAAAAAAAAAAAAAGAAACGTCAGAGAAGGTGGAAACGACGCTGTCGCAAAGAGCGCTCCCGTCTGGCATCAAACTAATTTTGAGTATTTTCCTTTTCTGGTTTTAATGGTACGCATAACACGTGTGCAAAAACACAACTATAAAAGTATACGTCACGTGACTGCCTGTTCTCAAGCGCTGAGAGCTTCGAGAGCGCATTGTTAGTAGTTGTTGAAGGAAGCAGCAACACATATCTAAACGTTCACACAGCTACTATGATGGACTGTGAACACAGTTGTAAGTAAAATCAGTATCTGGAGCCAGGACGCCACGGCGATGTTGTACCACAATGTATTAATGGTCAAAGTTGGAGCCTCGGAGGCTCATGTCTCACTCACCAGAGGATTCTGGGAAATCTCACCTCCGCTGGGTCGTCCTAAGGATGGACAATAGTGGGAGGCATGGCAACCCGCATCCCATGATTTTTTATAATCACTCCTCTCTTTGGAACCATTGCATCATGGGGCTTCAGTGTTAACCCACACCTTTAGGAATAAAGGATAAATGTGGTGAGCGAGAATAGCGCGTTGGGATAGACGGAACAACCAAGCAAGGATTGCAGGAAAGTCGGGGCTTTCTTTGTGTACAGTGACCAATGCTCATCATCGTTAAGAACCTTTTTGTCTTATGAGTAATTATCTTTTCTTTTTCTTTTTTTTAAATTTTCCTTACTGTCAAAACCAAACATGCTGCTTATCATAGTGTATGCTGTACGTGTGACTGCTGAGGATGAGGAAGTGGATGAACAAAAGATGCCAGCTCTGCTAACCGCTCACACCCCGACAGACATGACTACGATTGCATCCAGGTGGCGCCATCGCCCATCTGCCTTTTCCAGCCCTCCTTTGTTCCCGGCCTCCTCTATGATTCTCTCTTTCATTGTATAAGACACTGAAGAGTGGCAGAGGCCTGTTGCAGCTACAAAGCTTTACGTTTATGTGATTGAAAATTGGCCTTTATTTCCTCTGTATGTGTTTGGTAACAGTTGGATAAGCAAAGTAGATGCATTAGTTTTTGTCCTGTTTGATAGATGATGTCTCTGTGGGTGACACAACCAGATCAGGCAGCCATGTTGGATCTCAATGCCATGATGTGATAATTCAATTCTTTGGTACAAAATACTTCACTTGCACATCCTTGAGGAAAAAAAAAACAAAAACAAAAAAAACTTGAAACAAATACCCCAAATACAACTGCAGGTTGACGCACTAATGTATATGTCTGATTACAAAATGCAACAAGCTTTTGAAATAACCGGGTTTTCAATTTGAGATCAGCGCTTTGGTAGAAACAAGTGTACGGATTCTGGGAAGGTTTCCGGCGGGCGTGCACAAAAACCAGAGCAATGGACAGAACTGTGTGTAATCGTTTCTTATTTCCAACAAAGCCTTATTGTTATTGTGACATTATGGGACATTAATGTTGTATTCTGACAACTTCTTTTACATTACATAGTTGACATTTCTTTTTGGTTTAGTTTTTTAACAGAGATGTTGTATCGCATTTTTTTAACAATTACCAGGAAAAGAGAAATGCTTATTTGTTCATATTACGTTAAAAGACATTCTATTTTTTCACTGTAGAAATGTTAAGTATAACAGGTCTGTGTGTGTCCATGTGGATATATATAGATGTATATTTATATATCTATATGCATATATATATATGTGCACATACACATGCAAATATATTTAAAAGCAGAATATAAAAAAATATATCCAAACACTTAGTATGAATTCATGTTCTCTCCTCATCATCCTTATTTTATATCGGCCAGTGCTCATTTTGAAAATATAATGGGTTTTTACTATTTTATTTTGCTTTATGAGTTATTATTTTTGTAATCCTTGTAAAACGCTGTGTGTTTCTTGAGAAAAAGCTAACTCACCAATGTTTAACTACTACCTTTGGGTAGATCCTGTGCCGATGAGGAGATGCCATTTTAAAACCTTGTTTAAGATTTTTAATTCTCATTAACTTGTAGGCTTTAGTATTCTTTTGACTTTTTTTTTGAGCAACTATTGATCCGCTGGTCTACAAAATACTTAAACAATCAAAAAAAATCATAATTGACCCTTTAGATGTACTGTACTTTGAATGATCATGTACAGAATATGACCCTCACAGCTTTTAAGGAGAGTTTTTTCTTGTTTGTTTTTTTTTTCTACGTCGTTATTCTCAGACATCATGTGGTCATTCATTTTGTTAGATATACACCATGATCTAGAATATACCTGTAAATAAACAAATATATAGATTATATGTATTTGTATCATTTGACCCTTGAGATCTCATACTTTAAAGGGGTAAAGATCTACAAAGATTGAGGTACTGGTCCTGTCTGACTCCAAGTGTTTGTAAACCTGTTTTTTTTTCCCCCCTTATTTTTCCAGCCCTGCTCTTTAATCAACTTTTGCTTTTTTCTGCATTTATTTTTAACCTGTTGGCAGTTAACCTGGGAAAAACTTCTGTTGATCATCTTGGTAAAGATGAGTACAAGATCAGCATCAATTCAACTGCTTAATATGCCAAGGTGTTAACCATGAATATATCCACGGCGGATGGACAAATGGCCAGACATAGTTCATTTGCAGTTGTGTAGAATCATACTTTTGTTTTGGTATGACCATGTTTCATTACAGGATGCAGAAAGAAAGCAGGAACCAATGAAACGCAGCAGAGCGGCGCAACCGAGGGACGACCAAGACAACCAAAAACTTGCTGCAGATTCACATTTCAGCACATCACTCATGAACAGTGGGAAACTTGATGTACGTTTCATAATGAACTTCAGTCCTGAACTGAGGAATTGCGGAATTCCCTAGGAAAAGGGGGCCCACACTCAACTTGAAACGGGGGACGTCTTTGGAAGCTTGTGCAACGTGTAACTCTTTTGACTTCATGTAAAGATGCTAAACCTTTGATAACAGCCGCCAGTTTCACGGCTTCGTATGTGACCGAATATTTGGGGGTGGGGAGGGGGGGGCTAATAAAAACAAAACATCACTAACAAAAAAATGACATCAGAGAGATCAGAACATAGGCTATACAGAACATACAGACAAAACGAAAAAGAACCCAGACTCACCGAAACAGTTTTTCCTTTGCAAGAGGGCCACGTGCTATCACTTTCAAACTGTTCATTCTAAACGGAAACAATAATTGGTTTAAAGCCACTGTGTATGTAGATATGTTGACTTTGTATTAAAGAAATGTTGTCTGAAACTCCCGCAGCCTGTGGTTTTGTGCGACAGTGTGTTTCTTCCACGTCTCCACTCTCGCTGCTTGTGTGTCTGTGTTTAATATGCAAAGAGCGGGCGAGTTCTTTAGCTGTGATTGTGCCACATCTGGGCTTTGAGAGCTCAAAGGAAAAGTGTTGAAGCATGCAAATGGTGCACTTTGGTTTTGTTGATAGACGCCGTGATCATCTTCTTCCTATATTTGCCAGCCTCCTCACAAACATATCCCAGTGTGTCCTTAACCCCTCCTTAAGCTTGATAAATGCCACACAGGCTGAGCCCGGCGGAGAGGCAAACCTTCAACCCCGGAGTATTTGCTCACTTATCCTTCTTTGAGTGAGGCTTCCCATAACCGCTGACTGAAAACGTCTGCAAATGAACGGGACGCGTTGTGCCAAGTCCTTCCACATCTGACATACAAGAGCTTTACATCACAGCCTGCAAATGACAGTGTAAATATTTAATATGCATAGTGCACAGTGCAATAATGTAATACTCACTGGTTAACAACAGAAGGAAAATGTGCATAGTGGAGGAAGATGAGGTTTAGGGACCAATCAGCCTTTCTGAAAAGCCTGTGTGAGGACACCTAATTGTAGTTGTTACAGTCACATTAAGCTATAAGCAAGACAGAACAGTAAAAAATCCTCTGTGTGCTGTAAAATAAAGCGGTTCCTTTCCTCACACCCCTCCTTCACCACAGTAACAGTTTGTACAGGCTGCAGGAGAAAGCAGTATTTTGTTTACTGCATTTGAGGGCAATTTCAGTTAAGTTGTGCACATGCAGTTTGAAATTAAAATAATTATTTGGGCATGAATGGCACAAAGGTGCAATGGTTAGTGTGTGACTCACAGCACGGGTTAGGGTTAGGGTTAGGGTTAGGTCCCCGGTTTGAATCTCGGAAAAAAGTGTGTCCAAAGAGGTGCACACTGGGGATTAGGTTAATTGGAGAGTCTGAATTGACCACTGAATGTGAATATGACTGTGTCATATGACCACGTGATTCTCACATAGAAAGGCTACAGCTGTGATAACATCCGGCCGCAGTCGCTGGAGGACCATCGTTTATTAAAGGGTAGCACATGAAGTGTGACACCCCGCGTGAGGGATGGTGGTACTAATTGTGCGCTCAGAAAGCCGCGTCTCAGTCCATTCTCCTCCAACAGTGGCGAGCCAACAGAGCGAGCGCGATGGTAGGCGAGGAAGTGAATTAGGGCGGTGATTATGCAGTGATTCAGACAGCAGCTCATTAGGACCCGGCTAAGCAAGCAATCAACGAATCGATGTGACAGTGGACCCAAAAGCCACAGAAATGTGTAATAAATGGCAAAGCGATAAATTGGATTATCCACAGCCCCGTGGCCAAGCTCTTTCTGTTGCAAATGACAAATCAATCCAATCATGCCAGGGAAAAGCCAAAAGAAACAGGCGAATGGGCCTCGTGTTGCACCGGCGGTGTGGGGTTATCCGTCTGAGATGTGCCTTGTTAAGGCTGTGGCTTTCCAGAGGTCATTTCTGTATGATATTCAGGGCTCTAAAATATTCATGGCAGACCATTACGTGTTTATGACCATCTTTTATAATAAGAGATTTACTGTCATTTGAACTCCAGCCAGAATAGTAAAGGTGTCAGGGGGTTGGGGGGGGGAGTCATGTCACATGCCTACTGATTCACAGAGGAGAGCTCAGCTCTGCCTCGAGATCCTGACGATGCAAATGAGCAGCCGAGGAGCCGTGATAAATAAATAAAAACCTGGAGACAGCAGGATCTGCTCTCACCCCAGGTTATTTTCCAAGTCAAAGTGATGGATCTACTCCATCGACCTGTCGAATCATTATCGCTGAATGTCAGCGCCATGACTCAAGCGCGGGGGTGATAAAACACTGGTAAGAGATAGGTGGACGGATAAATGATACGCTACAGTTAAACCGCTCGAGAACACAGAAGCTACAACTGGTAAAAAACATTTTTACAAGTGTCGTTACACTTTAAATCTGTCCACTCTAAACTGTACTTTGACTAAACACAAAAGCGACGCTGCGGACGCCTCTCTCGAATGTCTGTGCTGCCATCTGTAGGACATTGACCGCTATTACCTCATGCATCATAACCACACTCAACACCACTGTCCATTCAATTAAATAGGAGCTTACCATAGATGATGCATTGAGATGCATTGGAATCCTCTCCAGAGGCATGTCCTTACACTGTAACTAATGAGACTATGATGGGATTTGCTTTGTGTTGCTTTTCAGGCTCTGACATACATGGAACCTGTGCATGTTTCCATGCCGATGTCAGTGAATTAAATAGTTTGGGCTTTGAGCACAACAAATGAAGCCTCGTTCTTTAATTGGCACTGATGCTGCTTGGTGATTGTTTTTTTTTATTATTATTTATTTTCCATCCCGGCTGACGCCTGTTGGAGCATCTGGCAGCGGTAAATGGTGGCATTTTAAAACCGCGCTGTGACACGACTCTTGTGTTTATGCCCTTGTGCTGTTATTTCCGATAATCTGTCTTGTGTTCCCTCCATCATTTCTGTATCTCTGAGTCCAAGCAGAGCGCCGCCGCTGACGGATTGCTGCTATTAAAGCGGGCCCCTGTTGCACAGGGATGAAGGGCTTCTCTCTCATCCTCTCCCTCTCTCTGTCTCAAACACTGCTCATGTCCTCTCTGTTTATACGTGACACTCAGCTGTGCCAGTGGCCTTGTTCTAGTTGTGGCTGGAGGACCCAGCAGGTCCAGCAGGGCTCAACACTGAAAAATGTCTCAAACGCCGGATGTGCTGACGTCGAAATTCATCACAGACATTCCTGGTTCCAGCATAGTGAACATTTTTTTGATTTAGTTCCGTCATCGTTTAAAATTTTCCACTTGTATAATGTTTTGTCTCTAGACGTGGAAATTATGAATCAGCTCAAAGTCATGATGGTGGAGCGCCTTGGATTCTTTCTCTCGTTTAATGATTTGATTTCATCAACAGGTCATCACCAGGAAGAAGGATGATCACACATATTGTATATTCTCGCAAAACAAAATGAATGAGCACTGAGCTGCTTCCTCTCCCGTGTTTGCCCCTCGGAGAGATCTCTGTTATGGTTTTTGATCCAGAGTATAAATCAGGATGTGCTTTTGGCTCAGTGACTGAGATGAAAGCCATATTTCTCTCAGGTTTTTTTTTTTTGCTAAATGTCTCCATAAATGGACAAAGAATGTCTCTTAGTTTCTGTTCATAATGTCTTAGCTGGGATTTAGTCAGCACCCATGACCAACAGACTCCAAAGGCAATAAACTTTGTGCGTCTTCAAAATATGTGTTCAGAAAGCTGGTCCTTCAAACTGTTGTTTCTGAAAAATGTCTAAATGTCGGCTAGACGCATTGCGGGCCAGGCTCAGTATCATAGAGATAATGGTTGTGAAATGGGAAACTGAGCATAAGAGCGGTGGTGCTAAATAAAAACCCACGGTGCTTTCAGCTCTCTGATGCTCACAAGTGAATATTACTGTAATGATCGAGGATACAGGAAACCATCTGCAGCGCAACCATTAAAGCCTCCCTGTAAACATGTCCATTTGAACACAATTAAATCATAACCGGAACACAGTGTGGAGCGGAGAAAAGGAGTTCAGGCTGCAAAATGACAATAATGTGTTGTGATTCGTGTGTTCTAGTAAACACGAGTATAACAACAACAGTGCTCCCTCAAGAAGGTGTTCGCCAGCTCCTGCATCCACTGAGGGTGGAGCAGAGGAGCAAAATTCCTCTGTGTCATGTTCTTCATCATATCATCTTCAGAATTATCTTCAGTATTCCTCAAATAAAACTTTTTACGTTTATATGCAGATAGAGGTATTCCCATGGCTCAGGCCCTCAGCTCTCGTAATAAAAAAAAAAAATAAAAAATCTGGATATATTATGTTTGTGTGTATATGTCTGTGAGGCATCCATGGAGAACTTTGCCAGAGGTACAAACCTCTGGCTGAGTTCAGGCGAAGTTCACTCCGATTTTTTCTCTGGGAACTTTTGTTGCAGAATCTGCGACACATTTACAGCTCATTAGAGTAAGAATGCCAAATCGTGATTGGTGCTGCTGCAGAAAAGGAGAATGTGTTTTCTGTGAGTGTGTGTGTGTGTGAGAGAGAGCGAGCAGAAGAGAGATGTGTGTGTTTGTCTGGGAGAGATACTGGTGTGGGTGCCAAATGTCCCACTATGGTGGAGTCTGCTTTTACATAATGGTGAGTAAATCAGTCATCCAAATCCTTTTAAAGTGTTAGCTGCACTGGAGTATAATATAATCTACTGAGATATGATGGATCTGAGGAGAGAAGAAGAGAAGAAGTGTCGCCTTGTTTTCATGCCAGCAGGCAGATGGAGGTAAACAGGTAAATAGACTGGTTGTTGAGACTGGTCAGTGGTGTTATGATCTGCCTCTCTGGGAAACACTTAGGGCACTCTAAGGATGTTGAAACTCGTATTTAAGATAAGATAAGATATTCCTTTATTTGTCCCACAGTGGGGACATTTACAAATTCCCATGGCTCAGGCCCTCAGCTCTCGAAATTAAAAAAAAAAAAATCTGGATATATTATGTGTGTCTGTGTGGCATCCATGGAGAACGTTGCCAGAGGTACAAACCTCTGGCTGAGTTCAGGCTGAGTTTATTTCCTGTTTAATGTAGTTTTACTTCCTGTCTTTGTCTCTGGGGTTTTTTGTTTTGTTTTTTTTTTCTTGTGATTGTCTGCCTCGTGCTGATACGTATCACCTGTGCCTCGTTAACCCTGCTGTGTATTTAGTCTCAGTTCCAGTTGCTGGTTTGTTTTCCTCTGTGCTTGATTTTAGCTTCTGTTCTGCTCCTGTTGCCTTTGTGTTTTGATATTCCTGTCTTTCTGTTGACTGTATCACTGTAGGCCAGATTAAATGTTTTTGCTACCTCTACCTGAGGCCAATCAGTGTCACTTAATGTTTCTGTGTCACTACGTAAATGGTTCCATGTTTCCGCGATAACACGACTAGTTAAACATAATCTGAGTAATCATAGTTCGTATTCATGCTACCAAGCAGCTTATTTGCCTCAGCTGCCAGGTACGTTGTCCAGAGGCTGAGGGGACTCAGACGTTTGACAAACAGGTTTTTGTTTGTTGTGCTGCTGTTTTGTGTAGTTCAAAGTGTTAGCTGAGCTGTGCCCGGCTGAAATTGAGTCAGTCCCTCGAGGGTGGGTGCGTTCTTTGAGAAGACTTCAATAAAATGTTGTACTGGAGTGAGGAGCGGAAAGTTTTATGTCTGCGGAGAGATTTTATTGGGGAAACATTTCAGAAAAGATCCTCTGTCAGCTGATGAGTTAGAATCCGGTCTGGAAACGTAAGTCTGTGGTAAGGTGAGGTCAAGTAGATGGTGTTCACATCTGGAAACTGTGCATGTTGTGTGTAAATGGTGCCTTTGATGTGCGTGGCTTAGATAGATGGGTTTGACCAAACTTGGTCCACAGATGACTCAGATCAGCTGGGTGAATGGTTGCCTGAGCGCAGCCTGTGAGCTCTGTGTACAGCAATGTTGTGAAACGTTGTTTCCATTACACAACATGTGTTTGAGAGGTTTGCAGCTTTGATGGTCTGTGTGTCTGCACTGCAAATCTCCCAGTACGCCGCTCTTATCGTTTAACCTCCACCATCACAGGCTGTAGAAAAGTCGCCCACTAGCTCCAGCCGAGAAGCTTCAGTGGCGACATGAGGACACTAACACCTGACCGTTAATGCAATTAGCTACCAAATGGACCTGTTTGGAGTTTAACTATGCAGAACACAGTTCCCGGCAGCTGGAATCTTTATGTTAGAGTGGGGGAGATTTGCTTTGCTGTTGGTGTTCTTAATCATGGTGTTGTTTTCTCCGTCTGTCTTGACTGACTGAGTTGCCTGACAGTGATTATGTCAATGACAGTGCCTATAGGGTTGTGAGATGCCCGTTTTGTGTGGAAGGAATTTGTGGCCTTTACCCTGACTGGAATGCCGAAACAAGAACTGCTTTAGATTTATGTCCAACGACATGTGGCAAAACAGCTGAAGTTTCACCAGCTAAAATGACTCAAAACAAGGATTCCATGTAAAAACTGCAACCAAGTACAAAAATAAATCAATTTTCCACTTTTTTCAACATAATCCCACCTCTAATGTCAGTGTGCTAAAATGAGTCTCATGTCAGTAAAAGTCTTTCAGTGCGAGTTTGCAGAACCATTAGTCCCAGAACGTGTTTTAATGAAAATAAACCACAGCTCTTGGGTCTCTGTTTGTCTTCCATTCAGAAAACATCAAATATCATATATATAATGATATTTATAATATACTTCCCATCTCCAGTTGTGTAATGACTTTTCTCTATGCTTCCTAAAACATTATGTGGTCTCCTCCCTCCCAGTGCCCTTCCCCTTTCTCTTCAGGGGAGGGGTGTACTGAACTAAAGGCATGTTTCACGGGAAGGGGGGAGAGATGAATATCTGAGCAGCAGCACAAAAAGACATAGCTGGGGGAAGGGAGTGGACATGTCCAGGGGTTCATGCTAACAGGCTGCTGTGGGACTTTCTCTTAAGACCTTGTTCCCATCATCTGGGACCTGTGACATTTCCCCACCGTTGGCCGTGTTGTATAGTTTTCCTTGATATTAATATTACTTGTGCAGAGAGATGATTTGGATATCTGAAACCTTCCTAGTGAGAGTCACACTGGACCGTAGAAGTGCTTCTGTGACGGTAGGTTACATTTACCATAAAGACAAATTATTCTTCAGCAAGGGGGAACATTGAAGAGAAAATGATAACTTACTGTACATATATTCATTGGAGACTGATTTATGAGATGATGTTTTGGTTTTGTTTTATTGTTGTGTATTTTAATGTCCTTTAAAATACATTGGCATAAAATTATTTACTTCTCATCTTCACTGTCATTTGTGTGATGCCTGAATTTTTGAACAAACTTTCAGTAGCCTATAGTGAATGATTTATTGCAAAGTGTAGTATTTATTGGCCTGACAATGGGAAATACATTTTGATACTTAGACACCTGATGAGACTTCATGACTGGCTGGAGTGTTGATGTTTAGAGAACATCTGACATCTGTCTTTTTAGAACTGAGTTTCTTAATACTAGAACTAAGAACATTGTCAGAGTGTCGGCTTCTATGCAAATACAAAAATGTCACACATATTATCATCAACAACAACAAGCATATCCCAGGCACATGGGTCATTTTATAGTACGTTTTTTAATTTTTTTTAAATTTAACCTTTATTTATACAAGTAGTCTCGTTACTAATTCTCTGAGACCTATTTCAGAATATACAACAGACAACATGTAGTTCCAGACAAACAAACAGAAAATATCTGTACAAGGTCTAAAGGTAAACAAATTAACCTGTAGAGGGCCTGGGAGCACAGGCTGTAACTGTACTGTGTCAACAGTGTAACTGTCCAAGGCCTGATTTGTAGATAAATCTATACCAGTGCAGAAGCCTGTGTGACGTTAATGATGACCAGTTGACCTGAGAGGACAGAGTGGAGTGTTGAGTCCAGGGGTCACAGCCAGTGATGAACCTTAGCGCTCTGTGGTGTAATGTCGTAATGTGGAGGCATAATCAATAGCAGATAGGATTGTGGCAGCTACAAGTTGTGTTTGTTTATGTGTTGTGCTGCATTCCTTTAGATTTTATCATCTTGATTTCATCATCTCTTACTAGTCTCAGCCTAGTCAGCGAGCATGAACTGATGAAGCCTCTTGGATGAGAGGTGAAACGTCTTCAAAAAGGCAAAAACCAAAAATCCAGTTGCGTTCGATTCAATCTCCTTGAAGATAACTATGACCTGGATGAATGAGAATATTCACAGACATCTCTTATAATAACTGTTGCTCACGCTCATGTGCATAACATCACCTGCACAAGCAGATAGATTACATGGTTAAAAATACAAATATAAATAATATATCTGTATCAACAGAATCTAGCCCAGGGATTTTGAAACTGTTTCAATCTGGGTTTTTTTTTTTAGGTTTTAACTAGCACATACCTAACAAGATCATACAGTACCTAGAATTATTGTATGTTCCCTAGCACAATCCCCATTTACTAGAATATTGCTAATAAGCACTTTGGCTAATGGCACTCTTGAAAGGTTTTCATGGTCACAAGAACATGCAACAATGGTTGTCTGTCTCCTCCTGTTATTCCCCGAAGGAGGGATGTGGTTACCTTTTAGTGGAAGATGCAATGGCATACACTTACTTACTAACATATGTTTTTTTTCACCTCTAGGATAACATGACAGTAAAACAAAAAACTTCTGTCACATCCATTTGGTATAATCATATGCATTTGCAAAATTATACTTTATCATCATAGTCAAACCAAAGATAAGATCCTAGATTTGACTGAAATCCCTCACCAGCTTCAATGCCTCCAATATAAGACCAACACTGAGGATTCATTCATTCATTCACTCACAATAGAAACCATTATGCAGCTCTTATTCTGTCAGAATAAGGACTGAAGACAGTGCTCAAGACTAATACATTTATAGTACCACTGAGAATAGTTTTTCACATCTTGGAAACAGAAGTTTTGTTGTTTGTCATGCGTATGATTTAAATTCACGGGTGTGGCAGGCTAATGGCATCCGGTGGTTTGGCTGCCGATCTGTCGGTTGTTTGCTTGTTGTTGTCCTCTCAAATTGCCAGTGTCTGCCATATCAGGCATGTGAAAAGTGTAAGAGCACTTGTGATGTGCCTGTACAGATCACTGGGCACTGTGGAAAAAAAATCTGAGCAATTTGCACTTGTCGCATTGACACACTGCATTAAAATTAATCTCTGAAACTCTAAAAACAGTGATTTAATGCAAAATTTGAAAGCGTGGTTAAAAACGTGCAAAAATAATTAGTGCATTAAGTCTGTGATGTATGTGCATCAAATGTGTGACCCACACTAGTCTGTGTA
Organism: Trinectes maculatus; assembly: GCA_016785345.1. Lineage (NCBI taxonomy): Eukaryota > Metazoa > Chordata > Actinopteri > Pleuronectiformes > Achiridae > Trinectes > Trinectes maculatus. The sequence continues at coordinate 412,023 of JAFBJQ010002107.1, forward strand.
GTCCAGGCTCTTAAATTAGTTTCTGGGTGTTGTCCAATACAGCAACAGCAACTGTGCACCTTTACTTTCATTCTGATTCATATTTACATTTCCATTAGCACACCTTTTTCATGGAAACTGGATTCTGGTACCTGAATATAAGCCGCACCCACAAATTTTCAGAAGAAAACAAGATTTGTACATATATAGGCCGCATTTGTCTATAAGCCGCAGGTGTCCACGTAGTAACATGAGATATTTACACAGAAAGATTTTAAAAACCGCGTCCCCGTGGACGCAGTTTACGCACCGGTGTGGAAAGAAACACAGTTTGAGTATTTAGGATGAAACAGACGCCAAACGGAGCATCGCAGAATCTCCGGTTGATCTTGTGTCGCTAGTGCGGAAGTCAGTCTACATACGCGTATACAGGGGGTCCTCGTGTTACGACGGAGATCCGTTCCTGAGAATGTGTCGTAACCGGATTTCGACGTTAGTTGGAACATACATTCATATGTATGTATTCGTATGTAGATAATAAGTTGTGCCACTAGATGTCGCTATAATACCATGCTAAAATAAGAGTTTATTATGGTGAATTACCTTTTGTCCCACTTGGCACACCGTAGGGGTTGATATCGCGAGTGTAATGAGCATTTCCTTTAGATTTCTGATATCAACCTTGTGTAGACCTTGTGTTGTGAATAAACCTATGGTATTGCCATGATCCCGAACCCATCTGTATCCCCCGCCAACCGGCCATTTCACATAAGTAAACACAAGGCAGAGTAGCCTAGCTGTGCTGTGGAGGTGTTGGAGAGCCGGCAGGCGCGCTGAGAGACTGAGAGAGCGCTCACCAACTAGTTCCCGTGCGAAGTCTGTACGTATTTACGGGGCAAACCGCTTAAGTCGAAACAAGGAAGTTCACGGGAGATGTGTCGTAACCACGGAAACGTCGTATCTCGCGACCGTCGTAACACGAGGACCCCCTGTATACATTTTGTCGATAGACCGAGTAGAACTAAAGTTATGGCATATTCCATGTTCGTTTGTTTTGCCCTATCTCAACTCCGCCCGCTGGGCAGAGCCTGGCGTGTATCAGTATTGTGCTCTGCGCGTGTGTAGTGCCATGTTGCAATGACGTGATCAGTGACCAAACTACAGGAAGTGTAGGTCAAGTGTATTGTGTAAGCTGCAGCGTCTGGTAGCTTTCCCCTCGGTATAAACATATCCTTCATTATGTCATAAAAACAGCTTCAGCCATTGTTGAGCGTCTACAACTTGCAAAAGGAAGTAAAAGCACTCTCCTATTGGTCTAGACAACTGTTCTTCAACGGCTGCAGTTGATGTCAGCGCCTTATAATTGGAAGGGACCTCCGCCCCAGGACGGAGGGGGCAGTAGAGGAGAGGTGATAGAGCCGTATCTAGTTTAGCGATGAGTGTAGCCGCAGCATTAGGATAAAAAGTGAGAATATAATAATTCACAAAGCGTCACAAAGTGTCTGGGTACAGTGCCAATACAGTGATGCTATTACTTAATGTGGGACAGGGCAGCTCTTGTTTTTGTGCATGAAAAGTTGTTGGAGGCAGAAAGTAATGTTATGGTGGCATGAAGCTTCTTAGCCCGTAAAAATTGATAGATTAGTCGCATGACTGTATAAGCCGCAGTGTTCAAAGCCTGTGAAAAAAGTAGCGGCTTATATGCTGAAATTTACGGTCCATGTTTACTTCTCTTTGTAACATTGTTGGTGCATTAATTTCATTTACATTTATCTCTCCACAATTGCAAGTACATGAAATATGTCACAAGTTCCATCTTATCATGAAAAAAACATATGACTAAAAGGAAATAGCACATATGCAAAGTCTGTTATGAACCCTTCCTGGACAAGTTCACCTTACACCCACTGTATATACACTGATAACAATCTCAGGATGCTCAGAGGAATTTCAGCCCACAGTCTAAAATAATCACTCTCATTACCCCTTCTGACCCATTTCAGTTATCCATCATGTTGTATAATATTTCATTTCACATTTCATTCACTATGTCTTTATTTCCTGTTTTTATCAGTACTGTTCACGTAGCTACATTTCCTGTCAGGATATGCCAACCCCCTCACCCACTTTCTTTTGTTTTCTGTGTCACTCTCTCCATCGTCGTCTGCTTTTGTTTATATACATTAGTTCTTACAGTAAGTATGTATCGCTATGATGTCCATCCATTACTGTGCTCACTAGGATTTATCAATAGCTGGAAATCAGTCTATTTCAATAAACTATTATAAGTCTTTCATATTAAGACTATGGATTGTTGATGGTAGTGATCATTTCATTTGTATTGAATGTTTTCCATTGTGAACAATTAATTAAAATGTAACTTTGCTCTCCTTTAGGGTTGAAGAATAAAGGAAATTGCTGTGACCCATCCTGCCTACACATCTTTCTCTACATCCAAAATCAATGATCCTCAACCCCTCGCCACCATGAATACATCAGCCCTGACGTTCGTGAACAAGACCCCGCTCTGCTACACGATCAACAGCCCACCATTCAACATCACCTACCCCATCGCCTCAGCCTACTACTCATCCATCCTAATGATCCTGGGGCTCATCTCCAATCTCATCGCCTTCGTCGTGCTCCTCAAGTCCTTCCAGAGGACACAAAACCGATCGTGCTCCTTCTTTCTGATCTTCCTCGGCAGCCTGGTGGTCACTGACTTCATGGGTCTTCTGGTCACAGGCTGCATAGTGGTCACCTTCCATATTACTCATTTTAATTGGCGCGACCTCGACCCTAACTGCCATTTTTGCAACTTCATGGGAATGACCATGGTTTTCTATGGACTGTGCCCCCTGATGCTTGGTGCGACCATGGCAGTGGAGCGTTTCATTGGCATCAACTGTCCTTTTGCACGCTCCTACAGCATGACCAAGAGGCGAACAATCTCCATGGTGCTGCTCGTGTGGTTTATCGCTGGCTGCATTTCACTCTTGCCCCTAACAGGCATTGGGAGCTACCATCTGCAGATGCCCGGCTCCTGGTGTTTTTTCAACATCAGCCCAGAGAGGAACGACATGGTTTTTTCTCTTATCTTCTCGCTGGCAGGGTTGATATGCATCGCTGTGTCATTTTTGTTGAACACAATAAGCGTGGTGACTCTGATAAAGGTGTGCTGCGGACAGGATAGACACCAGCGTCGCAGAGACCACGAGGTGGAGATGATGGTTCAGCTCATTCTCATCATGGTCATCGCTTCTATATGCTGGTGCCCCATGTTGGTAAGTTGGACCAATTTTTAAAACACCCTTTGTACTTTCACGTATTTCCATTTTTTAAGTAAAAGCCTGTTGTGAAAGCAAAATTGCGTTTAAGTGATGCACTCTAAACTAAAAAATGCTTTTGCATTGATCAGCAATTTAATCAATTTTATGTGTAAACAGCTTTAACAGCTATGAAAAATGGTATGGTGTCTGTACAAGTAATGAATGACGATTAGTCTCTGTTGTAATTATGTTACAAAAAAAAGTTAATTGACATAAAACTCAACATTAAAGCTTTGAAGAGCCGTCTCTCCACACGAAGGCCACTGGCTTTGTGTCAGTCCCTGAAAATGAATGTGGGCCTCTGTAGCTATGGTCTGTGGTCTATGACAGTGCGTGTTGTGTGGTGATAAGACCCAATGGGGACTGTGCCTTGTATGGCCCCAGGCTGCAGGGGGGATATCTGTTATATCTCAATCTCTGTGTTTTCCTGCATGTGTCTCTACATTTTGCACATTGTTGGAAACTGACTATAAATATTTCTGCACTGTAACAGCCCATCAAAAAAGGTATCCACCAAAAAACACAACTTTTATATATACACATGTCTCTCTTTTAAATACTGCAAAACGGAAAATGTGTGTAATGATCAGCTAAACACTGATGAAAGTACTATCAGCAAAAACATCACCCATAATGTGGGAGATAGAGGATAAACGTAAGTACAGGTCCAACTGGAAGCACTCAGCCCTTCTAAATGTCTGAACTGCAATGAGGCATCAAAAAAAGACTTAAGCTACTTATCTTCACTTCCCTTCAATATGCTTCAATTCTCTTGAGCAATGCAGCTTCTTATCATAACTGGATGTTTTGGAGGGTTACGCTGATCTTAGCCTCAGTCACTTTTGTCGAGATGACTTGTTAAATTTAAGAGCAAGGAAACAACAATATCTACAGGAAGACTCCCCTTTTGTTGCGCCGGTAATTACATCATCGCTGTCGCACAATTAAAACGTACCACATTATTGTCGTCTCACAAAATACTTGTTTGTTTACTACTGCATTTTTATTAAATTAGAGGCTTTTTCCCTCCCGTCCGTCCGCCATTTTCACTTCCGCGCAGCCCAGAGAATTTCTGGCAATGCATGATGGGATATCTTGGTCCGGTTAGTGACCATCGGATGTACACTACATTTCGTGGTGAATTGTGGGGTACATTGAGTGCACTATATAGTGGACATGCTATGATCCCTAAGCTTTCGGACACCACTACAAAATGGCGTGCTCACTATATAGTGCACTATGTAGGGGTTAGGGGGCGATTTCGGACACAGCCTATGAGTAACATTGCAGTGGAAGTTGACAAAACTCACGGCCACACTGTTGTATTCATTTTACCACTTGGAATAATGATAATCAGAAACTATTGTATGCGGTGTGTGTTGGTGGCTTCAGTGGATTCGCTGCTCATTCACTTTAAGCAGAGACTAACTGCTTTGTGCTCCAGTTTCTACACTCATCGCACAAAAATGTTCACTGCTGTTATTATGACAATCACACCTGCACGCCCACAGCCACGCATTTAATCAACACACGTGTGAGTGCTTTACAATACAACAAACAAAAGAGGATTTATATTCCTACATCATTAATGGTCTAGTCCCTGACTGAGGCAGGTCTTTTCCTGCGGTCCTGTCTAACTTCAGTTGTGTGACACCCTCACAGATATATATTCTGATGAGCGTCGTGACCGCAGTTCCTGCAGCAGACTACATTGTTTTGCTCTTCATACGAATGGCCACCTGCAATCAGATATTTGACCCCTGGATTTACATCGTGTTTCAAGTGTCCAGACTGAGGCGAGTGAAAAGTAAAAGAAAAAAACTTTTTTTTTTTAGCAATAACACAGCTGCCTGATAGTAACTATTCACCTCCATCATTCTCAGGCATAACTAATGGCTGCGGTTGTTTGGCTACATCAGCATGTTCTAATCATCTGTCCATGAAACTCATGGATGAACGTGTTCATCACAGTTTACCCAGTATCCATAAGCTCACAGTGTTATTGGGGTACTCCAGCCCCTGTGCCATCTGGTTTCACTGGTTTCGCTGGTTTTGCTGCTGCTGTGTACTTTTTATTCCATCCTTAGTCTTGATAAACCTTTCACTGTAATCTTCTTCTCGTGCTGGCTTCCATTCCCATCACACAACACAACACGCCGACCCTGATGTTTTAACATGTAGTTACTCAAATATTTCTTCAGAGCAGAGCTGCAGAAGGTTCACCCGTAAGGCTCAGTCATAATAATGCTCGAGCAAAAAACGTAAACAAGTTGCTGTCATATTCTCATACTGTTAAAACCCTATGACGACCACATGCTATCATTTCGTCTTTAAAGTGGAACAAAGTTACAACCCATACTGAGAAAAACTGTTTTTTTTTTAATTGCAGCACCTGGAGCACCTCTGCCTCTGAGAAACATTTGTCTAACTACAACTGGGGTTGCCAGTTTCACTTCTCCTCTGGTTTTAGGAACAAGTGTTCTATGCAATGAACGAATGAATGAATTTGAAACAAATAGCCAATATTTAACTCCTAAAGGACCTTGTTAGCACGGTTTAGCACCACTAGAGACTGTGGGGTTTGTGCTACCAAGGAATAGTCTTGACATTTATTGTATGTGTGTGTTCATGTGTATTTTAACACATAATTAACCTATTTTGTATTTTTCTTTCTTTCTTATCCCTCCAATCTTATTCCTCCACTACCAGATCTTTATTTCACACACTGTGCTGTCAGGGACCCAACTCCAGGTCAGATACCTGCTGTTATGGCTGCGCTTCGCCACCAGTAACCAGATCCTGGACCCGTGGGTATACATCCTGTTTCGCAGAGCCGTGCTTAAGAGAATCTACCCTCGCTTTGACTGGTCCCAGAGCTCCATCAGAACCTTGTATCCATCTTTCAGTAACACCATGCGCAGGTTGACGCGATCTTCTCTCAAGAGCACCCTGGAGTTGAATGACACAGAAGGAAGAGGGAATTTAAATGCAACACCTACATCTGACTTGAAGCAAACAGCTCCTTCTCCATGATGTGTTGGAATTTGAATTGTTGTTGCATCAGAATGAGAGAAATAACGGAGTGCGTTCAATCTCTGACCAGTGTTCAGATTACAGCTAAAATCTCAAAGGATTATGCTGTTGCATGTCCATGTCAGTATTAGCAGTGACAGTGTTCAGATTTTGGTTTAATTTCTGAATTAAAAAGTTGTTGTTTTTTTACGGACGACCTTGGAATCATATATAGATGTGATCATATATAGAGGTGCTTAAAAGTTCGATTTTTTGATAAAAATTGATAAAAAAGAAATTTGATAAAAAATTGCCACTGTCAGAATGATCTTTGTTACAGCTATAGTATATCTACTGACCATTCTGCTCTATTACGACAATGGATTTACAATAAAATGATGAGGAACAGAAGTGAACAAGCTTCCATATTGTCTGACTGCCTTTTTTCCAAACGTTCAAAATGAAGTTACTTTACAAACATAAACATCCGTATCTAACCTCTTATTAAAAAGAACATTCTTATCAAAACTGGTTTTATGCCGTGGCTGAATAATATATCGTTATGATACTAATATGTTTCTTATACATGAAGAAATTCATGGATGAATTTTCAGTGTGAAAATTATGTGATGTAAAAAACATGTATGCTGCTTGATTCAATGAAATTTGAAAGAAACCTAATTTTACAGTACTTTGGAGTAAAGTAAAAAATACTTACAGTATATGTAGCTTCTGTAATTTGGGTGAAACTGACTTAGAAAACATGCTCAGGCTAAAAATAGGCTTATGTGATTTAGTGGTTTAATGTTGTTTTTTCTCACATTTCTGTATGTGATCCAATGTTTTTTTGAAGAAAGTCCAGTTTTCCTTTATTAAGAAAAGTAGTCTGTGTTTATCTGGGAGGCTATTACGTATTGGCACATCCAGAGTTGCTTAGAAGGGAAAATACAACTCAAAATAAAAAATATCTTAAGGGAGACAATATGCAAGATGTCTAATCTCTGTTAACACACCAACATATTTCATCTAAATCATATTTCACTGATCTGTACCTCCTTTTGGTCATTTGTTACACTACTCAATTACTCACAGAGAACGTTGTGTGAACTGATCCTGCATGTAATGTTGTTTTGACTGTTGCAATATCAGTAATGTTGCTTAGTTACTCAACAACATGATCACAGTATGAGCCTATGAAAATGAAGCATGAATTATTGAATGTGCTTGACAGAAATGGCATGTGGTTGTATGTACATATGAATAAAGGAAATGGGACAAAATGGAAAAAAAAAATATTGAAGTGGTCTATTCTTATAAACGCACACAGAGGCATTGCAACTGGGATTTCAGCTGTTTTACTTACAATTTAAAACATGTAAAATATGCAATATGATTTCAGGTCTTCACAACAGATGCGATGATATACAAACAAAACATCACTATCAGACAAATACTGATGTAAAATGAGGGAAATCTAATTTCATTTGTGAAGTCTTCCCTATACTTGCTTATGCACAAAGAAAATGACTTCATATGTGTCTGTCCCCCTTGTCTCTACAATTAAGGCTTCAGCTGCAGAGACAGATAGTGATACTGAAGTTTACAAACTGTAACAACCCCTGTAATATATTTACAAAATCTCTTTGAAACAAACAAACTTAGGAAAGTTTCCTAAGACGCAAATAGTTTACATGCACACCAGTCAGCTGTATGTTTAATGGTTTGTTGTTATTATTGTTTTATTATGGATTATGTTCCCATGTGTCAGCAATGATCTTGTGTAAAACAAAACACCGAGCAGTGTGTATCAGTTGGAAGTTGCGTTCTTGTTTTGATGACAGTTCTGACTTTTCAAATATTTTCTTTATAGTTCAAGTTAGATCAACTTTAACTTTTAACGTCCTTGACAAGATTTATGTTGCAAAGTTTTTAAAGCCATTTCAAAAATGTGATCTGATTTGAGAGAAATACAAGGACAGCCTACTTGCAAACATTACATGAACACACACGCAGTTTGTCTTCTTGTAACGGTTGTTAGAAGAGAAGCAGTAGCTTCAGTTATCCTGGATTTCTACTTGTCTGTTCCATGTTTTCTTAATACACTGTTGTCATGGTGATCGTATTTTTAGAACTGAGTGAAATGACGACAAAATGACAAAGTGTCATCATGAGAAATAGTCGAATTATCTAAATACCATCGAGAGGAGCTTCATCACTACCCAGCTTACCTTGTTTAGCACTGAGCACACTGGACCATCCTTTACAAAAGGAAAAGATGCCATCCCATAATTCCTTGCAACGCAACATTTAAAGTGATGCACTGATGTACTTTCACCACAACGACACAAGACAGCACCTGTTTTTGACATGATCTAAACCTAATGAAAAGATAAGGAATACTGTATTGAATTTGCAGTTCACAGTATCATCATGACAAAATTCATTATACTGTTAGTTTCGATGAACGTACATGCAGCCGTATTTTGTTAACTAAACAGGTGCCGTATATGTCCTTGTTGTTTCACATGTTTTGTTGACCCAGTGATGTTTTACACTGAGGTCAAGAAAAGCTGGATGGTAGACAGTTGGATTATTTTGACTTCGTAAATGAACAAGGAGGTGAATCATCTGATTATACTGTCACTGTTTCCACAGATTATCGCGTTAGTGTTAGTGTTTAATACAAAAAAAACTATGCCATGAAACATACTGTATATTATTTGATTTAATATTTAAAAACTGTACTTTTCTGTTTTTCTGTGCAGCAGTCACTGTCAGTTTTGTCAAATATATGTAAATGTTTAGATTCTACCGTTCTTGACATCTCCGATAGCTCCCCAAACATCAAACAAAAAAACATCAGGGAAAGCAAAATCTCCCAAAACTGAGTCCAGGGCCTCTGCAAAGTCATCTGGGTTCTTCTTGTCTTTGCCTGCTTCAACAATGGTGGTCGCTGCAGAGGGAAAGGGACAAAATGTATAAGCTTTCACAGCCAAATGATGGTAAGCATTGGTTGTGAGAAGAAAGTTTACTCAGTAACCAAACAGAGTCACAACAGATACAAAAACATAGTTTAAAAGAAGCAAAAGGCTGGTTCACATTTATCCAAAAATACCCTGCTTTTATACTTTTAATCTAATTGTCAAATGCATGAAAGTCCTTCCCATTAAATTACTTTCAAAAGAAATGTACTAAACTAAAAACTAAACAAAGTTACCCTTTTTTTTTCTTTGAACGTAATCAAATTCTGTCATTTTGTTCTGTTGTTTAAATGATTAAAAAGCAAGATGTGACAATATACTGCATGTTCCCTGGGAGCAGCGTCAGTGATGTCAGATGTACTTTTCAACATCTGCTATCGTCATTACTGGTCAAAAATATTTATAAAGTGACGATGTAGTTTGAGAGACTGTCCAAGTACGGTCTATGTTTGGGAAAGATCACTATGAAACACTATGTATGAATGCTGCATGGATATATCTAAGTATAAAGATGACTTGGATCTTCTATTTGTACATGACTAATCGGTCAACAACAGCATCTTCTAAGCAACATGTCTGGGACAACGAATCGTGTTTATATAGTAATTTCCATCCCATAATTTCGCTTGCACATGCCAAACAAATTTATTTAATTTAAGGATCATTTCTGAGCAAACAACTTGGAAAAGGACACGAAAATCATTGACCTGTGTTATTTTAGGTCTAAACATTCACAGTCACTGACCTTGAAAGTCTTGAGGAGCTCTAAGTACATGTCCCAATTTTAATTTTAAAGACTTAATCTTGAGACAGTGTCGTTATATTAGTAGGAAGCATTTTTCTATTTCAGAAAATACTATTACTTAGTTGAAATTCGGTATATTTCTCATTGGTCGTTATTGTTCCTTCTGCACCATGGACTCACGCCCTCATCCCCAAACACAGACTCAAATCAAATGTGTCTATTAATGACACAAATGATGTTATGTGGAGGAGCTCACCCAGCTCCAGATCTCTGATACCCATGTAGCTCTCCAGCAGGTCGTCCACTTTCTTGGTGGCCTGTTCTTCAAACTCATTCTGCTGACAGAGCACACAAACAATAACAAAGTGTTACTTGAAGTTCACTGGCGTTCACATTCTAAATATGATGATGGAAACTGTCTGTAGATAGCTTCTCATGTCGAACCATGCAGAGCCCTGGGCGCTTGGCTATCATTCATGTCTTCATTTACATTCATCTATCAGTACTTACAGTATGCAATGCCCAATTAAACAAATCATTACAGAGGCATTGCTGTTGAGTGATACCGAATGATATGAAAACTTCTCAGCCTCTGGTCTGTGAGTATGTGTCAGGGGTGATAAGTTAGTATCTCACTGCAGTCAACTGATTGTACTTTGTTTATTCCATCACGGTTCATTTCAGTTCAAGGGTCAGCAATGTGAGTGTGTGTACTCATGTCAGGACCCGAGTACATCAGGAAGTTGACACAGTTGTGGTCCGCCAGAGCGTGTGAAACTCACCACTTCCTGGACTGTAGCAGAGCCCTTGGAGCGAAGACGCAGCGTCTCCCTCCCATTCGCCATCTTGCCCTCGTTAGATTTTGGTGCTCTGGTCCTCATTCCAATCATGTCTAACCACACACCCACACACACCCACACACACATGAACAGGATGATACATATTTATTCAAATTAAAAGCACAGTCAATTTTATTCCTTACATCTATAAAGATCATAACGACCTGCACATAACCTGTCTTCACTCTGCCTCTTCTTGTGCTAATTAGTATTTTAAGTCTACTAAAACACTCATTTGAAGTTGTAAACTCAATACCTATTAATTATCTGCACGTAAGAGCACGCTTGCAAGCTGATGATACAAGCAACGGCGCTGGCATGTGTGTAGCGCTCTCAGTGACACATAATTAACTGTTTCTTGTGAAGTTATTTTGAACACACACACCCCTCGAGTCTGCGTAAGAGTGCACGTCTGTGTTCAGTATATGTGTCACACTAGCCTCTCCCACTGATTCCAGAGAAGAGGTCTTAAAGCCTTCTGTCAGGGAGGTCAGAGGTCACTGGATGTGATTCTGATCTACTCATCAGTGGCAGCAGAGACTAGCTGCTACTCATTTAACTGTGGAAAACGCACACACACACACACACACACACACACACACACACACACACACACACACACAAAACTCAGTCTGAACTTCAATGGCTCCATGTTATTGAAGTTTCATTGAATAATTATATATAACTTCAGCAATAGGTGGGGCAACACAAGATGCTGGACCGGAGGATGTTACTCCGGTCCAGCACTTGGCTTCCTGTCTGATAAACAATGTAGCGGACTTCAGTAAACTAGGTTCAATGACCAAGTCAATTTCCGACATTTGAAGGGTGGAAAACATTTCTTGGGAACGTGACAAAAAGGAAAATGACTTATTGTTGCATCGAAAAAGTTCATTGGTTCCAAATGCATAGAACTTCTTCAGTATAGTGTAGTAACCTGGTTCTGGGGACGTTATTGTCAGGAAAGTATTTTTATGTGTTTACCCACATTTATTCATAGAAAATAAACAACAGATATAGATCACGGCATCACACAACCTGTGGATGGTGTGGACGGTACTCGCCACTACTCGGTATCTGTGACTTAAGTACTCGTACTTGTACTAGATCTGGAAAAAAGGGGTATTGGGACACCCTGACTTTATTTCTTCTCTGCAACATCTTACGCCTGGAGTTCACAGAAACAAACTGGAATATTACGCTGTAGTGTGCAGTATGTAGATTCTCATGTGTTTGCCTTGTGATGAAACATCCGTCTCAGCATTTCTAACATCGTCTGTGCGTTGCTGGTAACGAAACGTTTTTTTTGTGTGTGCTGCAACTGCCTTGTTTTGCAGTTTATTTTACTGGATCCTTGGAATACTTACTTCTGATCATGCTCTGTCATGCATAGTAATTTCTGCTTCATCTTAACTACTACAGATGAAATACTGGACAATTAATTCAATCTCCTACTGTATGTTAACGACTTTTTCAGGCTCATTGGCTGCTAGCCAGTGCTCCGTAAACTGTTACACTTGTTCCTGTTTGGCTAATGAGATGTGGAAAAGCAACACTCTGAGATCCATTACAATGTGGGTGCATGTGAACAAAAGAGTGGGGTTTCACAATCAGTTGAAATCAGCTTTCTATGTTTCCCTTGAGTGCTGAGAGCTTATCGGAGCATCGGCAGGAAAAAAAACAAACACGTTTCTCGCATCCAGTGCTCTCACTTCCCGACTCCCAGCACTAATGGTCCCACTGGCTTCCATACATCCAATCATAAATGGATTTACAATCCTCGGATGTGAGTGAGGTCCAAGATTCTGAATGAATTGATAATAATAATGTTAGTGCAAATGTGCGTGTCAGTGTACAGGCTCAGTGGTGCTGTTGTGTGTCAGTGATGCTGACTGATTGTGTTTATGATCAGTACAGACTGACTCATAATCCAACACCTGATGGCTCTTTCTCTACTCACCAAAAGCCTTCTTTGGCCCGACTAGGCGGAGAGTGAACGGCATCCCTCTCGGTTGCTCTTTTAACATCTTGGCCACCTCGTAGTGTCGACACCCCACAATGCTCTGGTCATTAATGGCCTCGATGTGGTCACCAACACATACGCTCTTCAGTCGGTCTATAGTGCTGCCTTCTTTTATTCTCTGAATAAAAAACAGAGAAATGTTTTTTTTTCTTCTCCTGCAGCAAAACCAAAAAGAGCTTTTTCAGCTGAAATGTACATATGGTAGACAGAGGCAGCAGTTTTCACCTTGATGAATGCATATCCAGCTCCATTGTCTGTGATGGTGAGGCCTAATGCATCTTCCGTCTTTGTCACCTCCACCTCCTTGGTCTCTCCTCTGACGTGGGCAAAAATGAAGTCCTCCAGGCCGATCTGTCCGCCCAGTAGTTTCTGCATGTCCACCTTATGGGAGTTGAGTGTGCAGAACAGGATCTGAAAATATGGATCTACAATAAGTTGCAGAATCTTCAGTGTAATTAATATCCACGCAAAAGCAAACACAATCGATATTTAAGAACATATAGTGATTAAATGTAGCAATGACACATGGCCTCAATACTGGAATATGAGGGGTTTTTTTGCTTTGCATTGCAAAAGAGATCTTGCTATAGCATCCACATGCTGTATGAAACAAAAAATCTTTAGACAATAGAGCAAGGCTAATTTCTGCTGTGTTCTTGCAGTATTACTCTCATGTTTACTTTTTTTATAGCTGCTATTGGAAATTTAAACACCAGAGGGCAGTAGAATCCAACTTGTTTCACTAATGTGGCTATTTTGTCATGAAACACAATTGTGATATCTCATTAAGATCTTTTGTACATATCAGTGTTTAAATCTGAGTATCTAGGTATTAATACTAGTATTAGTAAGTATTACTATTAGTACAAAGGAATTACATCTTTATATTTTTGGTGCCTTAATGGGTGAACATGAAATGAGTACACGTCACATATCACTATAACTAAAGATTAAAAAACTTTTTGTAAAATATCTTTAAATCACTTAAGACAAATAACTCTCAGGAATGACACATCATCTCTATGACGTATGTGCACATCATTCAGCAATGAAATCTCTTTTTACGATCATCCTGCCATCCTGTCAAATCTTTTTTTTTTTTGATATTAGGTATCTAAAACCCAGTGTTAAAGTTCAAGCTTAGTTTTATGATCTGTAACAGAAATTTAAGATAACCTGAGAGACGTGTTATCTCACTTCCTGTAAGACATAGCTCATTCTAATGCGCTCGGTAGACAGAACAGTCTGAGTGCAGTCCAAGGTCTTCCCTGGCACCAAGCTGCACTGCCGCTTTATGCTGCTCCCGTTCTGTTCACAGGAGGTCAAGGAAACTGTCGCTATCACCAACTAATTGTCTGATATTTGTCATAGAACAGTATCGGATGTCTCAAGGTCTGTCTGCAGTTCAAGGTCTTGCACACATACAGGTTAATAAATAAATTACCATCAAAATAATATTTGATTGATCATTTGTTCTTCCCAGGGAAAGTTATCAGCTGTTTATTCATAGTTTTATAGTCATTTTAATCATGAATGTTTTATTTCTATGTTTTGCATACTAACGTATATACCACAGTGAAAGGTACTGGCCCTTGCATTGCTTACTAGTAATAGTAATCCATCCGGCTGTAGTTATTCCACCACAACAGTTGAGATTTTTCCAGCACACACACACACACACACACACACACACACACACACACACACACACACACACACACCGCCAAGGTCAGAATTTGACTAAAATTTCATTTGCAAAGTCTGTCTGAGAGTTACACACAGATCGTTTAACAAAGTCCACACAAGGGCTGCACAACTCATAGACACCCAGGTCAATATTTGTTGTGAGAAGACCGTACATGACAATGGCAGCTTATCCTCAGTGAATCGGGGTGAGATTGTCACTCTGTAGATATAACATGAATTGGGTCAAAGGTGTGGTTTAAAAAAGATTGTTTTGGTTAATTTACTTTATTTGATACTGAGCTTCTAGAATTTAAGAATAGAAAATTTCACAACAAGGAAACAGGCGAAGCCATAAGACACAGTTATCTGTGTGTGTTGCCTAATAAGATCATTCAAGTGTGTTGCTGTGGAATGTATGTTGTGTACGTATATCGCTTCAGCCCGTAGTCATTTATGTTCAGCGGGGAAGCAATACAGAGATAGGGCTCCTTCACGGTGGCCTTCACAGCTCCACTGATAACTGGTAAATAAGGCCAATGCCAAGTATTTATGGCTGTGGCGTGTGTTACCATAATGCAACAGATAAAGCTGCAGTTTTCAAAAGAACCTTCTTTTAGTGTCATCACTAACACCTATGTTTACCCACGCCTTCAAAATGGCTGCTGTGAAAACACAATATGTGTGGAGTCAAGTTGTTTACAAGCACAAGACAGAGTGCTCCTTTTTTTTTTCTCT
This sequence comes from Trinectes maculatus, assembly GCA_016785345.1. Taxonomy (NCBI): domain Eukaryota; kingdom Metazoa; phylum Chordata; class Actinopteri; order Pleuronectiformes; family Achiridae; genus Trinectes; species Trinectes maculatus. Next base: position 427,352 of record JAFBJQ010002107.1, read on the forward strand.
GCCGTGTTCTTTGCTTATGCTACATTTGCATTACTCTACATTTTGCATCGCTGCTCAGGATGAGCCATACAAAACGATTAATGCGCATTTTTCAGTGGTATCATCGTGAAACTCAGAGAGCATGTGACTTGAGTAAGTAGAGCAGTGTAAGACTGCATTGTGGTTTTCTCAACCCTGACCTACTAAAGGTTTCATGGTGAGACTTCTTGAGGATTCTGGTTTCGCTGCAGCTGTGGCCTAACTGTGAACTGCACCTCTGACCCCCAGCAGTGCTATGAGCTGAAAACCTGAAATGGTTGTAATTTACTATTTGATGTTTAAAATACAGCAAAATCTGTATTTGTCTTTGAGACGATATTTAATGTTAAGTTACATCAAATATTGTTAGCAGTAGTAATCGTAATGTCACTACATAAATAACAGGTCAGTGTAAAAGTCAAAGTCAATTAGGCAAAATATTTACAGTAATTAAGCTTCATTGTCACACAATATGTGTGGCGTTTACTGACTGCAGGACGTTATCTGTTTCTGTTTTTTGTGTTTCCATTATTGATCCTGGTCAAAGTGCAGACGAATACAAAGTCTGGCAGACAGAAGCGAGGGCAAGTGATCTTCAATAGTGCATCATGGAAAATTGCCTAGAATTGAAACCTAACACCTATTAGCAACTGGAAGAGCCAGACCGGAATTACATTAAGGGAACGCAACCATTTTGGTGTTGATCATTTTCATGACTGGAAACGCGGCGCAGTCTGACAGTGTTTACGTGCAGAGCTGGGTTGGCTTTGTACCTCTGAAGGGGAGATGTTGAACACCTCTGCGATCTTTGCATACAGCTCCTTGACATTGGTGAATCCGTGGATGCGGCCTGTGGGACTCCCATGAGCCAGCTGAGTGTGGAAGATGAGCCGAGGTCTCGGGTATTCCGGCGGCCCCGGTGGTGGTGGTGAAGGAGGTGGAAGCGGAGGTGCTGTGGGCTCCGCACACCCCTCATTCTGGCTGTGGTTCTGGGCTTTCGGCTCCTCCATCGCTTCAGACCCTGCTGCCTTGGAGTCCTGTGGGCTCATAGCCTCCCCGTTCTGCATTGGCCCCCGGCTCAGGTGTGGCGCTCCTCCTGGAGCCCGTGTGCTGCTCTGTCTTGTCAGAGAAACGCTGTCCTTCACCTGCTTGGGTGATCAACCAACCAACCACAGCTTTGTGGTGAAGAGCACAGATGAATTAGTGATGAGAGGAGCCTGGTAACAGTATCTGGAAGAGGCCAGCCAGGCCCTGCCAGGTAGAAACCCAACACCCTTTGAGCTGAGAACCGTATATGATACACCTGAGACTCAGCAGCTTGTTCTTGGACACACAAACAAAGCTCAGAGGGGCCATTTTTCTTTATCATGAACACGGTTAAGAATCAAATCCCAGATGATCGTGAATGTGCCCTGAAGTGAGGAAATACCCATCATATTATATCTGCAAAATAACAGTGGGCCACTTACTGAGGGCTGCAGGCGACATCCCAGCACTTCACGTAAGATGATATCACTGAGTAGGGAGCAAGTGTCTGCCCCTCCCTTTGCCGACCACACTGAATGCAATAGGCTGTTGCTGGGGTGAATCCTTGGTGATGCACTGACCTTTCTGACCCCGCAGACAGCCCCCTGATACACCACTGATGACAGTTTAGCCTGCTACACAGATGTTTAGTTTGAGTGTGGCGATATGAAACGGGACAACAGCAGTTTCTGTAGTGTTGTAAATACTTCTCATTTTGGTCATGTAGAGGATTTGTAGCCGCTGACAAAACCACAACACTGATTCATTTTTATTAATTTAAGATTAACAAAGACTCTTTCCAACCCGAAAGGCTAAACGAGCGGTTTACACTTTAAATGAATTTCTTTTTTTAATTTATGTGAACTTATTGTCACATTTCCAGTACAATAACAAAGACGTATGCTGCTGTAAGGCTTTGCCCAGTTTGGTTCCTCGTTGCAGGTACTCAGCCTGCGATGACCTTTTTTATCCTGCTTCATAAGCAGTTCTTTACACCTGTGCTGTAACGTGCGTGGCTGCAGCTGTCTGTGCGTCATAGCCTCGTTTTCACAGCCGCAGTGTTGCCAGCCTCCCAGGGTCAGTGTGTTTGCTCCAGCTGCTTATACTAAGGCTCCCTCAGGCAAAACTCTCTTTTGATAATAACCTATAAAAGATAGTCCTCGAACTAAAGCACGTGATAATCTCCATCTTTTTTTATTTCTTAAGTCAAACAGAGTCTAACAGAAATGCTGTTAATTGCCAATGTGGCTGTGGACAAATTGTGAGGGACTCTCACACGCTATGAACTTAATGTAAAGCTTTGTCAGTTATTAACATTAGCACAAGCTAATGTTAATAACTGTTATTAAAATTAGCACAAGCTAATGTTAATAACTGAAAGACAAAGCTAAAGCTCACCTTAGCTAAAGCTAATGTTAATAACTGAAAGACAAAGCTAAAGCTCACCTTAGCTAAAGCTCACCTTAGCTAAAGCTAACCATAGCGAAAGCTAACGTTAATAACTGAGAGACAAAGACCATTGCATGTAAAACTACAATTGTACTCAATATGTACGGTACAACATACACAGCAGGTAAATAATGACAGAAGTCAAATGAATAGGAACACATTTGTAAACAGTCCCTGTGGGACCCTCAGCTCATTGGTTCTCTGTTGGTGGCGTCTTAAACTATTGACTGACTGAGGCATTCAAACTGATGATTCAGACTGTCAATGTTTGCAAAATTCGAGGCTGCATAGGACTAAAAACATTTCTTGTTTTTAGTGTTTTAGTCTTTTTTAGTCTTTTCATGCTCTAGAATATTGTAGATGAAAGCATTTCAAGTGTTGGCATGGTAGAACAAATCTTTTATTTCTGAATCTATATGAAACTTCCGTTAACTTAAGATTTCAATTTGAAAAATCTCTTCTTCTCATCCGTTTTACCCATTTCTTAATCCTGTTCTCTCCCCGATGTCTGTTATTGCCTACACTGTATGCCCACCCCTCCTCATTATGTCACATACATCCCACGACAACGTGATTTCCTCCTCTCTCTTTGTTACGTTTCCTGGCAGAGGAGGTGGAGGGGAAGACCGGGGGCTGGCCAGATTGTGTGAGGGTGATGTGATGTCTGTGTCATGTGCCATCACACAGCCTCCTCTGTTCCTGGTGGCGTGGCAGCGCCTGAGTTGCATGACGAGGGTGAAAAGGGATTTCATTATATCAAAGGAAACTGTTTTAATGGTAACCCATCAATTAGTCAAATGGCATAAAAACATGAAGTTGAGATAAAAGTTTGTCAGTTATTATAATTGAAGTGATTGTCATTCTTTTTTAAATTTTAAATGATATTTGCTCACAGAATAAAAAATCTTAAAATTTATTTTGTACATTTCTTTCATTGAGGTCAAGGTTCAGGGTGAGCTACAGAGTATGTTACCGCTTCAAATAACTGCTGTAACTGAAATTTTACAGCACAATACAACAACAGTACAACACCCCCGCAGAGCGTATTCCATAAAAAAATCCCACACGCATGTATAAGATAGTCACAAGTTACACACCAATGTGACTTGGCTGACAGGTTAAACTTTGGCCTTGTGGCCTTGGTGCGCTGATTGTACAGTAAGTGTATGACTTTACTAGTTGTTAGAGCAGTTGTTGTCATTTGGCTCCAGTGAAGGGGGAGGTGGGAGACTGGGCCCTTCAGTAGCTTCATGTACAATGCTGGGCAACAGTGAAATGTTTCATGCTGTTTCATTCAATTAAAAGCCACCAACTGGACAGCTGACCTGTCCCGAGTCTCTGGTCTCCACTTCCTCTTCCTAAGAAAAGGACTAAATGTTCGCTGGTCTCAATGCTTAGTATGATTTGTGGGACTATGTTAATTTGACTTTGCTATTAACGAGTGCTGCCATCTTAACAAACCCAAATATTGGACATTTATTTTGTTACTGGTCTTTTTTTTCACAAAAGAATCACAATTGTGATTTTTAAGCCGATATTTACTATCTGAGCAGTCTTGTGTTGCATTTAATATGGCCCGATGTGACACTGCTGTTTATCCATAAGGTCTATTCCTCATGTTATTCACACGTGAAATGCTAAAATGACATGTAAATTATTCATTCAAACCTCCACGTTATCACTTTAAAGCTCCTGCCCACTTGACGCTCATTAAAGCGACTTCCCCACTTCCATATTAGGTCATGGGTGGTCCTTTCAGGCCAACTACTACGTTCTGATTGGACGAGCTATCTGACATGACCGCTTTTTGCAACGTCGTCGGTGACGCTGATTGGTTCGCTGACTTGGTCCGATTTAAGCTCATTATCTTAATCAGCCGTAGACGGAGGGACTGGGGGGTGAAAAAAAAGCAGGAGTCAAAACAAGGACGCTGGCGTTTGGCGTGGAGAGTCGTTTCTAGCCGAGCCGACCACCATTGGCTGGAGGAAGAATGCTTGAAAACAAGAGAGAGAGGTTGAAAACCTTCATCAGGAAGATTGACGAGAAGGCCATCGTCCGAATCAAGCACTTCATGAAAGAGAGGTGAGTGGAGTGAGTGCGGCTCGCTGGACCGCTATGTGCCGGTGAGCATCACCGACAGGCTGGAAGCTAACGGTTAGCTTCTCTCTGCTGTGCTGACAGCAACCTTTTCCATAGCATGTGTTCCCCGTATGTTCTATGATTACATTGTTTGCTGTTTGTTTTTTTTTTTTTTACTAAAAGAACACGTACGTATGAGGACGCTGTTGTTTGTCAGTCAGCGTAGTGATGATGCACACAGGCCACCCATCCACCCAATGAAGACGTTGCCATTTCATTTACCTTTAGCATGAGCTAACGGTACAATGACATTTTACCCCTTTTCACTCATTGGCACTGATGTTTATTTACTACTACTATTTATTTATGTTTTATGCCAGTGGTACAATGTGGCGTCCTGTTATTATGGTCTTCATGTGATAAATATTTTTTATGAATACGAGTGCTGTATACCTTGTTGTGTAATGTTGGTGTTTGTATAGACACACAGCAGCAGGTTGCCTTTCAAATCCTTTGTTCTTTCTCTCATTGAGCTTATTTCCAAGAACTCAGTGAATGACTCACGCTTGCCCTATATAGTGTTATGGTTGTTGTTTGTGTCCATTAGCTGTCCAATTCAGGCAGTGTAAGTAAATGGTGTTACACATGGGAGAGTGGTGTCAAAGAAAGGTAGTCCAGATCTGGTGGGTTATCTTGCCTTTACCTCCTACTACTACTTCATCATCACTATTCACTATTCATTTTCGCATCAATGAATTGTCTTGAGATCCAGTCACTCACACACTTTTTAAAAAGTAATGCACATACATTGATTTCCTCTACCCCAGGGGACAAGCCAGGTTATGTTGTCTATGAAAAAGCTATTTTTAGCTTGGGGTGGACCACAGGTGGTACATGGTGTTATAGGAATGCCTTATGCATCGCTGTGTTAGTATGCCTCATCCATTCACTTTCCTCCCCTTAAATAGACAAGTGTGGCGTACAAGACCCCCAGTAGTTGTTTGTAACCTGCTGGTTATCAGTACAGCTATGTGGGGAGATAATCTGTTTCCAACATGCACACACATCACACAAATCGGAATGTTGTGCCACTGTCGGGCCTCAGGCGCTTCTAACTTCTCTTGTTTGGTTTTATTTTACTTGACTTTCTGATGCTTTAGCCACTAAAATCCCCATAATGAATGTTAAAATGGGATTAAAATGTGTTGCAGTTGTTGTGAAAGAACCAGGTTTAGCTGAAAATCATTTACTTTGGAATAGGCTGGGTGGGGCAGCTTTACAGGCTTCTGTTGGCTACATGAAGATGCTCCTAGGACACAGCTTTCCTACCACTGTGGGCAATGCGAACCATGTAGGTTTAAATTATGAGATGTGCTGCTAGCGCAGAGGGAACGCCCAAGTTAGGGGATGAAAACCACATCTGCAGGACTGTTTATTGTTAAATGGAGGGTTGCATACTAACCAGCCGGTCACAGTTGAACTAATCTGTTGCCTCTGTCAGGCTAGTGCTAATGACCACTCTTCTGCCTTTGTCACTGAGCTACGAAAAATATATATTCCCCAAAGCTTTTTCACCTTTTGCTTTTCACAGTAACCTGGTGAATTCCACTTTGACACGCACTTGGGAATGCTGCCATTGCATCATTGGAAGCTGGAGTTTCTATAGGAAAATGCATGAACAAAAAAATGCAGTCCACACAGCACAAAAGGCTTCACTCTCAGCATAGTTTTTTTCTTTACAACAGCACTACAGCTCATTTATGCCGTCCTTCAAATGCATTAGTCAAATTATTTTCAAATGAGAAATGCAGTTTTTAAATACTGAACTTGCTTGCTAAAATTCATTGTGTGTGTGTGTATGTGTGCGTGTGTGTGTGTTATACAAGAAAAACCAACTGATATCTGAGCGATAATGGTTATGCATGGAACATACAAACTTACGGAGTAGAATGACCCACTTTCACTTTTACAGGTTTTAAAGTTATGTGGGATTTTCCAGCTAATGTAATACCACGCCATTGCTTCTACTCAGATGTCAGGTTGCTCTCGGAATACTGTAATTTGCCTCAAAGAAAGACGTTCTCTGTGCCCAGTTGGCAAAGAGGAGGAAGTGGAGGGAGATGCTGCATGCACAGGGCCGCATGACTTCCCACTCAAACACACACAGTTCTCCTATTACACATGCACAGAGGCATACGTTCTGTTCCACTTCACACACACATGCACACAGACACACACGCACACTGTTCCTGCAGTCCAGAGCAGACTTGCTTTTTGCCAATGGCTCCTCTCCTTGCCCACTCTTACTGCTTTATTGAAGATCATAGCCATCAAAGTTCTCAGTCCCAATGACAGATTATAATCGCTTGGATACCTGAGAGGCTCAGTATAAGATCCTTGTAAATCAGTCGAGAGGTGGTTGTTACACCCTGAGCAAGCTCAGCAGCTAATATTATAGTTGGAAAGTTAAACAGACTGTAGACAAATATTAAGATGGAGGGTTGGGTAACAGATGTGTTTGTTTTACCTTAGCTGACATTTTATGTCTCTGATTATGAATCAAACTCAGTTGTCATAAAGTAAGCCAAAATGTAAATGTGTTTTTATCAATGGGGCACACTGAAGACAAATTATCAAGCCATATGACATTAAGTGATGTTTTGAAGCCTGGGGTCCAGTTTAGTCAATTAGCTAAGTCAGCACAGCTGCAAATGTATGTTGGATGTCTTTGATGAGGGTAATTCACCAGCTCTTATAGCAAACCTTATCCATGGCTCTCCAGAAGGTGGTGCTATTACACTATTTGGTTCTCCTTGTTTCCAGCTGATTTTACAGTGATTACATAAATGTAATAACTTCATCAGAACCTAAGAGATGTTGGCTTTGACATAAACAATCAATATAAAAGCAGTCATATCCTAAGGACACGTGCGGTCCCGGTCAGCAGACGTAAGTTTGACGTCTACAGCAGGACTCCTGGGATCATCTGTCTCATTTTGAAGCAGCAGATTAAAGCATCATTACTGTTTACACCCAGGAGCACTTTTGTTATCTGGAATGTCCTGTGCTGAATGAATGTGCTGCTTCATGCAACGTTAGTTTCCAGCAAATTAGTTACTCTCAGTTATCTTAATCTATTTTACTTTTTTATTTATTGTTTATTTTAATTATATAAGATGTGGCATTTTTGACATATATGGTACACGTGCATTATAACTGATGCAGTACAGCATGTTTAGACTAGACTTCAACTTCTGACAACACTATTACAGGATTCGTCCGATTACTACAAATATCAAACATTTTTGAAATGTCCTTACAATAGACTTGCTCGTGGGAAAGCTTTTACAGCAAATGCAATGGTAATGCATAAATAAGATTTTAATTTAGTGTCCTGTTGATCTTTTAGGCCTTTGGAAATCAGTTTCCAACCTGTAATCCAACTTTGACATTTTACATTGCTGGTACCCTATACAATTTTGTTGTCGTAATGTGCAAAGGTTCCACTATCAAGCTCAATTCTGATAAAGCCCTTATTATAACACAGTGGTTCTAGTGTTCATCCTGAGGCTCAGCACGAGCAAGAGGTTTGTGTTGAAAATAAAGCAGGTGGTGGTTAGACAGGCGAGTTAGTGGGTGTTATATGGTGGCTAATTTAAGAATGATGTCAACAGTGCTGTTGGACTTAGACTTTATGATTGAGTTTCATGGATGGTGGTGTCATTGGTATAGAAATAGCATCTTATCTTTCACTCTAGTCAAAGAGCAGTTTCCACTCATGATGGCTCTATTTAACTTACCTTCAAACTGAGCTAGCTTTTGTCATACGCATTACTCTAACTTCTTTTGACGCAGTCCTTTTTGTTATTGAAAACAGGCTATTGAATGTTGTTGTAAGACCTTCCACGCTGAGAATAACTTGACAATGTTTGCCCCATCCCCCACATTCCCACCATTTAACTTTCTATTGTTAACTGTTTCTGCGACAACGTGAGGTCAGATTGCCTTTAGAAAGGACAATGCTTGGGAGGGCACATTGGAAGTTTGTTCTTTACCCTCATTTAAAACTTGCCCATCTCTCTTCCCTGCTGTATATCTCCGGCTCTGTCGTCACACCAAGCTCTGTGGCTGTTTTTTAACATTGCAGTGAGACAGACCTTTACACCCAGTGATTGCTCAGGGTCTAAGTGCAAAAGGTACTGCCACACTGCATGATTCAGCTACCTGGACCAGGGTGCCTGCAAGCTGTCAGAGATTGTTGATGCAAAAAGGAAATTTTGCTGGTTATGGAAAGAGGGAAAGGCTTAATCCAACAGGACCAGGGGGATGATTGTTGTCACTTTGGAGATTTGGGAAGGTATGTTGAGCAAATGTAAACAGTTTTTGATCATGAGCAAAAGAATGCTGTGTTTGTAGAAGAGCATTTTTCATGCTTCTTATCATGTGGCTTCTGCTCTTATGTCTGTGCTTCACATGTTTCACAGTCAACAAATCAACTCAGTAAACCCTATGTAAATCCAGGAAAACATGCCAACATTCTAGCAGTCACAGAGCTAAGTTAATGACCATCGAGACACTGCGATGAAGTGATTTTTTGAAACTAACATTAGAACAAAGGCAGATGAAGAACTGTAACATTTTTCAGTTAGGTCTATTTCACAGATCGTGTCATGTGAGGCTTGCTTTTTGTACTGTAGTTTCTCCTCCACTGAGACAAATTCTGATTCTTTAGTGAGATAAAGTGGTGCATATCCTTTTTAAATCAATGCTTCACTGAATTTGACATCCCCATGTGTGTGAAATATTAGGTGTGATGGTAAAGCAAGCCCCAACACAATCTTTAGTGTTTATTAGACTGTGTGACATCAGACTTAAGATTTTACAATATGAGCCTACTAACTAATTAGAAGTAAGTTAGAGGACGAGGCCTCCATCTGATCTTTGCACAACCATTTCCATAAGGCCACCTCCTGCTTTGTAGCTATGTAGCAATCATGAACACGCACCACTTTTTATTGAGTACATAGGTTTTTTTTTCATTTCATTAAAACTTTAATAATCTAAGAATGAAATGTTGCCTCTGATTGGACCCATACCACCCACATCACAAAGAAATCTGGTTTTGTAAACTTTCAGCATCTCTGGAAAATTTTCAAACCTTGACCTTTGGCATTGTAAATACAAAGCACATCTTATCAAAACAACCAAGTCCTGGCGACTTTATGAGAGTTACAGAAAACGCCTCCAGTGTGAAATATATGTTACAGCCAGTCCTGTGTAAAGAAAGGAGGTTGTTGGGAAATTCAAACCTTAGTCCACAGCCTTTGAATGCACCTTATATTACCCTGCTTCCTTTACAGCCTCGCCTTTTTGAAATAGGTCAGCTGAGCATTTCTCATACCTACTCAAGTAGAGAAAATGACAAGCTTTAGTTTCATTTAACCTGGAGTGAGTCACAAGAATGTAAATAGATTCTTCCACACAAACAGGAAAACATCTTTTGAGTTGTTTTCCACTTTTTTGTGGAATGAAGTGAGGGGGTCACTAGTTACAAAGTAATAGTCATTCAAGACTAGTTACCAGGTAGGCAACTGGCTGAAGCCGCCTTTTATGATTTTGTTTTTCATCTCTGACCTTTACCCCAATTACTTCATCACAAGGTGGAAAAACGTACGGCTACACTTATGTCATCATTGACTTAAACAGTACACTCCACATTAACTGTAAGAAATATTTACTTTTAATAGCACACATAAAAATTAGACACAAGTCTGACTTGCTTAGCCTTAGGCAAATTGAGTTTAAGGAAGACTTTTAAGTTTCTATTCCTCTTAATTCCTTGGTTACCGTCCTTGCCTGTAAGGGAACAGGTACCACTCCTAGTTGGTTTTAGATGGGCGAGCCTGAGCACCACTCAAGCATTTGGCTTTCTCACTCACAGAGAAAGCACTGTTTTGAAAAAAAAAATTCCCTGATCCTGATCTACCATCCCAGAACAAATCTCAGCAGGGCAGGATTTGGTCATTGGATAATGTTTTTTTCAGTGGATGACTTTCAGTGAGTTGATCCTTGTTTTTTTAAACAAGTCTGTGCTTGTGTTGCACTCCACTATCTGTGTGTATGTAAGGGAGACTGTGCACATGTTGTTACCTCTCATGCATGTTTGGCTCCTGGGGGAGTGGTTGTGTTTGACGTCACTCGCTACGGAGTGTCACACCATTCTCAACACAATGTGACTTCCTCTTACCAGCACATTCAACAACAGCAAGGTTTTTTGGCAGCCTGTAAGGAAGGACTCAGCCTTGACGAGCACAAAAACTCATTATGAACCACAAATTTTAGAATATCAAACTTTTAATTATTTGTTTAAACTGCTCCGCTTTAGTGGTGTGAAGCCAGTATATATATTTTTTTTCTTTGTTTTTCTCAGAGGACCCTTGAGACTTTATTGTTTTAAGGAAAGGAAATGCCTACTGTTAGTAGGTATAGTTTTCGTTCATCTAAGCGATTTAAATTGTCTAGGTAAGTTGCTCTTTTTTTATTGTTTGTTGGCAGACATTTTAAGTTTGAGTTTCTTTAAATCTGAGAAGGAGGATACATTCAGTCACATTTTAATGTGTGCTGTATGATCTTTGTTATGATCATTAACAGATCTAGGTTTGTGTTTTGTTAAATACACAAAACCTCTCATTGAATTTGTGGCTTGTTTCTTTCTGGCAAAGGATTGTTTGTTTCTTTTGCTTTTTAAAAGCAAACTGGCTGCAATAAATCCTCAAACCTCTCTGTATGGGACACTGTTGTTTTGTACTCTATTGTAATGAAAGGACTGGCTTATGGGTTTTGACACATTAGCCTATGTAAATCAGCATGTAAAGTCTTGTGGAGATGTTATCATACACTTCAGAACAGTGAACAAAATAAATAAATAAATAAATAAATTAGTTGTTGAGTTGCAGAGTCATGGAGTATTTTATTTTGTGGAGTAGTTAAGGTTAAGGTAACACTCACTTAAGGACTGTAGATTATAATAGGCACAGTAGCAGAGACTTTCACTCATATATTTAAGGGCATTTTTGCATGGTGGTTTGTGACTTCCCCCTGCTGCAAACAAACCAAGTGGTTCTATTGTAATTTGTCTGCTTGTGAGTTTCCTCTGACCTGCCTGTGGATGATACATGTACTTTGTGATTTTACTACAAATATTCACATAAAAACTAAACTGCAAGTAGCATGTTATGCTCCTGCAGTAATCCTCTGAAGAAAAAAAATTCCACCTGGTCACTGCGTAGGCAAATAGTAGTGATTCCACGATGAGAATAATATTTGGCATCATACTAATTCTATGCTTTTTTCCCTTTCTTTCTCTCTTTCTGCATGTTCAGCAACTACCCAGTTGACAGCAGTGGTGGTGGACTACCAGACAAAGTGAAGAAAAGTAGGAGTAGCTTAAGCAATGGTAGCATCAAGAAGGTGGAGGCGAGGAAAGCCTTGAGTCTGGAGGCAGCCCAGATCGAGATCCAGCAACAGCACAAAACCCTCACCAGACAAGTAGCCATCAGGTAGGACCAATGGGGAAAGGATGGAAAATGTCAAATCATAATATGGAACAATGTTGGGGTGGAAACCAATTTTTAATACTTTTTTAAAATAAAATGTGTTTGTTAAACGCAGTCTAAATACTTGCAGGCCATTTTGTTAAATGATCTTAAATGCATATATTCGCACATCTGATGTAGTATGGAGTCACAGCTATTAACATGTCTTACAAGAGCAGCTGAGCTCTCAGCTGTTGTTTGGTCGTGACACACACATGACTGCACAGCCCACTGTTTTTCTCACATGATTCTGCATGTGGGATTGATGGTGTTAGGTTTGTTGGAGTGAAGATCACTCTTTATCGCTCCCTAAATGACTTGTGATTACCCAGCTTCTTTAAAGCATACATAACCTTTAAATAAAATGTTCAGTATGTCTAAATGGTTTAGATTATTCCCTGCTGGTGTCAAAATATGTACGCATACGTTGGGTTGACCAGAATGCTTTCAACTAGACATCGAAATTAGTAGTCAAATGCTGTGTTTTTGTTTAGGCCATTGAAAATAAATCCAGTTATTACACAAACTGTTGATTGTTTGTGTATATCTTGACCTAGTCCACTTACCTGTGTACATCGAGTACTCCTTCTTTTTTTTTTTAAGTTACCATGACCTGGATGACTGAGAACCTACACAGACATGTAGATTATGTTAATTGTGTTTCTGTGTGGCTTCCACACCTTGCTAAAGATAAATTCTCCGGTAATTCACACCAGGCAAGAACTAAACTTGGTGTTCCGGACAGCGTCCCACATGTTTGGCAACTCTGTTCTCAACTATAGACCAGTCACTGATGTGTGGTGCAATATTTACACTTCCTGTGACCTGTTTTTTTTTTTAATGCTGTTTCCCACATTACTTTAACCATTTAGCAGCAACCACAGTGATGTTCTTGGCCAATCAGCAGCAGTTGATAGTTTAACCACACTAAAGTGCAAGTCATCTACTGCAATGAAGTGTGCTGCCGTGTTGTTTCTCTGCATCACCTCGTGTTAACCCAGCCCAGCTGAAACCACAGTCTGCTTTTACACTGACAGCTGTGTCGGTTTTTTGCAGGTCCCAGACGTTCGATACTGATAACAGAGGCTTTGAGAAGACGGAAGGCACAGGCACACAAAGTGTAAGTCCACCTCAGTAATTGAGGCAATTGAAAAAATTGAATACAGGCCTGAATAGTACTTAAAATGCAGCATCATATTAATGTTTGGTGAGTGGATGTGTGGCCTAACAATAGATAAGTGCATTTATTCAACACTCAGCCAAAAAAGGCCATTATTATGTATTTTTAGTGCCTTGATTTTTTTTTAATTACAATTTCTTTTCTGGTTTTTACTTTTAGAGTTTCATTAAGCACAACAAGACATTCCACAAGTTGTTTCCACACATTCCTGAGAGTGAAGATTTGATCCATGGTAGGTAAACACAGTGAAACAGTCCACCAGTGGATTGATAAATGAACAATAACACTAATCATGGGGACTCTCTTCTTCTCCCAGCATACATCTGTGCCCTCCAGAAGGAAGTGCCCTACCACGGTCGGCTGTATATCACAGGCAAGCACGCCTGTTTCTACTCTTCAGTCTTACTTAAGGACACTAAGGTAATCAACCGTATTTGTTACCCTTTTATCTATTTAACCTACTATTTAATTGGGCTGCTTTCTAAGTCTGACCTCTCCTGTGTGACTGTGTGCTCTTGCAGGTAGTGATTCCAGTCTCCTGCATTCACAGAGTGAAGAAGCAGAACACAGCTTTGCTGGTGCCCAATGCCTTGTCACTCCGCACCACAAGAGGAGACAAAGTAGGTTCCTTACCTCCAGACTCACACGGCTATTAATCAACACTTCTTAATAATGAAGTAAAGATAATGTTCAGAATTAAATGTAGGCCTTGCTCGACCACACTTAAAATTTACCTGATGACAGTCTACTGATATTGACATTTTTTTCCCCCTGTCATTGTTCAGTACCTGTTTGTGTCACTGCGGAACAGAGAATCATGTTATCAGCTGCTGCGTTCAGTCTGTCCTCAGCATGAGGTGAGTGAAGTTCCTCATGCAATTCAAGTTTTAGAAGAAATGAAAATGTGGTGAAACTGTCGGAGAAACTTTACACAGCAACTTCTGCATCACAGTCACAAGCCTCTGATTACGTACGATAGCATCATGCATTCTCTCTCTTACAGGATGGTAGCACAAATAGTAGCCCTGTCTTCTCCTCAAATGAAACCAGCTTTGAGAAGAGCAAACTTGTGGTAAGAGACTGTCTCCAGTTTGAAAAATATAAAAAAACGTTATCCAGTTATTATAGTTTTGTGTGTGTGTGTGTGTGTGTGATTTTCCTGTTTGGTTGTTTGTTGTTTCCTTGTCTTAACGACTTGTCTTTTAGTTTTTTATAATGGAGTTCCTGTGTCTCTTGACAGAACTCCAGCCAGTCCAGTCTGGACGACAGCTTTGACCAGTTTGATGGCTCTGAGTCTCAGTCGTTGCTGGACCAACCTCTGCATAGACCATACAGAGGTGAGTTGAAAAAAAAAGAGAAATGTTGATATAGTAATATTTGTGAGTAACTCATGATGTAGGGAACCTTTTCTAAGCTTAAAAGTTTGAAAGTCATATTAATTCCCAGCTGATCGCAACTATGTACAGTCGGACAAAAAACTGCTGACATTTTGTTTTGGTGCTGTTATCTCAGTTTTGTTTAAGCCAGTAGACTAGAAAGCTGGGTGTAATGTCTAACAGTAGCTCATTTGTTTTGTCCACCTCTCAGCAGAGGCAGTGCTTATTGGAAATGGCTCCACATTCAAGAGCATGCATGTACAGCAGAGCGATAGCTCATCTTCAGAGGAGCTGTCTACATCAGGTAACACACACACACACACACACACACACACACACACACACACACACACATACATACAGGGTTGCCAGTTTGCTTTAGTGGGCAGCTAAATACTGGTTGATGGGAATGGTGGAAATACTATAGGTGCTAAAATATAAAAAGCACTCACATTTGATCCCCAGATTATCAGATGATTACAAATAGTTGGAGTACATCTTTATTTGAAACCTCACATAGTCACAGAAAAACCCACCATGATTTCATGATGATGATACTTGTTTTCCTTTGACTCTTATTCCTTCCTTTTCTGCTGACATCACAACAATACAGTTCAGTGAAACTACAGCAAAACGCTGCAGCCTGGACTCGATATTCATGTTTATATTTCTTTTCTCTTGATTCAGGTGGATCTTGGGTTTGGAAAGTAACTGAAAAGGCCAAGTCCCTACTGGTTCAGAGAGAGGCCAGCACCCTCAACACTCTACTTGTCATTTACTTGATTTTGTGAGTTGCACCTCTTTCATCCCATCTGTTTATTTTTTCGACCTGTCTTTCTGTCTGTCTTTTATTACCAATTTTATCTTGACTCCTGAATCTGAAACATTTTCGTTATAAGTAATAATCAGGTATTTAGCTGTTGTTGGTTCTCACTATCCCTGTTATAAGCAGATATTGTTAACTTTAATCACTCTCAATAAAAAGGCAGAAAAAAAAATGTGACCACTCATCTTTTTCTATGACACAGGGTTGTGCTGCTGCTGCTGTCATCAGGCTACATTGGGTTGCGCATTGTGGCTCTGGAGGAACAGCTGATGTCCTTAGGGGCACTGCCTGAGTTCACTCTACAAAGCGGGTAAGATGTGTTTCGCTTTTCGTTTTTTTCTTTGAGCCAAGCCTTAGATTACATGGGAATTCAGTACCAAGCAATGCTGCCTCACAACTACATTATGTGTCATGCTCATTTTAAGAATGTAGTAAAGCTCATTAGGTTGTGGTTTTCATGCATTCAGTCAATCACCCTGACACGTGATGCTGAGTGACTTGGGGAGCGGGATGTTTTCATGAATATTTGAGTTTGGCAGCCATCACTACTAACTAAAAAGTAAAGGAAGGAAGGTCACATTATGTAATTTTAATAAAGAGGCTATAATCAAGTTCCAGTGCTATTGTAAAGTTATCCTTAAGTGTGTTTGCAGAACTTTATCGTCTGGTATTTACTCTGTTATGTAATTGTCTTTGTTCCCATTTAAGGAAATGGATTAAATGAATTCCTGTAATAGGTGTGTTCTTACTGCCAAGTAATTAAGTATTGTTGACTGCGTTTTTCAATAATTTCCTTCTGGTCCCTTTTTGCAGATACCGACAAAACACATAACACTCTGACTGAAGGAGAGATTGGTTGACTGGTGACTTGAGGAATATTATGGCATCTTCTCAGCAGAACCCAGCGGGGGAATTTAAATGTACTCAGACTATGTTTCCAACATGGCCTGTGCTGGTGGCTTGAGGAAATGTTGCCTCCAATTTCAAACAGAGCTTGTTAACTTGAAGGGCTAAGCTTGCTCCTTGTGCAGTAAACAAAAACAGGACATGCCACGACTTGGTTGCACAGAGCCGAGCCCAAATGCGCACGCACACACACACACACACACACACACACACACACACACACACACACACTGCCTGGTTGCAGCGTGTCTGTCAAACCAAAGCCAAACAATTCTTATTTAGCCAGGTGCCACTCTAGCCAAGTTGATGAGAACCTTCCTGGCAGAAACTGTTCCAGATCTGTTCATTTATGTTACCGTTGTCCTTCATCCTTCCTCTTCTACCTGAGCATGGAGTCTGAACAGGGCTATACTAGTCAGCATTAGTCTCTTGTACTGCTTAATTCACACCTCGACAAAAGCAACGTAGTGCTATGCATAGCCAAAGGTGTTGACAGTGCACATTTATTGCATGAAGGCACAGAGATAAGTTGATTTTCTATCTCGTATTTGCCCTTTCATCTATCAGCAAACCTGCCTCTCCATTTGAATTCCGTAACCTTTGGATGCTTCTCATGAGTTTATCATCAAAATCAGCTGCGGGTTGAAATGAAGATCGATGTAATCTCTAATTCCGATCAGCCCACAGAGGTGCGATATCCTCCTGATGGTCTTATCCTTTCTCTCTTCCTTCAATCATCAGTAATTTCAGTATTACTTTCCTCATCTTTGGCATGATTTAAATGTATTTAATGATCAATGCTGAGGTAATTTTTTCTCCAGTCTTTACGGGATGAATGCATCATCAATGCACAAATATTTACCACAGTAGAACACAGGGAGGGTTTATCTGATGCAGCGATACATTTTGTGTACGGCTTTCTATGACTTCAAATCTGTCTGTGCAGATTCTGTTCATGTACTGTCGACCAAGGAAAATGTCTACGTTGTGTTTAACTAGGAACACCTCTCTTTGAGTGGCTTCTTGAGGACCAAGTGGCATTTCAAGAATTTTCAGGTTATTTAAAGTAGCACCAATAATTGATTTCTCATGTTCATGCATGTGTCTGCAAAACCGACACTTGACTGATGGTATATGTGCATTCTCACTCTTATCACAGAGGAGAATTTACAACCACATTTATAAGGTCCAGGTTCTCATCAGGAAAACAAGTGGTCCTGAGAAAATATTTCAATATGCAACACATAATTATGCATGAGGAAAAAAATGTACCTTAACTTTGTGTGGGATTTTTACACTTAAATGGAGTGTAATGTTTTTGGGAAGAAATTGTGTAAGAAGGAAAAAAAAATAAGAGTGGAAGGAAAAGCTCAAGCGAGCGAGCGAGCGCACTTTAAAAAAAATGTGTTGTGCCTGTCACAATCCATAGCACCGATTGAGAAGAAATGGCAAAGCTGACGTTCTGTGGTATCGGACGGTGCTAAAACCTTTTTAAATTGTTTTCACTCAGGGGTGGTGGGCACTGCCTGCCATGTGGTTTTAGGTTGTCTACTTTTCCTTTGCCGTTTCTGTGTCTGTTGCTCATGGTGTGGTTCACATTTTGTCCGATTTGGTGGATTCTCAAATGACTCTGAGAGAGAAGACCATTTCATTGAGATTTGATTGACTTTACTTGTAGATGTAACTTTATTCAGCTTCACAGAATGTTTGCTTTTTCCTCTTTTCTCTCATGATCATTTTCCTGTCGACTTGTGCGTCTGCACCACATCTCATTGATTTTACATCTCCTCTTCTTCTTTTTCTTGAGCTGTAGCAGGTGGTTGTACTTTTGCTACATCCTGTTTCATCAGTGCCACGTCCGTAATAATTTGCAAAGGCTTTTGTCAACATGCCACATACAGTACTGTCAGTTCTTATAATCCCCCACCAGGGGGCAGCACACATCCACTGTCCTCCAATGGGCCCAATGGGGCAGTATTTGTGTGGTTTTGCACTATTCAAAAGTGTTGTAAATAATTTTGTATCAGTTGTTAATGTCCCTAATTCTACTATGGTCCTACACATATTTATTTGCATTCTGTGATTCAAAGTAGTCTCTGTGAGATGGCTTTGCTATTGTTGAAAATAAATCAAATGTTGCAAAGTAAATGTAAATGTGTTCTTTGTTGTTGCCTTTTCTCGTTCCTACATTAAATGTGGTTATTTGGATGCCACAAGAAAACCAAGTAAAGGTGAAGATGACCACAAAGTGCAAACTACAAACCCACTTGTGTTTCACACAATGTGATTTTCAAGATTTCGTAACTGGCTACCAGTTCTTATAACGGAATCTACCTCATGTACAAAATGATGTCGAAAAACTGTTTGTTTGAAAAAAACGTTGTTGAGAAAACGTTTTTGCCACTTGTCTGAGAAGTTTTTTGTTGTGAAGCGAAAAAGTGAACAGAAGGTCTAGTTGCCTGTGACTTTGCACTTCCAGGTAGTCAGAGAGAACATCATCAGTCATCAGTGGTGCGTTGTTCCTCCTACATGTTGCTGAAGACTGCCATCTAGTGGAGTATCTCTTGTCAGTGAAAATTTCTTGTCAAGTAATGGTCTCGTATTCTAGTGTCTGGTGCTTCTGGGTGTGTGAGAAACTCTGCTCTGAAAACACACATGACTCAATGATTTCAGTTTATTTCACTCTAGGTCCTTCAGCAGCAGCTCCATGGCAACCACCCTCAGATCTCATCAGTGTGTTCACCTGGTGCAGCTGTCCGGGCTGTTTGACGGAGCAGGCTCTGCAGTGGTCCTCTGGTAAGCACACAGCTGAAACACACCTGCACGAAAATGACACGATTGCATTCTTGTGAAAATGACATGCAATGATCCCAACATTTTTTTACGTCTGAAAATGTCCCCTATGTTAGACATTGTAGCTGTGGAGAAAAGAGCATTACAAGTTTGGTTATTTTCTTCTTTTCCAGGCGTCTGGTGAGCAGCTGCAGCCTGTCAGTCATCCCCTCCCTTTTCCTGGAATTAAAAATGTAGAAAAAACAGCAAATACCTGCTGCAAATGCCAGGATGATGGCCACCCAGCCAATGATATAGGACCAGGAAAAGCGCCAGTCCAAGAAGCGTTTGCCAAAGAAAGTGACAGTCACGCCGGTGTAAATTGCCAAAGCTAGCAGAGCGAGGAAACCTGAGGACAGACGAGCCAAGATCCAAAACAAAAAAAAAAAAGAAACTACTCATTTCCTGTACTTTCATTTTACAGGAAATGAATAAAGATTTCATCCAAACCCCATGTTGCAGAAAAGTCCCAGATGGAGTGAACGCAACAAAATGTAGATATCACTTGCAAATACTTTGTGTATTAGAACTGAGTTGTGGTAAATATCTTACTGACTGCAGGGGTCTCAATACACGCTCATGTCAGACTGACTTTGTGCTTGTTACCTGACAGCAGCAGCGCGATGCCCCCTGTGCGGACCCTCCTGTTTTTGGTGCCATTGGTGAAGGCGCTGAGGCCCAGCACCACGCCAGCGAAACTGCTCAGCACTGCCAGTAGCATGAAGGCCCGAGTGGCATCCCAGAAAGCTGCACACACACACACACACGTAAGACGCACACAGTAAAGAAAGAATTCTCTCCACAGGACACGCACTTGCAGAAACACTATATTCTGTGTCTGTGTTTCATGTCATTTCACTGCAGTTTATTGATGTTGGTCCAGTGTGAAGATGTGTTCTGCATATGTGGATAATAGGAAGAGGGTGATGAGAGGAGGAAACTGGATTTGTGTAGCTCATTTACAGAAATGTGATGCTCTGATTGTAAGTCTCTGAAATAGCAATTTTGCTTTGTGTGAAACGTTTAACGATGTCAGCTCATGTGATCCCACAGTGGAAGCTCGGGTCTTTTTACCTGCTCCTGGACCACTCACCTACAGTTATGGTGTGGGCATGGCATTTGTGGTTAATGCAGAATCTCCACAGCCCCTGATTGGCTGAGCTCCCCGAGTATCGATACTGCATCCAAAAGTCTGTCGCCGTAGAGACGATGAGAAGCACAAGGGCAGCAACGCCGCAGAGTGTTCCTCCTCCCGCTAAAGAGTACAGCATCATGGAGAAGCACTGTCCTAAACGTTCAGCAGCCGGAGGGGGAAGAGAGGAGACGGAGAGAAAAGGTGCATAATTCAATCATTTACACTTCAAAGTTTCTCTTCAAGGTTCATCATCACTTACGGAGCAAAGTTATCTTTGTTATCAGCTGTAGGAACTGGCAATATAAAGCCTGGTCAATGAGCTACAGACCTAAATTTAGACCTAAAGATAAACAGTATCAAAAAGAAAGTGAAGCCTAATATGTTTAAAGGTTTTAGAAATGAGCTCATCCTCATACAAAGAGTAAACAATCAATAACGTTCTTTAAAACATTGTTCAATTGGTCATAGTCAACAAAACCGCTGTGTGACAATGCGTTTGCCTGTCTGGCAGTTCAGTGCTATTGTTTACCACTAATACCCCTGCATGCACCACAAACTAATCTTCCAGTACTGAACAACTGAACTGTCAGCACTGTCACCCGGACAGTAAACCAGTGCCACTTCATCTCCTCTACTCCTCACTGCAGCTCGTAAAACAAAACAAAACAAACAAAAAAAAATAATTCCACCGATTCATCTGCATCCTGAAGATAACTGCTGTTCATGTTTGTCACACGACATGAACATCTGTGTCTCAGGTCTAGTTTGTTAGCCGCACACATCATTTTCCCCCAGTGAGGGAACCACAGCGTCTCAGTGCACGTTGACGTCTCCAAAAACAGGTTTGGCCTTTTAAACCCACAAGAAAAGTAGCATCTTCCCGGCAGTGCAGTAAACACATGTCCTGTGTATTTCCAATAATAATAATACCTCTGTTTTGGCTGGTGTCTCTCCACAGCTGCTGCCTGTGACAGCGTGCACATCCTTTTGAAGCCCTGAACCCGGGTTCTCATTGTCCACTTTCACAAAAGGGGGGAATGATCGAGTGCAGCATGTGAGAGACGGTAAGTAACCCCCCCTCCCCCCACCGCCACCCCACCCCACCCCCCTCGCTCTCACTTTCCAACCACATCACATCACATTCAGAGAGCCAGACTGTAACTTAAAAATCCCTTTATTTATTAAAAAGCAAGAACAACATTAGACAGCGAGTACAGTGTGAACCCCGACGAGCCCCTTGCAGTTACATTATCACACGTGTGTGCACAGACTTTGTTTTGAAACCACACAGGTGAACAACGGTGCTGGAATCTGCCATCGAGCAACAGACCATGTAAGATATAATGCATAATATGCATGATATTCTTTGAAATGTGTTAAATCTCTAGTTACTTTGAGTAACTAAGTATGTAATTAAGTACCTTTAAATAAGTACAAATTTACTTATTTAGTTACTTTATGCAACTAAGTAAATACTTAATTAGTAACTTAAAAGTAACTAAGCAAGTTTTATTTTATTTAATTATTTTATTTATTCTTTAATGTTCTAACTAATTAATTGTTATGTATCATTAATTATTATTAATGTTCCACAGTGTGTGTGTGTGTTTGTTGAACTAAAAATCCAGATGCAGGACACAAACTAGCCGACTTAAAAAAAACTCTGCCCCCCCCCCACCTCGCACGCTGATTGACATAATGTGCAGTGCTGTGTGTGACAGTGAGAGACACACAAGCAACAGGGAAACTGACAGATTTATGATCATATTTACATGAATAATGACAGGTTATATTTATTTAAACTCTTCTTCTGGTCACTTTATTTTGTCAGCACTTTTTTGTAAAAAAAAAAAAACAACATCAAATTATTTAGGGGGGCTTCAGTCTCACATGTTACCTCCATGTGAGACGACATGAGGACTATCTATGATTCATGTGCTGATGCTCCCTCCGTTTGTTTTCTTCTCCAGACAGTATAACTCCTCGATAATGTCAACGTGCACATCGACAAAACAACACTGAGGCGTGAACGCTATATATCGTATCTATGCATAACACAACTGTGACTTATATTCACATGTTTCAAGTGTCTGCAGAGGTGACTGGTAAACGTGGAAAAATACGTTTTAAAGAGAAAAACTCTATTTGTCATTTCACTCTGCAGTCTGGCAGCATTTCTACTGTGCATTGATACCACTGTCTCGCCTCAAGCCTGCCAACATTTAGTCTCATACTGATCACATGTCACAATTTATTTATTGACTTAAAATTGAAAACCCAAATGTTTCAGTGTTTTCAGCAAGTGTGTAAACTGCAAATAACAGTCAGCTGTAACATTCCAACATTTGTATGGTGTCTGTTTTGGGCGTGGCAGTAATGTGTACATGACAAAGCATATGGACGATAAATACATCAATCAAACTCTCCCACAAATGCTATGTAAAGGCACATTATGACATTATCACATTATGCAGAACCAGAACGTGGCGTCTCTTCACAGCATGAAGTCGCTACTTCCTGAGCTACGTCGCCTTTCGGGTAACCTTCGACCTCTGACTATGGCCTACGACCTTTACTCTATGAAAACAACTAACCTGAAGGTGTGCTTGCAGTGAACCCATGTCTTTTCAATACAGACATTATCAGACATTTCTATATTCTAACTATGTCGCTGCTGTTTGTGCTCTACACTTTACAAAGCTAAAAGCAGAATGACATTAAGTGCTTGTGCACACACATACTCAGTAAATATTTAAGTGTAGTGTATTTCTAGAAAGCACTGTTTTCTTGCACACACACACACACACACACACACAGGGACATGCGTACACAGACACATATAGCAGTGGTCAAACACAGACTGTAATTTTTAAAGCGAGTGGATTTTCCTCCTGTCACACTCTACATACACTCAGCACAGCACAAAAGGATGCTCACACTATATGTGTGTGTGCGCGCGCACACAAACACACTCACGCCTGGCAACAGTAGGTAATCCCACACTGGGATGTGTGTGTATGCTGCTGTTGTGCTTGTCGTTGTTAACTCTTACAGGCTCTCAGGGGCCCGGAGCCCAGAGGACAACAGTTCGATCTGCAGAGGAGGAGAGGAAGGTCCGATCATGAGGATGCCACCTACACTGGATCACCTTGTCCCAGTGTTCCCCTGCCAGTGTCTGAGGGAGGGGCTTTGTTAGGTCACCTGGGGTCAGAGAGGAGAGAAACATCAGAACCCTGTTGGCATCATTTGTAAATGAAAATGCATTTTAATTAAAAGCATCGGGTTGGTTTACACTTTGACATTTAGAGCTTGACCTGAAATGAATGATCTTTGTATTGAAGGTGTTGCTACCTTGCAGGTCACTGATGAGGATTTTGTTGTCATAGGAACCGGTCAGAAGATGATGGGCTCCGGGTGAGAATCGCACTGAGCGGATGTCACTGCCGTGGGGGCGATACGTCTGCACGATGCGGCCCCCTCTGATGTCGTACAACATACAGGTGCTGTCCTCCTGACCGGTCGCCAGTAGGCGACCACTGGGGTCCACTGCTACTGAGGCAACAGCGCTCCCTGTGGGAGGTCGAGAAGCAACACAGCACATAGTTACTTTGGTTTGGTGTGGACTGGAAGAGACAGCAAACTATTTTGTTCTTCCAAGATTCAAGATCCAAAACTCTGAGCTAAAGACCAATTGGGAAAAAAAAACATGGTACTTCCCTTATTTTTATTATTTACCACTATGACTGTTTTGATAACGACAAAATGCAAACAAACGACACAACATGACTCACCGGAGCCGTGCGGAGTTGTTCCCACCACCCGGACACAGCTGGGCACCCGCAGGTCCCAGAAACGGACCGTCTTGTCCTGCGAGCCGGAGGCGATCATCCACCCCCCCCATGTGTAGAGAGTCAGAATGTGACCTGTTCAGACGAGATGTTTTCTCCAGATATAAGAAAGATAATGACGTATGAGAGGTTTTGAAACCTAAGACACTGTAAACTGTATCCCGGTGTTGTGTAACGTACCGGTGTGTCCGCTCAGGGCATGAAGGCCTTGTCCTCTCTGACAGTCAGTGGTGTAGATGTTGCAGTCTCCTGCACCAGCACTGATCAGAATGGACCCTCCGCTCTCAGGACCCTCCAAAAAGGCCAAGTCCCTAATGGTACCATCGTGCATGCTGAACTCCAGGTCCGGGCCTGAATCACAGGCACAGAAATGACATGCAGTTCAGAATCAGCAAAGCACAAATGACGTTTATACAAAAAAAAGGTACCTGTAGCATTGCAGCTTTCTGCATTGAAAGGCAGGACCTTGACATATTTGTCATTGGAGCCAGTGGCCAGCAGTTGTCCACAGTGGCTCCAGGCTACGCAGTAGATCGAACCCTTGTGGTGTTTGTTTCTCCTGAAGCGCACAACCGGCTGTTTCAGTGCACCGGAACTACTGAAAGAACCAAGAAAATGAAAACTGAATCAGACTTCATTATGTTTTCACCAAACACTGTAAACCTCAGACAGTTGTTTCTGTCATTCAATTCAATTTGTGTGTTTTTTTTGCTTTTATTTTATTGCACTTCATATGAAGCCTGCAAAAAAAGTCTTGAGATCCTCATTTTACTTTCTGTGGTTGAATTAACTTGAATATGTCATCATCTATGGTCATAATCAGTGACTCGTGTTGCAGTGATATGGTTGGATGCTGTATTATGGACGTGTGCGGTGTCCGACCTGGTGGTCGGGGCTTCTGGGTAGGCGCAGACCCTCAGGGTTTTCGAGTTGGAGCCGACAGCATAGAGAGCTCCTGAGGGGTGGAAGGCCACAGCGCGTACAGCCTGTGTGTCCTCCAGCTGGCTCACTTTAACAAACTGTGTTTTGGATTTCCCCATCTGCACAGGAGGATCAGGAAATAATGACCTCTACAATGCATATGCATACGATGCACAATGCTTGACTTAACCTTCTGCGTTCATGTCATGTCCCTGAAGACAAAATCAGGTCGCGCAAAAAGCAAAACAGACACTAAACTCTGTATTAGATTCTGTATGAGAGTGGATGTTGTTGTTGTACCTCTTGCGTGCTACGCGTGGCGGCGCAGCCCGGATCATCCTGCACTCGGATCCTCTCAGCACTGCCATTCACATCACACACACACACATAGAGACACACACACAGATTGATCGTTAACCAACACCATCTTTTGATGAACATGGCTGAGGAAATTTCTATCAGAGCCTCAAAAGCAAATTAAGTGTCATCGTTAGTTGCACCAGAAGAAGTCATGTTTTCACTAATCAATACTGCAGGTGTTTTTTTCTGGGGAACAGCATGAGACAAATTTCAATAAACTGACTTTTAACGTGCCCTCACCTGTGACTGGCAGGAACTGGAGACTCGCTGAGGGAAGGCGGGACCTGGCTCCCGGTCCTGAGTGGCGTGCTGCTGCTCCCACCGCCCAGCCTGTCCCCCGGCGGCCCCGTGTCTGGAGTGTGCTGGGCGTCGGCGGTCCTGGGACTAGAGGTGCTGTTGTTTCCCGTCAGGCCGTTCCACTGCTGGCCCAGATGTGTCATCACCCCATCTCCTCTGTGGTCAAAGCCTACATTCATCTCCTCCAACTTCTGAATGGATCTAGACAAAGAAAACATCTCTTTTGGCACTCGGGTTGCATTACGTCTGCTAAACCACTGGCGGTAAATGTGAACCATGACTTGCTCGCCTGCTGAGGAAGGTCTCAGTCAGGTTGTGTTGGGCTCCGTCCTGCGGCTTCACCCCTCCCTCCAGCAGCATCTGCTGGTAAAGCTGCCTCTGCTGCTGCTTCTGCTCCAGATGTTGCTGCACACGGAGACGCTGCCTGTAAAACTCCTGGATGTGCTCTGTGGAGTCGCACTGAAGAAACACACACACGTACACAGTGAAGCACAGAGGCAAGAGGGAGTTCAGCAATATTATGTAGAGCAGCGTTCAGACGGGACTGAGTTGATCTGAACAGAGCCTGTAGCCTGAAAGACTGAATATTTATTATTGCTTCTTAGTATTCTCTCCTTCAAAGCTCAGAAGTGCTCAATGCCACTCAATGCCACACACACACACACACACACACACACACACCACATTATAATAGACAAACTCTCCCCCAAGAGTCACTGCTGACAGCTCTTCAGCTCCCAGGGCCTTGTCTTCCATCATCCATCCCATAAAAAGTTTTCAAGGACCTCATCATATCCAAAGGGTCCAGAGTATATACTCTCTCTCTCTCTCTCCCACACACACACACACACACACACACACACACACACACACACACAACAATCCAATCTCAAGCTACTTTTATCCTCTGGATGGGTCCTGAGATGCATAAAGATGAGAGATGATGGGGGCTGCAGGCCATCACGGGTGTGGCCGCACATCAAATCCGATTATCTGCCTTTTGTGTCCATGACCTACGGCACTTCCACTGGGACGGGGTCAGCCAGGGTGCACGTGTGCCTTGGACAGGTTTGGTCGGGAAACTGGAGACATATTTATGAGGTATGGAGGCAGGGTGGTACACGGGTGGTCTAATCCAAATGTCCTAAATCTGGATTCATGAGCGTGGTGTGGAGACTGAAGATCTCTGACTTTGACTCGAGTGACCAAACGTTCCTCCATCAGCTAACACAAGAGTCTCACAGTTTTCCTACAGTGTTTAATTACCTCGTTGTTTTCTGTGCTGCAGGGCGGTCCGCCATCTTTTCCTGGAGTCAGAGGTGTGCGTGTGGTGTTGGGACCATCCAGCCTCTGTGGGGGCTTCCTGCGTCAATGCAAATATGCTAATTACCAAATCAAACAGATGGATAAGCGTTAACATTCTCACCAGGTGTGTGTTATTACTTGCATCCTGCAGGTGGAGCCAGAGAGAGCCTGGCAACATCCAACTTTCTGAATACCTGATCGTTTTCCTAGTTAATTTGATGCTCTGTTAGTGTTTTATATGACTACAGCTGTTATTGCTGTGTGTGCAGTATTTGCCGCTGTAGCAATATCTTCATACAGATATTGGACATGTATTTGTGGACATGCGTCCTGCAGTGCTGCAGACACACACACACACACACACAGTGATGAACTACACCCATCTGTTAGGTAACCAGCTGTGGTTAGTGGTGTTGCCTCCAGCTGACCTCTCAGGTGAATCATCCTGCTGGTGCAGGTTATTCTCCACGAGGCTGCGACTCAGAGCAGACTTCATGTTCGCCATGCATCTCTTGTCCTGCGCTGCCAGGCCGCTGGACAGGCCGTCCAGAGCCGGGTTGAGGGACCTGGACATGTACGTGTCGGCTGAATGGGGCCTCTGGCGGAAGGGTGAGGCGGGACAGGGAGACAGGCGGCTGATGAGCGGCGTCAGGAGGTCGGCGTGGCCCGCCTTGCTGGGCTTCACCAGGCGGTCCACGTGGATGTTGAGGGTCTTCTGCTGGAAGGCGCAAGAGAAGGCGCCTGGAGAGAGGTTCTGCAGCCAGGACAGCAGCGACAGGTCGAGCTCATCACAGCCGTTCCCACACAGCAAGTCCACGCCGAGCAGCACCTCCCCCTCTGTGATCTCCTCCCCTGTGGCTTTGCTCTACAACACACAAACAGATCAGTAAATAAGATCAGAGGTTGAGTCTCCATTGCTGAATTGTCATAGACGCCACCAGGAATTTTGGGCCCCATGTGCTAATGACACATATTCATCCTGGAAACTATAACTTTTTTCAACTGTCTCTACAAATTTGAAAAAAACAGTTTGACTACAACATCAACGACCACACGTTACCTGACAGAACTCGACACAACACTCGTACAGGATCCCTTTGATGAGCAGCTGGAAGAGGCGGTTCCCGCTCGCTCGGAATCCCGCCTCACTCAGCTTCCTGTCGGCAGGGATGAACTCGGCCACCATGGCGCAGGCCTCCTCGAAGCAGTGGACGCGTGCCGTGCTAGGGTTCCAGTCCTTGAACTCGGCGTGGTGGGTGAGGCGAGGGAGGGTGAGGAGCAGACACAACTTGCTGTAGTCCTCCTTGGATGGGCAGAAGTCCTCCAGACTGTGGAGGCACTTGACCGCCTCTTGCATGGTGAGCTCCAGCTGTGGACGGTAAAAAAAAAAAAAAAAAAAAAAATCAGAGGACCTGTCAGTCCTGAATCTGTGTATTCATTTTCAGGATTTGCAGTTTTCCAGGTTGTCGTCTTCTCAGACGAGTTCAATAATTACACTGTGTGGATCTTCAGCTGCTGACATGGCGTTGTTCACACACAGAGCTTCAAGAAACTTCTGCTTCAGAATGATGTAGCGAAACCTGGCAACACAGATGTAAGGTCAATGAAGAGTAACACAATTGAATTTTTTTTTTAAAAATCACTTTTAAAATTTTATTTTACATGCCATCTGTAATCGTCTCTCACCTTTTCTTGTCAAACTTGTCCATGCCCTCCAGAGGCTGAATGAACTGCGTCACCTCCTCCCACTGGCCGTCCAAGATCAGCTGCCTGTAGGTGGCAGCCACAGGTCAGTTTTCCCATTTTCTCCTCACAACCCCATCAGTGTAAAGTGCAATCAGCTGGGTTGTGCCCAACTCAGAGTCTGCTACCCTAGCATACCTGAGGAAAAGCATGTCATCGGAGTACAGCCCATTAATGACACCGCTCTCCTTCTCCAGGGCCAGCATGCTGATGTGCAGCTTCCTGGAGCTGAGGAAATCCAGGATCAGCTTGATCACCTCCGCCTCCTTGACGTCGATGGTCTCCTCCGCCGTCATGATCACAGGTGTGGAGCACCAGCTCTGGAACACAGAGGAAGGCAGACAGGTAGGCGTTCAGGTTTTTTTTTCTGCTGACACTGTGAAAGGTTAAACTAATAATAATATTAATAATAATAATAATAATATTAATAATAATAATAATAATAATAATAGCGATTTCATACATTCTCTGTGCCTGTGTGTTCTGGTGGGTGAGATAATAATGTGTGATGATCCTACAGAGATTTTCATTGTTAGTTTGATATTTAGATTAAATCATTTAACTACAACAATTACACAAAGACACAATATTATTCCAACATAGCCAACAGCTGTGATATGAAACAGGTAAGACAGGTGGAGAGATGCAACACAGACACAGGCTGCGTCAATGTGTCTGTGTCAGTACATCTGAGACAGCAGTGATGTCTCCAGGTGTCTGTGCTGGATGACAACACCCTGTCTTCACACACACACACACACACACACACGCAGTGGACACATGCAGGACAGCAGAGGCCTGCAGCCTCATGTCCTCATGTCCTCGTGTCCCTGAGAGGTGGAGCAGCGCGACGACTCATCCTCACCTGTCACTCCGCATTCAAGCACCCGCGCGCGCTCTGCGG
Organism: Trinectes maculatus; assembly: GCA_016785345.1. NCBI lineage: Eukaryota > Metazoa > Chordata > Actinopteri > Pleuronectiformes > Achiridae > Trinectes > Trinectes maculatus. The sequence goes on from JAFBJQ010002107.1 coordinate 457,152, forward strand.
TCTCCGAACCTGCACGGTACCGACGAGCGCGAGGACGGACGGACACACGCCTCCGGGTGTTGTGATCAGAGTCAGCACCGTCTCGTTGTTCTGCGTACACAGCTCGCGGTTGCCATGCGGCCGCACATCCACCAATCAGGTGCAGCGTCACCACCCGGTGATCACACAGACTGCGCCATGGAGACAAACTTTGACTGCGGCGTATTTACTGTTTGTTTGCGCTTCTGACTGCGCTTTTACTCTGACCATTACGGCACAGACACGGAAACAGACCAGCAGCGACGTAACCCACATCCGGTTTTCAAAATAAACTACTTATCTCACTTAGAATAAAAGAAAGGTTGAGTTCATAACCTGTTCCTGTGGTTCAGATTACATGGACGAGTCATCACGTGGCTGAGCATATAAATGCATGTTTGTCATATAGAAGCAATGTCTGCTTGTGTGAATCTTTTCTTTAATGCTTTTCTGGAGCAGTGCAACTGTACAATTTCCTCTTGGGGATTGATAAAGTATTCTGATTCGGATTCTGATTGCTTCTATACACAGGGCCCAGTGGAAGTAGATGTCACTAAATCCATCAGAGCCACATGTTATGATGTAACCATAGCAACCATAACAACTGATTACTCAGGGAAAACCCCTTGCTGATCTAAGAGGTGACAAATTGGGTTAAATGTCCTGTGTAATGATGTAATTGATGTGATGTGATGTGATGTGATGTGATTTGGTTTGCACCTTGTTGTTTGCTAGCTGCCATTTAATACGTCTCCATCAATCTTCCTTCACGGGAAGACACTCAGTTTCACAGACAATCTGGCGTGAGTGCTGAGGCCATGCTTCCGTTTATTTACATATGCCAGCATTCATTATTCATGAGCATTAAACATTATGAAGATGATTCAGAAGTGGATTTAATAGTGCCAAGAGGGTACAAGCACAACTTACTCATAAATCATCATATCAAGCATAATACTTCTAATGTCATATTCCTGATACCAGTGGTAGAGAGAGTGGGGATGTACAGTATCCCAGTATGCTGCAAAGTTCCTATATGGTGCAGATAGGAAACATTTCCAAAATCAAAACGAGATAATACTAAGCTGTTTTATTTGTTCACAAACCTGCTGTGAACCAGCAGCAAGGTGATGTACAACACTGGTTCTCGACCTTTATGGCTGAAGCAATGCCTCCTTGTTGAGGCCCTGACACAAGTATCAACAAACCCCCAGGTTAGACCCGACACTCAGGGATTTCACTGTCAGGCAGTTTTATGTAGTTATTGAAAAAAAACTTGCAACTACTCACAAGAAAAAGAAACACATCACAATAATTACTAACATGACAGCATATATGTATATTAGAATATTTTCCACACATTGTATATTATAGCTCAAGATCTTCTGCAGGTGTCCGGACCCACAGGTTGAGAACCAGTGATCTCAAGTAACAACTGACATTCTGTGAAATGACTTCATTCAAGAAGGTTTCTGAAAAAGCTGAGACCGATTGGCTTTGTTGAGCTGAACACACATGTACTGTGTGGCGAACGCTAGCTGTATGCAATGAACTTTTTGGCTCTTGGTAGTTTTACACACCTAATATACAAACTGTTTTACCCACAGAGAGGAAGAAAAATTATTTTCTTCCAATTACAAAAAAGCCTCCGTATATATGTATATACACTGCTTTTCCACAACTCACTGCACTCACACGCTAAAACAAAACGAGTGTAAGGCCGCACATCAACAGGCTCACACCATCTCAATCTGTACATGAATTAAAAACATTCAGTGCTTCGGAGTACCGATTAAAACGTCCCAGCATTCATTCTGTCTCTTTTTTGATATTTGGCACACAGGAAACAAGAACAACACTCCTCACGCGTGCCTTTTGTAAACCGACTCAAACATGACAATCTCTAGTGAAAAGCATTTACATCAAACAGTCGAAACAGTGGCATACATTCCAGGTGTTTTTTTTAATCTCTGAGTCCTATCATGTCCATTCCAGAGTAAAGAGAAAAAACAGAGAGGAATGCAATGAGAGCAAAACATTGGAAAAAAAAGACATACGTATTCATTTAACTGGCATTGCAGGTGTTTGAATCTTTATGGATATGTACAGTGAAGTGCAAACTGAAATGGGTATGCTCCATTTGAGAGGGACATGGTGATGTCCGGGGCACCAAGTTCTACTAGGACAGAGCAGGCACTACTTTTTTAGGTGTAGGTGGCTTCTTTGTTTGCCAGAGGTGGTTGTGGATTGTCACCGCATCCACGCTGGCCGACATGGTCTTGGCGGGTATCTGACTGAACTGCTTCTTGTCTGAGTTGTATTTGTAGAGGCCGTCGATCATCTTGCGGGTGATGCTCTTGGGGCCGATGCCTACCAGCTTGTTGATCTCCTCTGTCTCGGGGCAGTAAGTGTAGATGGAGCGGAACTGGCAGCCGGCATCGCGGAACAACACTAGGAAGTTGTTGGCCTGCGATTTTTCCATCTCCTGTTAAGGTGAGAGAGGAGCTCATTAGATACAGCACGAAAGTCACATATTCAAAAGCAACTGATTTGGTGATTGCTCCTTTTCAATCTTAGTGACATAATTTAGTTTTTAATTAGGTATTAATCCAAAATATTGAGGGTACATTGTGTACGTTCTCAGTAAATCCACCAGGATGCATTGACCTTTACAGTGAAGAAAAAAACAACAACAATATATTAAAAGCTCCGTGCTGTTACCTCCAGGATCTTGTTCTTTTGCCCCTCATTGACCTTGCCTGCGAGGCAGCAGTGAGACAGGGCGTTCTGAATGATGTGCTTATTAGACTTGGCACTAGGCTCCTTATAAAGCTTCGGTCCTGAATGAAAACAGAGGAGAGAACAACGGGATGAGGCTGTTGTTATGGCAACTACTCCAGTTATGTAGACAAGAAGACCCCCTCCCCACTTTGCTCTTTTGATAAATCATGGATGAGGATTTCTTTTAGTGGCATTCCTGATATTGGCTTGTCTGAAAAGGGAATATGAAGGCAGAATAACACTGTGAAAGGAATGGATGACCATTATAAAAACGGTACATGAAATAGATGATAATAAAAAGCCTGTCTTTTGGTATCAGAAGCACAGTTGTAAATTTTGACCAAATCTTGTTATCCTATGACATCAGCTGCTGTTAGCATAGCCTTCAGCATATTAATGTTTTAAAGGTCTGGTATGCATGAAAATGTGTGGAAATGTGCTTGGTTGACGTACCAGTGTACTCTGTGTTGGATGTAACAGAAGAGGTTGTGGATGCGTTTTCCCAGTCCTTTTCTCCGTTCCTGCTGCTGGAGCGACTCGGGGACAGGAAGCCATCTGCAGAGTCGGGCCTAGAAAACACACACATGCACACACGCACACGCACGCACACACACACAGAGAATTAGATCACCTTTATGCATGGGTGCTGCTCCTGTACACTCAGCAAATTACACTGTAGGCAGAACTAGCTGCATAAATTAATCAACCCAGCCATTGTAGGGCTGTTGGCTGATGTTATTGTCCCACCCTGTCTAGCGCATGTTTGCATGGATTTATCCTTGACTGTGTGTCTGTCCTACTTCTGGATGAGGTTTGGCTGTTCAGCTTCAAGCAGCAGCGCTTGCAAGCACAGGCAGCGATGTGACGTGGTTTGGTGCACCAAAGAGGTCAATACAAGAGGCCAGTCTGTTTTAGTGCAGCATTTACTGTCTCTTTTGTAAACAAATATGTCTTCTCTCTGCATTGGCATCCTACTTCCAACTTCCAAATTATACTGCTTTCAGAATGCACTATTCTGCCTCCGTAGTTTAGTTTCTCCATAAGTCAGTCAGAGTACTCACACTGAATATATGCTGTTTCTTGGAAGTAGAACTAGAGACTGTATTATATTATAGGACAGCATTGTGACACAGTGGCTCTAAACAAAGCGGGTGTGGAAAAACAGAGCAGAAGTGTAAATTGGTGCAGATGGCACAGCAAAGCAGTGAGCGAAAATCATCTTGTGGTAGCTTAAAGCGAAGCATCGATGCAGTGATTTGAAGTTAGTCAGAATGTTTTTTTTCCTCCAAGAGGGAGAGAAAACATGCTGCCTGTCCTTTAGTTGCTCATTCAATCCCTGATAGAAGCCATTGTGGGGATGGGGTTTTAGTGAAGGACCGGGCTCAGGAGAGTGTGAAGCATCTTTAGGTTAAAGTGAGAGGCAGAAACTAACCTCCTCCTTCTCGGTTTAGGAGAGCTCAGAAAGTAGAAGAGACTGCCAGAAGCTAAACTAGCACTTCTGACACGTGTGAAACAGCAGCAGAGAAAAGTGGTCAAAGAGGAAAGACAGGGATATAAAGGGATAGAAATGTTAGACCTGAGGACTGGAGTTAGTCTGAACAGCTCGGTTTGATTTAGGCAATGTCAGAAAATATAACCATATTCTGATCTTAAATTCCAAAAATATTCCTATTCTTTTCCCATTAAACAAACAAACAAAAAAACTCACCTTGGCGTTCTCTTCTCAGAGTGAACGCTGTCGCTGTCTCCCAGGTTGAGGGAAGCCAGGGACAAGCTGGAGACTGAAAAGACACGTTGGCGTGAACCTGGATGCGAGACAACGACATGTGGCACAGCACGACACGATTACACGGACACCACGAATGAACACATCACCAGACTCACACATCCACTGTGTTTTGTGCCAACTCTATTACAGAGCGATGCAGCCTTTGTGCTGTGACTACAATGCACTCTCACAACATCCAGAAATATACAAATGACAAAATGGTATGACCAGAATTTACAATAAATGATCAAATGTGTGTAAATGCACAATATATACTTAAACTGATATAAAGACACATTAGTGCTGCATTGCTCCTGTAGTATTTAAAAGTGATCAATTTGAAGCTTTTAAGCTTAAGTATCATTTTACACCTAATTATTATTTAATATGTTATGTAATACTGAAAAGGCTATGAACACAGTTGGTTCAGTTTATATCATGTAGTATCACTGCCAGTGTCAGTCAATACCATTATCACAGTAATCCACATTGAAGCGAAATTTGATATTTTTTTATCCTTTTCAGTACATAAAAGCTTGATTAACTTATCTGAGGATAATCCAGGATTGTAAGAAAAACAATAGGTGCATGTAGGAACTTTTCAGAGTGCACAAAGCAGAGTGGCAGCAGGACACAGGTTTCACAGATGGAGTGATGTTGACCTCTCTGAGTGGGGACTGTTCCCATGGTTACCTGTGGCAGCTCTGACGGGGGTTTTGGGGGAGTCAATATTGTCACGATGGATGGTCTTAGGCCGGCTCCGCCTCTGCTTAGTTGCACTGGCTGGTCGGGTTTTAATGACTGTGTCCATGTCCTCCATCAGTTTGAGCTGCTTCCTCCTGAGATATTCCTGTTTGATAAACTCCTTCCTGGCCTTGTCCTCCTCCTTCCTGAGGCGCTCCTCCTCTGCTTTCAGTCTGAGCAGACAGAGCAGAGGGAAGGGACCAGAGTCAGAGCAGTGTTATCAGTCAGGATAGTACTGCGTTTGTGAATTACACTATGAATTAGTACTTGTGAACTAGAAATTGTTGTCAACACACCGAGCTTCCTCTTTCTTCTGCTCCAATTCGGCCTCCAGCTGCATCTTCTTCTGCTGGCTTTCCTTCTCCCTCCTCATCCTTTTCTCCAGCAGTGCCGCCCTCTTCTGAGCCATGTTCTCCTCGGCCTTCCCATCCTCCTGAGGAAACAAAGCCAATGCTTAAGGTGAAAGGTGTTCAAGCAGTATATTGCATTTTTTAATCCTTTCATCTCATTTGATATGGTGAATAAAAAGATCTGTTAGTGTGAGGGTCATCTGTTATTGGTATAATTGAATTGGACTGTAAAAAGCCTGGCTGAGGCAACAGAGTAGAGCATTTTTCCTGGGCTAGAAATGGAGCATTGTATGTCGTACAATCATATTTCAACAATTTCTTATATTACTATTTTTTTATATGTGGTTTTATATGTGGCCTCTTTTTCACACAAACAGGAGATAACTGAAAACATGATTTGTCAAATATCACACTTATGCACACTCTAAATTGCTCTTACCACACCACTACAAGATGGAGTATTTACAGTATGTATCGTATACAAATCAATTTCATCTAAAGTTTAATTGCATGTGCGCATCCCTTGGTCATCCATCAGTATCTGCCTTCACGGTCGATTCAGTAAAACTGCTTCTCCAGCCCCACATTTCCTCAGCTGTTGCTGAATTATTCACAACAGCCCCAGTTCTCTGACCTACATCCAAGCCCCGACTGCAGCTAGAAAACCATCTCACAATATTGCTGCCTGCAGCTGGCAAATATCTGGAACATACCATCATCTTATGTTGTTAGCAAGATTGTTTCCTGATAAATACAGACATGACCTCCCACAGCTGAAATGTATGATTGCTTTTTTCCTTTCGAGGTGACGATGTGTTTTATGGGGTCCAATGGCTCTGCACAGCTGAAACTGGAAAAGGCCTGCTATTGTTTTTATTAGTATACTGGTGACTGTGCTTTATGATTGATAATCTTATTGACTGTGTTGTTACTATATGCTTTCAACCTTTGTTAATGTGGGTGGCAAAGCTATTTGTGATTTGTCTAATCTGATTTGATTTGTGGTAAAAAAGAGAATATAATACAAAGTATAGATAATGGAGGGGAATTAAACATATTGTAAAAATGTCTTTATGTGCTATGGGGATAGTAGCATAGCCGCTTACCTTGAAGAAGAAACCATGACACAGCTTCTGCTCACTATCCAGGCCTTCCACATCCATGCCGTCATCAATCGTCAGGTCTTCCAGTGGCTTCACAACTGACAGGGGGACCTCAACTAAGTTGCCTTTTGGTTGTAGTGAGGCCTCTGGCTGTGGGGGGATCTCTGTAGGTGTGACTGTGAATGTTTCTACCACAGGGTGGGCTAGAACTTCAGGAAATGATGATTCTATAGTAGGTTTGATATCTCCAACTGACTTTTGAACTCCAGGTTCCAGATCCCCCCCAGTGGTCTTGGATTGGTTTAGGGCCCCTGATTCCTGGGTTTTGGCATTTGAATCTACTTCTGGTGGCTCCTTTTTGCTCTGCAGGTTGGGGGATCTGGGGGGTGAGCTCGCTACACATATACTCGCAATCTCCCTTTCTGGGGAAAGGATGGAATCATTCTCCTTGTTTTTATCTCCACCAAGGGCTACTGCCTCTGGATTGGGGGTTGCTAGTTTCTCCCCCATGTAAACAAAAGAACTCGCCAAAGGCTGGCAGGGAGAAAATCGCCGTAGCCTTGGAATACTGTCGACAGATTGTGGGGCGGTTAGGACTCTATTGTAGGGGGCCAGCTTAAGCTCAGTGGGACGAGCTGTGCGAGGATTACGAGAGTGAAAGGAGGCAGATTTGCGCTTGATGCTGGTTGGAGAGCGGCGAGTGGAATGAGGGGAGTCGGCAGGAGAAGATGGTCCTGAGGATCGAGTCACAGCTCCAGCTCGAGTGTATTTTTGTGGTGAGGGGTTTGTGCATGGAGGAGCGATGACCCACGCCTGCTGATGTTGTTGCTCCCTCATGGCCATGATGACTTCCTGCTGCTGAGCCAGCCTCTGCATCTCAGACTGTAGGAAGGCTAATGAGTGGTTGAGTTTCTCAATAGAACGTGTGTATTCAGTGAGATCCACTTCGGTTAGCTGATGGATTTGTCCGCCTTCCTCCCCTGCACTTGGGGACTTTGTCCAGCAGGAGGCTATGCTGCTTTGCTCTGCTCCATCAGGGGTGTCTGCCGTGCTCCTTCCAAATTTAAAGATGGGACTGGCCTTAGATTCTCCCTCAGGTTTCCCTCCTTCTTCCCCACTGGCCGCTCCATCCCCTTTTCTCTTTACCACGTTGAGAAAAGCTGAATGACCCATCTTTTGCCTGTGCCTCGTGAAAGCAGCCTCCACTTTCTTCTTTTGTGCTTCGATGGCTTTGCGTTTCTCCTCCAGTCGCATCCTAAGATGCACCATCTCCGTAGCCATGACTTGTGCGGGGTCATTGGGTGGGAGCTGTACAGGGGTTGGTGATGCTCGAGCAGTGAAGGTAGGCGTGGTCTGCTGACGGATGGGACTATGCTCAGGGGTTGGGGCCCAGGAGACAGATAGTGGGAGACCAAACTCAGAGCCCTCAGGAGTGGTCTTGAGGGAGCTGCCCCTGCCTGAGTCTGGCGCTGATGGATTGACCTTCTTCATCTTCTGTTCAGCAAAGCTGGTCAACTTTACTCCTGAGGGGGATTTGCTCTGGCTGCTCGTGCAAGGGCTTGGAGTGTCCATATCCAGCTCCATGTTCACAGAGAAGTCTTTCAGAGAGGAATCCTCATCTAGCATGTCCTCTGTTCTGATATGGATGCCAGTGTCCACCTCTGTGGTGTCTGTGGTGCTCAGAGGTCCTTTGGAGTCCACTTCTGACACTGGCTCTAAGCCACCAGCAGCAGCCCCATGGTTCTGACTGTGCAGGAAGAAACCATTGTTGATGCCCTCCACTGGGGGCCTGCTAGGACTGTGGATAATCTGAAGGGCCTCCTCCATGGAGGGAGCTGTTGCCATGACGCTCTCATGTCCATTGGAATAAGCTCGCCTTCCTGGCTCCATACCAGCGAGGCTGTCTGGGCAGCCCTCCTCCTTAATGCCAATGCTCTGACCGTTCACTGGCTGAAAAGACAAGTTGCGCTTCATTCCTCGGGGCAGGTGGTGGACCTTGAAACCAGAACCATCGTCAGTGCTGACAGACCTGACCATGCCACGGGTGGAGGAAAGAGGTGGTGGAGCGGAGTCCTCTTTGTCAAAGGGGATGTCAAAAGATACTCCATAAGGCCCAGACCTGAACAGAAAAAAACAGTAATTAAATGCACAGCTACATACACCTTTGCAAATCCCTGTTACTCCCCTGTATTAGGGAGTGAATATTGAAAACGAGAAGCACATTAAATGGGACAACAGTATTTACCTTTTCTCTTTGGGCCACGTGCCGAGGTTCCCATCGACAAAGGACATTGACGTTGACCGTTTGATCTCTCCTGGAGCAAAGAAGAAGAAGCAACACAAGGCTCAAAATAAAAGGTTGCTGATCCTCTGCTTATTCATGTCTGTGAAGGTTCTCAGTCATACAGGTCTTTGTATCTTCAGGAGATACTACAAAGATACTGGTTGGTATATTTTCTTACATATACTCAGCACAGTTCAATTAAAAAAAAAAAAACAGTATTACAAATAGTACTAAAAGTTAAAAAGTTACCTGAGTTTTTAGGCTGAGGCCGGAGGGGCAAACTAAATGAGAGAGAAAGTGACATGTTGTATATAAGTAGACACACTTACTGCCTTTATACCTTTAATTTAGTCCCGCGTGTGTAAAACTGGGAAAATTAACAACAGCATAAACTAGAATGAGCAAATACCACTTGCTCATGTACTTTTAGAGGTACACATATGACAAAAAATTCACATTACAATGTTTCATCTTAAATGCTGTCACAATTAATATACCTGACTTCCTCAGGACTGGGGGGTCTTTCCGAGAAGCTTCTCTTGGTTGCCTTGGAGATGGGGATGGCTGGCATACTCTTTAACACGGATGAGGAATCTGAGGTGATATGAAAAAGACGTTAATAAACTAAGCTTTCAGAGTGGATAACATAACATTGACAGTGTTCTGTTTCCCACTAATTACTTGCTTTGAGAGTGTTTCATGTATAATACTGGTACCATTACTTCTAGCACTTAACCAGTCCTGATGCTGCTGCAGTCATTGTTACTCTTAATGCTGTCCAAAGACTAGTGGAAACTTGCCTGTGCCTTCGTTATCCGGTGCTCTTGGTTTCACGAAGGATGGTTTTTCCACCTCAAGCGATAGAAACAGCTCTGCCATGAAGACCAGGTAGTTATTCTGAAGCACAAAACAATCAAACAATACCAACATTAAAAACACAGGATTAAATTCCATTCAGTCGTTTCCATTCATGAGACTCTGAAAAGACAAACAGCTGTTGCAGGAGTCTCCTTTTCACTTTATCAATAACCGCCTGCCATAAAATTGCCTTGTACCTACTTCTCCAGCAGGTGTCTCTGCTGAACCTTATACGAAGTATAAATACAAGTGTTTTCCACTCTGCACATAAATAATTCACCAGTCTTGCACCACAGAATATCCTCTCAAGAAATAGATTAGATTTTTTTAATGTCAGGTAACAGAATGGTTCTCAGACAAACAAAAAAAAAATACAGATGCTGTTCTACTAAAATGTCATTGTACACAGGATGTTTTCATTGAACCACTGGTGTTTATTCCCTCATTACATTATGAGCTGTTAAAGACAACACTTAAAATGATTTATTCTGTATTTAAAGTTATGCTATTGTGTCTAGCTTTAACAAATATAATTGAATAAAAATACATGATTCAACCATCATGGATGACATTTGCTTTTGTTGCAAATGTTTTATTGAAAATTCAGGCATATTTTAAATATTCTACAAATCAATTCCTGATTAATTATCCGTCCAAACTGATCAGCTTTTGGAGAGGGCATGCCGGAACTCACTAATAGATGCACATGTGCATGCAAAATGAGCACAGTGAAGCAGGAACGACCTTGAAGAAAACCTGCTACCTCCCTGACCTCAGTCTCTGCTCTCCAGACAAAGACACAGCCGCATGGCTCAGTTCTAACAATATCCGACTCACCTCATCAACAACATTTCACCATATCCAACATAAACGTATGCATACACTTTAGCCATGAACTTCTGTAGCCCCAAAACTGCAGGCCAAAAGCTCAGCAGGAGGGGCAGAGGCAATTAACACCACCAACAGTGATCTCCCCCGAGTGTTAATGCAGCATTTCCCCCTTTTTTTTACCCCTTTGTCTTCAACTCGCATGCCAGTGTGTAGAGCTGCAAAAGGTGCTTGCTACAGCAGAATGTGTTTTTTGAGTGAGAAGCATCAGACCACATTTAATCAAATGAAACAGAATTTATCCAATTAGAATCTGTATGTGCAGAACAGAACAGTAGTTTGAGTTTGAAATGATTCATCATTGGGTCAGAGAAAACTGTTTGATCGTATCCATCATCTCTTCCTTAACCCATGTTTTGATGTACATTTTTACTTATGCCTCTGACGTTACTCTAAGGAAAGAATTGCTAACAAACAACAAAACAAGTATCAAAGTGCTGGTTACCTTTAGGTCTTTTCAGCATTTGTAGCACTCCCGGGTTATATAGAAAGAACGACGATTGTTGGCATTAATCCAGTCTCACTTCTCTCTGCCCATCTGTGCATCTAATTACTGATGAACACACCAGGTGTGAGTGTTATCACTTCATACCGCAGACACTCATACAGATCCCTCAGCAACCTACCCCGGCACCATCTCCATGCCTGCTGACCCACTGAGTACTACTACCTTGTGGCCTGTCTGCAGCGTTGCCAGATCTGGCTGCTTTTTCATAGGTTTGAGTCTCAGACTGTGTCACTCTCAAAACAGGAATGTGATTGGTGATTACTTGATGAGGGGTGGTGGTGTGGGTGGGGCTAGTCCGCTAATCTGGATGGGTACAAACACCCCTGTGTTTCTCTAGTGTACTATACGAGCACACACTGATTGGTGTAACGTCTAAAACGTCTGCACTTGGTGTAAAGGTACAGCATGGTTAGATATACAAACAGCAGGTCCCACCCTACTCAAATTGCATTATCCAACTCAGCCAGACACATGACTGAGCCACACACTGAGCATTCCTGTCAACAATCACTGGGCCAGAGGGTTGATTAAAGGATCGAGGCTCTGCAGACAGATTCAGTCCAGTCTGCTAACCCCGCTCTCTTGATTTACTACCAAGTTAAGTAGGCTGCCCTCGTTACTCCTTTAAAAGAGTCTCTATGAGCAGAAGAGAAAATATTCAATTGCTTTTCTAGAAGAGGCTGAAGACAAATGTGACAACAGTGTCTTTCGGAGATGTCCAGTAAAGAATGGATGAGGGTATCATGACCCTGTAAATAATAACCCTTGCTTGAACTCAACATATTAAAATGGTACCATGTGTGGTAATCTAGGACTTGATGTTTGTACACATACAATGCTATGTCTCCAAGTCACACTGGCTATGACAACTGATCAGAGGCTGGTGAATTTCATTTCTCTTTGCTGGATGCATCCTGGATGCATCAGATGGTAATTTAGATGTGCTGTGAATTAATTAAACAAAGAGCCAGTAGATGGGGGTGTGTTGACATGATTTACTAGCCTGGCATCCATTAGGAAAAAATGACTCTAAGTAACTCACTGGCTTTGGGGGTTGGGAACTGAGGGCAAATCTATTGTCTCTTACTGAGGTGCAGAATGTCCACATAGTTCCATCATAGTTTTAAAAAGATCTCCATATTGTTCTGTTTTTCTTCCTATATAGAGGACATCACATCTGATCATCTCTAATCACATCTCCTGCAAGACCTGCGTCATAGCACTTTTAGATAAGTGTGATATTTGTCATGTGTGCGAGTTTCTATGAGGAGGCAAGTCTAAACACATCATCAGGACACTCTCTTCTCGCACATCTCGCTTCTCCCACATCAGTCTCCTGACTTCCTGTTATCACTTCTCCTCATCTCTTCTCTCCGGTTTCACATGTTTTCCACATCGTCACCTATTTGAGCTCCAGCGCTATAATAAAGTCTTCATTAGTATGACAGGTCACGTTGTGCAGCCGCGGAGGGGGAGACTACCTGCAAACTGGGTCAAGGTTACTGAATCTAACTGGTTCAGTATGCAGTTTTGGCTGCAGTGCTGCTGTCAGGCAATAACTTTGCTGTGCTGTTTTTATAATCCCCTGTGAAAATATTGTCAGCAAAATACTGATGCCGGCTGGTTCACATGATTCAGTTCTTATTTTTATCTTGTCGTGCGTTGTGTAGATGAATGTGAGCTTTGGGCTGTCTACATTGTCAGAGAGATGTTTTGAGCAATGTAACACAAAGATTTATTTCCTGCATATAAATACAGATAATCCTGGTGCTGTGACTAAACACCTGTACCTGCTCTATTTTTCATTTCCGTTTCATGTTGTTGTTGCTTAGGGATTTTTTTTTTGACATAATAAAGTGCTTATGCTAAGATGCAATACAACTCCATCAAATAATTGTGACTGCGGTAGCTGTTATGCTTTTTATGGAACAGTCTAAGTGGCTGTTTTGAGGTGTTGGGAGAGTCAGAGACTCAAGCAGTCATTGTATGTGTGGAAAATCTGAAGAATGGCTGCTGTGCACATACCAGACCTTAAACTTAAGCACCGATAAGCCGTGACATTTAAAGCAATATGTTTGCAGCTCATTGGTGTATATGCTTTTATTGTAGAAGACATTAAGTAGGACTGGTAATGAGTTCAATGATAAATTCAGTGTCTAAGCTAGTTCTGTGGAACTTGCAAAACAGTTACAACACATTTATTCACCATGACAATGCAACTGATGAACCCATATTACAAACGAAAAACGTATTATTACATACATTCATGCACTCTGGTGGCATAGATGTCAGAAGTTAGGAGTGTGAATGGTCACAAGATAAACAGAGCTTGCAACTGAGAGTGGGATGGTGTAAGTCAGTGATAAAAATGTGACTGAACGAGAAAGATCTGGAACAGCGAGGAAAATATAAAAAAAAAATCCAAAGTCATGGCAACTAAAAATAAGCAAAACTGAACAGAAAGAGAGAGAAAGAAAGATATAGAAGAAAATATTAAGACAGTGAAGATAATGAGGGGAAATTGATGGGAGAGAAATTAAGAGGGAAATTAATAAAGAACGGCATAAAAGAGTGTGACGAGAGAATGAACAGAAACAAACACAAGCAGACATGTTAAGGGCTGAGTATAACTCTCCATGTTTGTGGCTTGTGAAGACAGAATAGTTTGGAGTGATAGTTTTTCCACAGCATGACTCACCACACTGGCCAAAAGAGCTGCTCATTTCTCTTGCTTCTTTTCGCCTTTTAAAATGGATACAACCAACCATATGGTTTTCTAATTTGTTAGCTAAAAATCCACAAGAGGAATAACACATATGGTTTTGTGTCATTGTATGGAAACAATCATTTAATAAACATTTGGACATTTGGATGTGTCTCTTATTCTGTAAATGTGCCAAGAGCTGACAGTTGTTTTTTAGATAGAGAGCCACGATCTATTTGTATTTTATCTCATATGTGTTAACATTGATGCTTTTATTACGGCCGACAACTGGCACAGCTCCTTCCTGTGGACACATATGCTGGCTATGTTTTAAAGGGTCAGTTTCCGTGTGGTAGTAGTTCAGCAGTGTAAAGTCAGGATTGTAAAAGACACTAACTGTAAAAGCAATTTAATAGTGAAGTCAGCTGGGAATGGCTCCAGCCTCCACTGCCACCCTCTAGGGGAAATTCCTTAAGATTATCATTAAAATTAAATTATTACAAAGGATTTTAGCATATATGTATATATTTTTAAATGTTATTAATTATATAGACCAGGTAAGGTTCTGGTCTATATAATGAATAATGTCTCACTGAGACCTCTGTGCAGTAGAGTGTAGCTGTACCTTGATGGTGGAGGGGGCGTAGAGCATGTCCTCCAGGCTGAAGTGACAGCAGCTGTTCAGGTTGTCTTTGCAGAAGTCCTGGATGAGCTGCAGGTTGTACAGTCGATCTGCCAGTGTCATGTTTTCCTTCAGACAGACATCTGGGAGGGCAGAGGGAGCCATCAGGTGACAGGGTCAGCGTGAGGTTAAAAGTGATTTTATCTGTAAAGGCACCCTGCCTGTAAAGTGCTGGTGGTGCTGGTGTTAAGATCGGGGAAGTGTAGTGTAGTGACACAGTGGTGAGGATATTTAAACAAAACTGCTCATATGTTAAAGTGTGGTGGAGTTACATCAACCAGTGGGCGGAGCTGTGAATCCTGATTGATTGATCTTTTGTCCTCCTGATTGTTTTCAGTTTAGCTGAATACTTCTGTTTGCATGGTCTGTATGCGAGTGGGTTTGTGTATTGGCTGTGTTATCAACAAACTTAATCAGTTAAAGTGATGTGATTGCGTGGCATCATTTGATGGTGTGTGAATAATTCAGAGGAAATCACAAATCTGTCCCCAAACACTGTGATGCAACAGGAAATCTTTTCAGACTTTTTGAACACATCCTCCTAATCCTCCTTTGTACTTTGTTTACGTCCTGCCACAAACAGCGCACACATTTCTGTAGGCTTTGCAGTGTCCACCCACTCACAACCCCAGCCCCTCACCTTCCAGCGGCAGCAGCTGAGGGCAGTAGAAGTGCAGCAGGGCACACAGGGCTGAGCCGTCTGTGCTGTCCTTCAGCAGGTTGTCCACAGGGGGGATCCAGGGGCCCGGCTGGGTCGAGGCCTGCTCCTTCCTGTACCGAGCCTGTAGCACATAAAATACCAACATCACCCTTCCTACATCTATAGTACCCATTGGGTTGGTCTTTTCAAAGCAGCCGAGGCAATTAAAAAAAGAAACGTGGAAGTGTAATTAGATTTACTGATGTACTATACAATGGTACGATGTGTACTGAAACAGTCACAGTGAGCTCACTGAGATGAAACAACACTCACTATGGTAGCGAGTCCAGATGGTGTGAATTAATGTTGTGATAAAGAGCTGAAATAATTACTATCTCAACGCTTTGAGACATTTTTATCAAAACAGAAGTATTTGTAGAAAACAGTCCTTTTAGCAATGTGTCAGTTTTGTATGTACAGGATCAGTCGGTGAATGAATGTATGAATGTGTACACATTGACACCCAGTGTTCATCTGCGCCATACAGATTCTAATACCACATACACAATTATAGTTACAGGCATTTTCAGTTTAAACTTTTAGTACTTTTAACAGTATGCAGTGAAGTCATGCATACTGTCATGTGATAAAATGACTGAAAACAAGAAAGGGAAGAGAAGACTGATAGAGGATCGCCATGGATACACAGATGAAGTAGATGACTTACAGGCACCAGTTTCATGTACCACTTGGTTGGAGACTTCACCAGCAAAGCAAAAGGAAAAAACAACAAGAAAGAAATACCTGTTAGTGAGATTAGTTAGTCATGTAATTAGCAATACAAGGAAAGACCAAAGAGGGAAAACATGTGTGTTACTAGGAGCAGGAGTAAAGCAGGAGTATACAGTATTATATATCAGTAATATAGATCACATGTGATGTGTTGAGACAGTGACCATGTTGTAGTTGAATAATATAAACATCTAAGACAAATACTCATTATATCATCATTAAATGGCCACAAACAAAATCAGTAAAAGACGTGTTGTTGCTAAATAGAAAAGCATCAGTTTTAGATTTACAGAAAAGAAAAACAATCAACATTCCCACTGTCCCCACAGTATTCCAGCAGAGGGGAGGCTTGCCTCATTAACAGCTCTTTCCCACATGCTACCTCAAAGCATCAATGAAGCATCAAGTGCCACTTTAAGTGGCTGGTGAATCAAGTAGAAAGGCATGGAGTGACTTGAAATTCATGAAAAGATCATGGTTGAAAAGATCAGTCGCATCTTTCTTGGATTCTCCTGATTTGATCAAGGTCACAACTGTGTAAATTGCTATTTGAGTCTGATGCCATCAGTGGAACATCCCCCATATAATCTAATCTACAACATATTAGTTAATCTGTTTTATCTGACAGCGAGTGAAGGGACTTCCTCTAAACCTATCACAGCCTGAATATGATGTGACTATTGTGATGCGGTGGGGATGTCATCAAATAAAGATAGCACTGACAGATCAGAGTATTGTGGACTGCAGAAATGATCCATGGCAATACAGTTTTTTAAATTAAGATTAATATTCAAGCAAAAAAGGCTTTCATTCAACAAAAGCATAAAAGACAGCATCTCTGTAGATACAGATAGATAGATGATAGATAGATAGATAGATAGATAGATGATAGATAGATAGATAGATAGATAGATAGATAGATAGATAGATAGATAGATAGATAGATAGATAGATAGATAGATAGATAGATAGATAGATAGATAAACATAGTGGTGGCACCCTGCTTATTTTAACCATATTTTCCCCTCATGCCTATTTCTCCTCATTAAGGTATTTTCTAACATTTCTGTTGTACTCAAGTGTACTCAAGCAAAGAAAATACCTACTTTTGCACACATGTCATTTTTTAAGAGGTCGACCTAAATGTTCTATGTTAGGCTGTTCTGAACATGCAATTTGAAACCACGCTGCCCCAGTTGGAGATTATGATAGTAGAGATGAAGACTCTGCATCTGAAGTAATGCTCTAATTGCAGGCTAAGCAGGGTCAGAGAGAGATGTAACTTTGTTCAGACTACTGATCAAATGAACTCCTGGGGCCCTCATCCATCAACTCCACGCACAGGCACACACAGACAGACAGACACACACACACACACACACACACACACACACACACACTTGTGTATTTATACTTAAATGAACACTCTGCCCAACCCCATATTGTCGACTGAGGTCAGACATGTCCAGATGAGTTACAGTTCAGTTTTTACTACTTAAAAGGATTAGTCCACTCCTCTCTGTCCTGGCACTGCCTTTGCAACGCTTACCCTACATCCACCCTTACCACATCAACTCACTGTTATTGTACCAAGCGCCACAGTGTTGTCCTAGCAGGAAACATGTTTTTGTCTGTCTGTGGCAGTAGCTGCCTGTGTGACTCACACTGCAGTCATACTGCAAAAACAGGAGAGGGGGTGTCTAGGGAGGTGATGAGTGTTGGGGGTGCACAGAGTGGATAGATAAAACATTCCACACAAATTATGAGAAATACAGGTGAATTCTAACTCAGAGCCTCCTGTGTATTTGGTCCCGATATTACAATGGACATAATGCCAAATTAAAAATATTCTTGCACACTTGAAAGGGGAACATGGTGATTTCATGACCACCCATCCATTTTGTAGCATATATATATATATTACTTGCATATCAGGATATCATTACTTAATAAGCTGTGTAATTATATAAATAAAACACTGACAAGTGATGCTGAGATGGAAGAAAGCTCGTTTTAAAATTCAAATGGACAAAACACTGTCTGCAGTTTGCCTGCCAAAACAGTAAGTGCTTATTATGCAATGTCTCCTGTCTGAGCCACTGAGGCCTTGAAATTGGAAGTTAAAAACTGTCCTGAATACCACCGTTGTACACCCATGATGCACTGCCAAGGCTTTTCCTAAGCTTGGTTGAAACTGTCCATTTAAATAGTGATGTCTATATGTTCATGTCTCGAGTATTAAAGCTGGCACAGGGAAGGAAAGACAAACACTTACCCGAGGACTCCCAGCAGGTTCAGGATTCTGAGTCTCCTTCTTCCTCTGCTCCTGAGCCACAGTGTCTCTCAGATACTCATTTACCTGGGAAACAAAGGACAAACATGAGGAATCTGTAATATATAATAATAATAATAATAATAATAATAATAATAATAATAATAAAGGAGCAGACAATTATGCCCTGGATCCAGCTAAAGCAGAAATCAGGCTGGTGAGATTTTGACTTCTAGAATGCATGGGGACTCCAACTGGGAGCCATATGTCTGACCAGTAGGACTACGGCCTCGCCTCCTGTTAACTATTGTGTATGTGTGTGTGTGTGTGTGTGTTCGAAGCTCAGAGCTGGCAGCACCCCAGCGTTTCTGCCAGAAGAATGCAAACAGCCTGTCGCCTTGCAGCACTGAGGAGTCAAAGCCACATGCAGGCCATATAGGCCACTAGTAATGTTTTCAAAAAGCTGAGCTACACCTAAATATAAAGTGCAAATTGGACAGCAAACATTAATTAAAAAAAGATGTCTAAACGACACTGTTTTACATGTACATAGGTGACCAGGCCGTAATATGGTGCCATCATCAAAAGAAGTTCAAATAAATAAAATATGGAATATGACACAGTCATATTAGCCAGAAAGATGTTTTTTGCAGTTCACCAGTGCATATCAAACAGTAACTTTGGGATGCAGACAAGGTGTCCTTGTACGTGTAATGTTTTCATTGTATTTAGGTCAGGTTAGCTCAAGTGCTTTTGGGTACAGAATGTGCACCAGCAATCTTCTACTTGACAAATACTGAAACAAGAAGATTTAGTTCATACTTATTATATGGTACAAACCAAAGGGCCAGTAATTTGTAAAATGTTCAGTTTCATTATCTGCCCATAGAAATGTAGACACTAAGAAGAAAGCTATACCGGATACATTTGTGGATGGTATGATGATATGTTATTATATTTAAATGTATATGTTTATTCATACATACAGCTCACACACACCCAGAAAGTGCATTTAGAAAGTGATTAGACTCTCTACCACCGGAAAACAAAGGTTATTACACCATATGAACAAAAAGGACGTCAGCTGTCATCAACTTCTTGTAAAAATCCACATTGTTTTTTACAATTACTCACCTTGTTAATCCAAGTGGTCACTGCATCTTCAGTATCATGTGGTGTTTCCACCTCTGGCTTGAAGGACGGATATTGAGAAATACAGGCCACCACCTTCTCCACAGTCACTGTCTCCACTGTGTAGGCCATCATCAGAGTGTCTATCATTGCCAGGTGGGCACTCTGGAAGAGATAACAACATGGAGAAAGAATTAGAGAGGGAAAACTGGTGACTGTGTTCTTATATATGGCAAACAATTCAGTCCCAAATGTTATATTGAATGCCCACAGGGAAAACCGAGCTACTCATTTTGTAACGCATGTTAATACATTTGAGAATGTTACATTCAGTCTGTAACTTGGGGAGTGTATAAAAAAATATTCTTTTTATCCTTGCAATGAGCTTTGTGATTGGTCTATAATAACGGTCTGTTATATCAGTAATTTTTTTTAAAAAATAGGCTGGTGGACATGTACCATTTATGGATAATGACGTAAGGTGGGTGTGGACCACAACTTTAAGAGGGGAAGTCATTCATACAACACTAGATCAGGACTCTAAATCCTCCATTGTACTGTACATCTGAAGCTCATCTTCAGTTTAATATTCCCTTCTGGCTGTTGCCCTGGAAACAAGTGCATCCATCCCTGGTCACACGACCCACTTTCCTCATAGTGACTGCTGGCCATTGAGAGGCCTGAATAAGACATGTTCTTGACAGCAGGGACCAAATAGTAGAACTGAGTGCTCAGTTGATCTGTATCATCCGAGAGGGTTTATCATGGATCATGTATCATAATGTAAATACCTAGTTTTGAGATTAAACTTTTCATAAGGTAAGAATGAACTAAATGTGAAAGGAGGTTATGTGGGAAAGAAAAAAGTTGGATATAAAACTTGAAATAAAAGCAGCTTATGCAGTGTTCCACAGTTGAGAATGTGGAGACAAAACCCTGGTGATTTATGAGTTTTAGTTCTTAGCTCAAACATTTGGCTCCCTTTATTACATAGTCTTGTGTATACAGCGAGTACCACCCAGTAATCAGACTGCCAAATATTTATTCTTGGGCAGCAGGTTTTCCATGAGCTAATCCAATTAATCAGACATAAGTGGTTACAAAGGTCCACTCTGCAGCCAAATAAAAGGTACAAGGTAGTCTACTCTAAAATAAAAAAAACCACAGCTGATACCATATTGTAATGCAAAGGATACCAAAATAAAAAACAAGACAGACACTGATGGTAAAGAGATTTTACTGGATAATATAGTATTATTTGACTGAAATAACTGTCAGCTTAGTAACTGTACGTGCAACACTGGCGCTACAATTAACTTGCTGTGAAAAACCATTAGTTTAATTTCCACCTTCTCTCATCCTGCAACCAAGCAACAAACCAACCATCTAATAATACACTGTCAAGCTGTATCCTTGTGGCATTCATTTAGACTGTCCAAACACTGCAAAACATTATCCCAGAGATGCACAAACAAACTAATGCACACACATGCTGTTATTGGTTTACAGGGTCCCGTTACAAATCAGCCCCGTGTTCTGACAACAAAACGATCAACTCCAGGCAAGAACAATTTTAAAAAGGTCAAGGGACCAGTGTAAATCCTCAAAGGCCTCTTTACCCTCCCCCATCCTCATCTCCGCTGAACAGTTTGCAGATATTGATTTAGATCTGCTGTGCTCTGATGAGATAAAATGACAATAAGGTGAACTCATCTCATTTACAAGACCACAGACCTGCAGTTTCAAACCATAATAAATGACAGATCACCGTGTGTGTTTGTGTGTGTAAGGAAGCAGCTGGTGTAGGACCACATGCTCATTCCTGGATTCAACCCTTTCTCACAGTGAAACTGATGATACTTCAAAGTGTGAGAGTGTGGCTTTTTGCACCACTTAAATGTCATTCAATATCTAGCAGTGTTGTAGATGACACAAGATCTTGGACATGAATTTTGCTAATTTGATAACTGACACAAAGAGGACATTGCTGGTTACAAGACACATATAATGAAACACTTGAATGAACATGGAATGTTTCCTCTGTATTATCTCACGATGTCATGTTTCTTAGCCTTTATGTCAGCTGGGAACATACTGTATGTTTTCCATATAGGAGCTGCCCATGACATCTTTAAGCTTTGAGCTGTTTGTTGTGTGAACTAGGTATTCATTGCAGGATAAGCACAATACTTCTTAACCATTAATAAAGGATCTGCAAGATTTTTTTTTTCAGTGAAACTTGAAATCTCTTGATGTCTTTAACATGGTTTAAAGTCATAGAAGCTTAACTTCAAATTAGAATGAAATTCTCTAATAACAGAATCATGATTTTTGCCAATAAATCCTGCTGGTCAATTTCCTTTCAAGCAGAGTCTACTTCACTGAACTAACACTGTTTGAATGACACAATACATTTTGGATATAGTCTTTCTTTTGATATAGACATTTTTTTTTCAAACTGAGACTTGACACTTTAACAAGCATGCCCTGTTATAAGATGAAGTAAAAAAGCTCCCCCAAACCCAATTGCACTCATGCCCATGTACACATTTGGATTCACAAAATACTAGCTGTGAGGTTTGGCTTCAGTTGTGGGAATAAAACTTTTAGGCAGTGTACCTTCCCCCTCCATATGCTCCAAACCCAACCTTGTAATTATATGAAAACCTCAAAGCTAACCTTAGAGCACTATCTGGGGACAGGATCGTGGCTACCAGCCAGTGTTAACCTACCTTGGAGATATCCCTGCTCTCCAAATCCTTCCATCATGTTTGAAATGGTCCTCTGGACTGAAACCCTTTAATGTGTGGACAGTGATAAAAGGTAGTTTGACTTTTCAATTGTAAGGGATATGTTTAATCCTCATACTGTCTTTGTCTATAAAACCTGCTTCCACCCACAGAGCCTCTATTTCACACAACAAGAGACATAATTGCAAGCTCCCTAAAACAGGTTCTACAACAAAGCAGAGCACACTGCTGATGATCTGCAGAGCATTGCCAGGCTTACCCAGTTATCAGATCATGATCTAAGGTTGTGAAAGACTCTACTAGACAATTACTTACAAGGGTATTTATTTACTATGGTTAGATTAGATGGTTTTGACAGCTTTGATTTGATGATAGCTTTGACTTTTGTATAGCCTACTGTAGAATCTGCTATATAGACTACTGTAGATGGTCATTTTAAAAACTGCCATTTCTTGGCCCTGTGTTGTACAGTTTCTGTGTAAATCCAGCTTGTTTGCCAGCTTGTTTGCCAGATCTTTGGCTCTCCTCAGCTCATTCAGTTGAAGACCATGCTATGAGAGCTCACTCAGCAGAGTTTGGATGCATGTTCAGTACAGCTTTCAGCATTCACACGCATTCTCTTCAGAAAATGCACTTTTTCTAGTTGCGGTTTGCAGTACACTGATACAAGCATGCTTATTATACAGCGAGTGAGCGTGTGTGTTTGTCTCAGGGGCACTAAATGTAATGTGTGTAGTTATTGTTCTGAATATATGAATTTGTGTATTTGTGTAATTATTTTCCTGTCTTTAAATGCAAAATTTGATGCTAACGATACTTAAAACCTGACCTATATTAAATTATTGTATAAACAAAATACAATGAAATTATAATGTGTTTCCTAGTGAGACACCCTAAGGGATGCTTGCCAAAGAGTTATTTTAAAACAAATATTAGGAATATCCATATATTTTTATAAATATTTGGTTGCACCACCCGACATTTTTTCATTGTGAAGTTAAAAATACTGTTAAAATATGAGTTTGAAAAGATATTTAATAAATGAGATTTGTTTAAACACATTGTTCTGAACTCAAAAATATGCATTACATCCATATTGAAAACACTTTTTAAAAATACCTTTTAGAAAAAAACATAGTACCAATATGACTCTTCAGCAATGATAAATGCAGTTTTATTATTTAAAGATAAATTCTATTCGTGTTTTAAAAACACAGACAAACATGAGTCTGAATTATATTTTTTAGTAAGCACAGAGAGATGTTCAGGACTCAGGACATTTCATAATGTGCTTCCTGCCTATCCCGCCATACTGTACTGCCTGTGAGTCACTGCTGGCATTGAGCATAACATACTGGCTGTGACTTTGCTGAAGCCAATGAGGACAGACAGTACTTGGATAGACCTCTCTTCTGCTCTGCTGCCTCAGCTTGTCTTTGTTCATTAGATCAAGCTCAGAGGAAAAGATAGGGACAGAGGAAGCCCGTTTGATTTTGAAGTTGGCTTGTGCGTGTGTATCTGTGTGTGTATATGAGCCTCAGTGTGTGATGCAGCATCGCAGAGAAGCTGTCTGCCTGTTCGTGTGAATCCGACATTTCAGTGTTCTCCTGCTTGGAGCCTGGCAGTGCTCACCACTATGACAACCCCCACTACACACAGACAGCGCACGTAGCTGCAGATACGACATATGCAAGCGTAAGCACCCCCACTCTGGCACCCACCTACACACACACACACGCATGAACAACGCCCTGCCTACTGGATTGTAACCATGGAAACCGTGAGCCTGCCCAATAGGAGTTGTGATGGAGACAGGAGAGGAGAGAAAAAGAAATAACAGGAAGAAGTGTTTTCACCTTTTGTCAAACTCATACAAGCATTGGGTTGATGTATCAGTCTGTCACAGAATGAAAATGAAAACAAAAATGAACAAAAATCTATCAATCAATACTGTTGTCAATGTAACGTTTAATAATATTTCTAATAATCCGCCTTCTATGCGCACCATTTTTGGTACAGGGAAACACAGTACCATTGTCAAGCATACAAAGTTGATCTGTCTGAACTGGTTTGAAAAAAAAAGAGAAAAAAGAATTAAATCCTTTTGATGATGACCTATTACCTATTTTTGCGCTAGCTGCAAAGGGTAACACTAGAATAATATTTTCAGCCCACCTCCACATCTCTACTTCTTTCTCAGTGACCACTACAGGTGGAGGATCATGTAAGCAATATAAAATGTGCGTAGGCAACCGAGTGGGTGGCAATTGCAATTGAGAGCCTGAGTCTTCGTATGTGGGAATCCGTCACATGGCTGAAGACAGAAGGACGAGTGGGCAGGATAGAGACAGAGAGAAAGAGAGCGACAGCGATAATAAGACAACAATGCAAAATGAATTTTGCACTCGACTGAGAATGTCAGTGAATATGTTCAGCTGGTATACATGTTCAGCAGTGAGAAAACACTGAGCTGATGATACTAAATCACATACAGTACATGCACATAAAACTATGAAAAACCACTCATCAACATCAACTTTCACCAAGTCTGTTTTGAAATGACTGTTTGTGTCTTTTAAAAATGTGCTAATACAAAACAAAAAGCTTGTTGTAATGTAAACACCAACAAAACTTAAGTAACTTTTGAATTAGCATAGAAGGGAAATTAAAACCAGCAAGACACTGCAAACAGACTGCAGGCACACTGTGCACTAATCACGTCTCAATTGCAATTCACTGAAGCAATGAAGCCTCCCATCGGGATTTTGCCCCAAAATAATGAGGCCCCCTCTGTCTGACTCAATAAGCTGCCTTTAAAGTCATCTCTGTGGCGAGATCCAATGCAGAGAGATAGTGAGAGATGAAAGACAAACACAGCACAATGGAAGCCTTAAGGTATAACCCAGCTTCTAACTGTAAAAACTGTGAATCTCCAGAGAGTCTGAAATTTGTGGGGTGATGTGAATATAAGTACAATAACCACCAACAGTCTATGTTTTAATTTTATCACTTCATATCAGTTGTTCATACCCGAGTTAGATATATTGTGTTATTGTTTAATTGCAATTTGTATAATGAAATGTTCTTATTATAAACAGGTAGTAGTGATTTGGAGACCGCTTCATCTATACTAAAGTGATATTCAGTGCTGTCTATCAAATGCAAAAAAGTTGGAGATAACTTGGTTAGGATACAACTTACACAAGTGTATGCAAGCAAAAATGTGTGATTGTGGGCACCACTTCCTGTTCTTGTGCCTACTGAAATGTTGGAATGTGGAAAGAGATTACGTGTATGAAATATGCCTCAGGCACAGAGGAAATTGGAAGTCACTGTCATAACATGGTGCAAATCAAATTCTACTGCTAAGAATGTTCAAAACAGAGAATTGGGGGTGATAACTACTATGACCAACTTGATGTGATTATTATTGTATAACACCAGAACCTTTAGCACCATTAGCAAAAAATGGTCACTAATGTCTCCTACCATTTGTAGGGGCCTCTTTCGAAGATCTCTCTCAGTGACCAGTCTCTCCTGATCGGTGACGTAGAGTCCACGCTGTGCCAGCGCCTGGATGACGGCATCATGGCCCAGCAGTGGCTTTGTGGTGTCGCTCTTCAGGATGAGACTGCCGGCTCTGCAGTACAGGTCTGCAGACAGCAGCAGGCTGGTCACAGGCGGCTTCAGGTGCTCTTGTTCATACTGATCTGTGTAGAATGGTTCCTTCAGGTCTGCTGGTATACTGTCTGTATAAGATGAAGGGGAGAAAGTGTGACTTTGGGTAAGTGTCATGAAATGAAGTGATGCAAAGGGATGTTACGCTTTATTCTACACCTGCAAGAGTTTGCTTTGATTGAAGATGTTTGCACTGTGTGCACAGTTTCTCAACCATTACTTTACTTGGCAGGTCTGCTTCATGCTTTGACAATGTCTTGGTATAAATATGTGTGAATAGCTCTCAGCGTTGCTATAGCAACTACAGGAGGAGTGAAACCCAATCGATTCATCTAGTCTGTATCTCTATGACTTCCAGCTCCCTGGGAACACCCCTCTCACTGCTTGCATCATCAAAGAAAGAGCTGGTGTGTGCAGCACTCAACAGTGTCTCTGCAGCAGAACAACAAGATACAAAATGTGTGTGTGTGCGTGTGTGTGTGTGTGTTTGTGTGTGTGTGTGTGTGTGCAGACAATTATTGACAAGGTCATTGGTAGAGGGCCACTGTGTTATTAGGAAACAGAAATGCAGACAGCAACAGAAGCAGCTATTTAGGGAATATGCTTCCTGTAAATTACTGATATCAATTAAGACATTAATCTTTATTCTAGTCCACCAGCCCAGAACCACACCCTGGATTTGATAGTGTCTTGAATCTTGGGTATTGAATCTGATCAAAGACTACCCTGAAAATATACTCCAACTTTTCTTTAACACTAAATTCAATGGAGTTTCGCTTTTACCTTTATTAATGCAGTGGTCTGAGCATTGCACCAACACTGTTTCAAATGTAACAACACCATAGTCTTCAGTTGTTGACATAGTAAAGTCACTGATGTTTGCAGTTTAATGACTCTCAAGGGTATCTGTAAAGTGCTTGGTAAGGGAACACAGAGAATTACTCTGATTTACAATCACCATTAAGGTTTTCCTTCTGGTTACAATGATTACTGTCTGAGCTCTGCTTGTGAGGCAGCGTTGTGTAATTCACTATTAAACAGTATGTGTTATTTGATGGTGATTTATAGATTGTTTTTGATAGCTGATGATATGGTGCGAGCATCCAGCATGTACTTGACAAGATATGAATGCGCTGCTGCACTGTAATTATGGAGATGATGCATGTGAAGTATTCAGAGCAGTGTAGGGACAGATGTGGAGATGAGCCTGCTTTCTCTTAGTCTCACTCTCCCTCATTCCTTTGCTCTCTCTCTCTGGAGGGCTGCATATTTGGAGTCATCATTTAGTCCTGATTGAAAATTGAGCATTGAGGATCTGCAAGCGATTCCATGTTTAACTGGGTCATAAAGGGCAGCAGCAGAATACAATTTTGTTTCAGCTGGTATGATAAGCTGAATGGTGAAAATGGGGTGAAAAGATATCACTACAATGTCTATA
The DNA here is from genome assembly GCA_016785345.1 of Trinectes maculatus. Taxonomy (NCBI): domain Eukaryota; kingdom Metazoa; phylum Chordata; class Actinopteri; order Pleuronectiformes; family Achiridae; genus Trinectes; species Trinectes maculatus. The sequence continues at coordinate 484,541 of JAFBJQ010002107.1, forward strand.
ATAAAAATGATCAAGTCTCAAATAATTAAACTAATGAGAAAGAACAGTGGATTATTCTGATGTAAAAAAAAAAAAAAGATTCTTCTGAAACCCAGTCTAGGATTTATACTTGGTAAAGAATCAGTGTTGGACAATGACTGTGACATCTCAACAGAAAGTAACCTGCCTGCAGCAACAAACACAGAAGCTCAGATTTCTAAACCACGGCTTTGGACCAAAATCATTGTCATCTCATGTGCATGTGGAGCATGGCCTCATACATAATGTGTGGTGTCATTTAAACCCAAACAGCTGATTTTCTTTTGTTCTGTTGTGAGGCTTCTGTAACACACATTGATGTTTATGTGTTTCACTGCACCCTGATGATAAAATGTTAAAACCCCCACATGTGATGTATCTGTATCTGCTTTGGGTGCAGCATGGTGAAGGTGACATAATTGTGGACACCTTCATCATAACTGCGCAGCTCGACACCGAACGGGACGAGCACATTTACTGATCACTGGGTTACGTCACGACAAACGCTTTTAACTTGCCTGATTGGATTTCACGTTCTGGGCATTTCATTTAGAATGGCCCACAACACAATGGTGGTCGTGAAACCAAAAGGGTAATGGAAAAACACTGCGATAACACGACGTGGAAGGTGACAGATAACCCTGCCTCCGGGGGGATGAGTGGTCAACATGTTTTTTGTTGACCGTCGTTGTATTTTAAAACTTGCTACAAGCTAAATGGGCGCAGATAAACAACAAAGCAAATGTAAACAAGCTCTTCAGGCAGCCCGTAGAGGACTGTTTGTATGTACAGTAATGTACCTACCTGTCCCATAGGCTTTGGCCCCCAGCCATGTGAGGCTGCAACAGATTTTAGCTCGGGAAAAGTCATAATGCTCGAAGGACTTGATCGCAGGAGGCACGAAGGTCCTGTTCGCATCCCCGACGTCCTGAACTTCACCCATGTTTCTGTCTGTCTGAGACCGTTAGACCCGACCAGGCATCTCACCGCTGGGCTCCAGGAGGAGGGTGGGGGTGGGGGGCAATAAACGGCAGGGAGCTACACAGATGCGGTGTGTCTCAGTCACTAAACTCTAAACTGGAGTCTCTTTTAGTCTGTTAGTCACAGTGAGCCGCTGGTCACTGTTTTTTCATCCATTCTTCTACATACTAGCTTAAACGGGCTCCGTCGGACCGAGCTGGGAAGGTTTCCTTGCTGGGAAGGTTGCTCTCTGGCCGGGCTGAAAACAAATTAATTTCCATTCTGTGGTTTCCCATGAAGCAGACGACTTCTGTCGTTCACGTCTCCATGTATTCGTGTGTGAATAACCGATGTGTATTACGGTCCCTCCTCTGTTCTGTGTCCCGGTGCCGCACTGAAGCTCTAGTCTCGAGACCCCCGCACCTTTGTTACCAACTGCGCATGCGCGAACGATATCTTCATTTACCGTGGGGAACATTAACACTTTGTGTTAGTACGTTGATTTTGGCCCACATTTCCTACAGTGCCAGGTGAGCCGAAATGGCGACAGATTTACTGGACACAGGTTGTATAGACTGCTGATAAAAAGAAATGTCAGGATAATATCAGGAAACTGTTTTGGGTCTATAATGTATTTCATAAATGCTAAAACATATTTCACCACGTTGGGGCACACAACAGTTACAGAACGGAAATTTGCCACTTCACGGTGAATGCGGCATAATAAGAGGGTAGTGCGCGTGTAATTATCACGAGGCGAATTTAGTTTTTACACATATATTTAAATAATTATGTTACTGTATGTCAGACCAGTGTACTCCTGTTGTATCTCTGACATACATACAAAGGCCGACTCAACACACTCATATTGAAATTATTAGCTTTGAGAGAAGACTTTGAATTTTAGTTCAAATATGGTTTACATTTTAATATATATTTATTTAATAAATAACATACATGTATGTCGGGATTGTCTTTTATGTAGAAGTGTAATAAACCTGCTGAGGCGCAGCAGAAATGTTGCTCAAACCAACCACATTTCCCGACGTGCACAGCGATTACGTCATCAGCAAGCGTCGGTGATTGTGGTGGAAGTCTGTTGGAAGATTTGACGCAGGGAGGTATGTAACGCTCTAACTATACATCAAAGATCTTAGACGGCGGCCGTCCACGCGATTCTCTGTTGATTATGCTGATAGAGAACGCACCCACCATTTGAGACAAAATCCTAGAAATTAACTTATTATTTTCATCTTTTTTTCCTGGTAGTCAAGTCACTGTTCCATAAAAATGTTTATGCCGAGAGCCCTGAAAGTGAAGCGACCTGCCCAGGGGTCAGGGCAGGTTTTGAATAAGAAAGTCAGAATGGAACAGGGTGAGAGAAAAGATGAGGGTATGTCAGAAACACCAGTTCACGAAGAGGAATCAAATGAAGATTTAAAAACACAGGATGAGACAACACAAGCAGGTGGAGATTCTGCAGGTTTTACAGAGAGCTCAGGACATGTAGAGTCAATTAAGTCTTTCTCCGGTGGAGCAGAGGAAGAGGAGGAGGAGCCAGTCAAATCATATAAAAAGAGCCAGAGATGGCCAGAGCCAGGGGAGCCTGTGTGTGTGATGTGTGGACGCTATGGAGAGTACATCTGTGACAGCACTGACAATGATGTTTGCAGTCTTGAGTGCAAAGCAAACCATTTGCTACAAATGGGAATGGGGACTGGGGCTGATGTATTTAACCGTGAGGACATAAACAGAGCAGGAAGGACACCTCAGCCTCAACAGCCACCAGATAACACTGGAGGGGTGGGTGAAATCGAAGCAGGGTATTTATACAGAGAAGATCAGTTCATATCAGACCTAACAGAGGAACAGGTGCAGCGTATTAAACAGGAGCTGGGCATTGAAACACAGGGAAGAGATGTGAGGAGACCCATCATCGAGTTTGAACATTGTGGTTTCCCTGCCACGCTGAATGGGAACCTGAAGAAGGCTGGCTATGAGGCGCCCACGCCGGTCCAGATGCAGATGTTACCTGTTGGTCTCAGTGGCAGGGATGTGGTTGCCAGTGCTGACACAGGCTCCGGAAAGACTGTAGCCTTCCTGCTGCCAGTGGTAATGAGAGCTCTTGAGGTACAGTAAGTGCAACTGTTCTCCGATTAGTTAACTGTCACTATATTCAAGGTGGAATGAGTAACATAATACTTACAACAGCAGTCTGTTCGCCTAAAGACTTTGTGCTTACGTATGCATTTGCATGTTGTTATGCCCGCTTTTTTTTTTAGAAACCATCACATAGTGTGCACAGCCCAACAGGTCTGATCCTGACCCCCACTCGAGAACTGGCCATCCAAATAGAGAGACAGGCCAAGGAACTGGTTATGTGCCTCCCAAACATGAGAACTGCCCTGCTGGTGGGTGGCATGCCACTTCCCCCGCAGCTCCACCGACTCAAGTCCAGCATCAAAGTACAGTACAGTACAGTCACTAGTTTTACCATATTTCATCATTATTTTTAAAGATTAGACATTTAATTGTCTATCCTCATTATGATGTTCTGTATGTCTTTTAATCCCCTTAGATTGTGATAGCCACTCCTGGACGACTCCTTGAGATCTTGAGGCAGAAAGCAGTGAAGCTAGACAAAGTGAAGGTTGTGGTGGTTGATGAGGTATGAGAAGCACAGTGTGATTCATATTTTTCTGAAAATTCAGCTGTGTGAGGGTTTCCAACATTGAAAAAAATTGAATTTTATCCATCGGAGAACAATGGGCCTATGAAGTTAAATTAATAGGTTTACTGTAACTGTCAAGGACGGTAATGATTCTGGTCATTGGTATGCTCTGCGTCAAACCGTTTGCGGTGATACCACAGCATTTCGGTTTTATTTTGCTAAAATTTGACACCAGCAAATGAAGGCTCACATAGCCAAGTTTGACCGGAGCAATTTCACATCCCAAAATATACTGTAAAACATAAAGATTTCTCTCCATATATGTAAATATGTTCAGAGTTCAGGAACAGTATGTATTTGTTGTGAATCCTCTAGGTAGACACTATGTTGAAGATGGGCTTCCAGCAGCAGGTGCTGGAAGTTCTGGAACAAGTCCCTGAAGAACATCAGACTCTCCTGGCATCGGCCACCATCCCAGCAGGAACAGAGGAGCTGGCTGCTCGTCTGGTCCATGATCCTGTCCGTATTATTATTGGCGAGAAGAACCAGCCCTGTGCCAATGTCAGGCAGATCCTGCTATGGATAGAGGAGCCCTCAAAGAAGAAGAAGTTGTTTGAAATCCTTAATGTAAGTTACAACCTGTTTTTTTGTTGTTGTTGTTTTTTTTCAAGTCTTCTCACCAAATAGAAAGATTTCACTGCATTTGAAGTTCTGCATTTCTAATTCCAAACTGGGCCCTTTTCGTAAATGCTCAGCAGTTTTCCAAGTTTTCTCATAAAACCAAGTGCAATTGTACACTGAGGAGCCAGAAATGCTCTGCTAGGGACAAACACAGAAAGTGCGTCTGAGTTTTAGTTTATAGTGGCTTTATTGGTCAGTCATGACACGCACCAGTACCAGCTTGGTATTTGATTAACCAGCAGTTAAATGCAGGGAATTCTTTAAGCTCCAAGGAACCGACTCCCCTCTACACCATATTTAGACAGCCATTGCTGCAGCCCTGGCCCTGGCTGGAGGAAATGGGTGGGCCCTGAGCTGTGGCACGACTCCAGGAATCCCAGCAATGGCTTGTATCATTAATAAAGGGCAGGACAGGAAGAGTCTGCATTTCACCCAGGGACGAAGAGTGGTTCGACCACTGAGGGAGCCCTGGGGGAGACTTTTTGTGTGTCAAGGGATTATGGGATTGTTTTTAAATACTTGAGTGCTGTGCTCAGTCTAGCACTGCCAATGGACATTGAAAAAGTGTGTGGGTCTTGGAGGGTTCCTCTAGTATCAGTGAGCTGTTAGACGTAATTTAGAAGGGAAATCCTGAAAAAACAAAACTACTGAAGTAGACAAGATTACATTTTTTCAGCTCTTTTTCATAAACATGCTCAATAGCCATTAATTACAACTCGAATGTGTGTAATTAAATAGCTGTGCATAGCAATTTAAAAATTGTGGTAAAGTGTTTTTTTAATCGAGTCCTTTCTTGTTTTTGTGTATTTCCTTGTGGCTTTGCAGGATAGTAAGCTGTACCACCCTCCAGTAGTGGTGTTTGTAGACTGTAAACTGGGGGCTGATTTGCTGTGTGAGGCAGTCACCAAGGTGACAGGTCTCAATACAGTGGCAATCCACTCTGACAAGAGCCAACGGGAACGCAACCGCATCCTCAGGGTGAGATGGGTGGCAGCTAGAACATGCACAGTCAAGTGGATAAATAGCACTGCTCCCATGTTTGATGTTCAAGAGTGTTGCTCTTGAATTAATTGTCGCTGAAGACCACATTCAGTGGCTGCACTATTACAGCAGAGTTAATGTACTAGATGTTTCTGTGCATTACATTACACACATTTGAAAGAGTTTAGGACCTACACAGTAGTGCAAAAATGATTTCTTGTGTTTGTTTATAAACATTCAGAGGACTTTAGGGTATACAGTTTGATTTTCATTACATAAAGTCAAGATGCACATTGGAAAAACTAGGTATCTCATAATGTTTATGTAGACTGTTGGCCGTACTAAACATGTTTGTCAGTGTTGAGTCTGTTCTGCTGTGTCGTCAGGGTCTGCTGGATGGAGACTTTGAGGTGGTGATCAGTACAGGCGTGTTGGGCAGAGGGCTGGACCTGGTCAATGTCAGATTAGTGGTTAACTTTGATATGCCGAACACAATGGATGAGTACGTCCACCAGGTAAGTGACGTCTGTGGTAATCTCTCTTAAAGTCATGTCTTTCATGGAGCTTGTTTAATAGCATTGTGTTTCTCAAGTAAATTTTATTATATTTGTACACTTGAATTGGTTATATTTTCATATAGCTCATTTTGCTTAAGATATTGAATTTGCAAATTGATTAAAATGGAATACTGCCTTATTTGTGAAACTAATTTCAGAAGTAATATCTAAATCATAATACAGAAGGCAAAATAAAACAATTCTATTCTAACTTGCATTTCTTCACATCCAGGTTGGCCGAGCAGGTCGTCTAGGACACAGGGGGACGGCCATTACGTTTCTAAACAACAACAACAAACGGTTGTTCCTCGAGGTGGTTAATCGTGTCAAACCCACAGGGTCCATCCTGCCTCCACAGCTCCTTAACTCACCCCACCTCCATGAGCAGCAGAGGAGGGAAAGGCAAAAGAGCAAGCAGGTGCCTGAGGACACACTGGTCACCAAGAACAACATTATAGACATCATAAAGAAACACGACCGCCGCAAGAAGTAGCAAGTTCTTCCAGTCATTCCTGCAATGGTGCTGTCTATTTATTATGCTCATTTTGTACATCTTTTGTAAAATAAATATAATGTTGAATTAATCAGCTTTGTGTATATGTGCAAATGTAAAAAGGGACCACAGAGACATGCAACACAAACAGAGAAACAAAATTACTACAAGGAGGAACCACAGAGCCAAAACCACAGAAAACTAAACACGCTATCAGTATCTTGTTCTTCTGATAAAGAAACTTGGAGCCTTTTGCATTTCTGTACCAATGTGTCCATTGTCCCATCGATAATTTGAAATCCAAACGTTTTTCAACCTTTTTCACCAGATGGAGTCTGGGATAATCAATTTCAGTTCAAACTTTTGAGAGTATGTCATTTTTCCAACGGCATAGAGATAATTTTAGAAACATGAACAACGCAGATGCTGATGATCTTCCGCCTTATGAATGCGCTCTGGCGCGTGTTGTAAACGCGATTGTGCTGCCATCTAGTGTCAGTCTCGGGTATCGGGTCGGTTCAGAACTAGGAGGTGGCATAATTTCCGTGAATTCAGCCAATCAGCCGCTGCCTGCGGAGACGGTTTGAAATTGAAGCGGGCGAAGGCGGAAACAGGGACGATAATAAACAAAGCAGCACTTTTAGCTTGCTTCTAGTTCCTTTGGACGCGTTCATGTTTAGTTTTAACTCTTTACTTTTCACTACCATGTCTAGTTGTGCTAGACTCGTTTGTTTTTCATGTGCTGTATTTGGAGTTAGACAAGTTTAGTTACCGGTAGCATAGTTTTTAGCAACAGCTGCCATGTCGTTATTTAGCGTACAAGCGCGGAAACACACAACTTATTACGATTATCTGATGGCCACACCATCGTCCAGGACACCGGGCAGAGGCCAGGAAACGACAGACAGGGCGCCGGAGAGAGGGGACATGACTGCAGGGGACTCTGCCTGTGAGGACAGCGGGGTGTCTGAGAGGAGCCGACAGGTAAACAGGACATATGTTGTCTCCGCGCTGTCAAAAAGTAGCGCCAGGCAGCAGAGCCCTCACCGGAGCCGCCTCGCCCTGCAGAGGAGGTCCCGGAGGAAGACCGGGTCCGAGAGTGTGGAGAAGACCGTGGATGAGAGCGGTCACAACAACACTCCAGCCCCGGAGAAGAGACTGACCCTGCAGCGCCGGACTAGGACCCCCTCCGCGGGTAAGGTCTATGGTGCTGATCCGCATCCAGTGCCCAAAGTCCTTAGTGATCCAAACGGCAGGACACCTGCTTTATTCAGGTCTGTGAGTCTCAGAGAAGGTGCCACCAGGGGCGCAGGTAGAAATACGGCCGCCCCTGTGGAGACCCCGGGCAGGGTGGTTCACACCAAGACCCTGTCCTCCTCCACCAGGAGACACCCGGAGGACCATGTCCACACGTTTAAAACCCCGACCAAGAAGACCCAGTTTGAGCGGATCGCGGCCAAAAGAGAGGTGTTTGAGAGACTGGCTGGGAAAGAAGCCCCCAAAGCGGCGGTAGTCAAATCCCGCAGTCTGGAAAGGCCCAAACCCAGATCACAGCAAGGTCCAGACAGCAAACCCGTACCAGCCCCTCGGATCAACAAGGCGTCCGCAGGTGTGCTCAAACAGGTGAAGAGGACTTCCGCCTCAAGCCACGAGGAAGACGTGACCCCGGCCCGGATCTCCACTCCTGCCCCGGCTCCTGCCCCAGCTCCTGCTCCTGCCCATGCCGAGCAGCTCCTGTCTCGTCCCAGCCAGGTTCTGAATGAACACGATCCACTGAAGATGGAGAACAGTGCAGTGACTGTAGCTGTCCGCCTCCGCCCCTTCAGTGCCAGGTGTGTAGTCCAGTCCTGACCCGGTGTGATGTCTGTCACTGGGCAGTTTAATCAGACATGTGTGTGATTGTATCCTGGACAATGACAGTCAGCTTTAATCATCTCTGAGCTACTGTGCCTAACATTTTCTCCTTCCAGCTTTTTACCCGTGCGGCTGTTCTGTGTTGGTTGTCAATAAAAGTTATTACTTGTTCGACACAAGAAAAGTCAACTTGGGATATGCAGACTTTATAGGAACTTTCTGAACTGGAAACTGCCAATGAGTGCATGAGGCAAAAATAATATGTACATTGAGGAATTGCAAAGTTTAAAGTAAATCCATTTGAACATATCTACTTTGTTACAGGGAGAAGGTAGAGAAGACATTGCAGGTCATTTTTATGAATGGCCAGGAAGCAGTTGTCCAACATCCAGAGACTAAACAGAGCTACTCCTTTACCTATGACTTCTCCTTCTGCTCGGTGGATGAGAGTGACCCGACCTTTGCCAGCCAGCAGACAGTGTACGAGACACTGGCCAAACCTCTGCTCCTGAGAGCCTTCGAAGGATTCAATACTTGTCTGTTTGCTTATGGTCAAACAGGCTCCGGGAAGTCATATACGTGAGTATTGCCAGTCAGTTAAAGTAGTTTTGTCAGTCACAGTTTGTACCTGTAAACATGCATGATGATTTTGACATTTTAATTTATCAGCTGTATGTTAATGGTTGTTTTGCAGGATGATGGGCTTTGAAGAGCAGGCTGGCGTTATTCCACGGTTCTGCCGTGAACTTTTTTCCAGATTGACTGCCATGGAAAATAAAGAGGTGAATGTCATGCTGAAACATTGTTTTGTTGTTGTTGTTGTTGCTTGATCAAATTACACACTTAGCTTGTGTTACTTCAGGTTAAATGTCACGTAGAGATGAGCTACTTCGAAGTGTACAATGAGAAGATCCATGACCTCCTGGTGACCAGAGATGAGCCAAACCAAAGGAGGATGCCTGTAAGTAATTTGCAGATGACTGAAATATTATGGAGCAACACCAGTGAATTTGTACTGTTGCAAATAAACCATAGTTATTTTTATATATTTTTTAGTCTTAGAGTCTAAAGTTCTTTAAAGTTTTCAGTCTTCCACCAAAGCACTGAACATTTATTGAAAACATCATACTTTTGTGATGCATATGAAGTATAAGATGCATGAAAGTAACTTTTGAATCCATTAAGATAAAACTGAGTTGATTTGTATTTCCAGCTGCGGGTGAGGGAACATCCAGTTCATGGTCCCTATGTGGCTGAGCTTTCTACGTACGAAAACTTTTTTTTTTGCTATTTTACTCCTCTTACAAGAGCAAAAAGATTATTCGTGAATGTTGAAAGTTTCAGAATTGCCCACTTTTGTTTCTTTCAGGAACATTGTAAGCTCTTACAGTGACATTCAGGTAGGTGGAATCCACTATCAAGGAAGTTTGATGCCAATATGTGCTCTTAAAAGACTGTATTACCAAAATAGTAATATGGAGGAAACATAATGATGCTGAGATTTCATGAGAGCATATGTCTTAATTCCCACGGCTCTTAGGGGTGGCTGGAGCTGGGTAACAAGCAGAGAGCCACGGCCGCGACAGGAATGAATGACAAGAGCTCCAGATCTCACTCTGTCTTCACCCTGGTCATGACCCAGACCAAAGTATGACCTGTTTGTACTATTACCAAATGTACAGCAAAATAGTTTTATCACGTACATTTTAAAGAAGGTATTTTATATAATTAATAATATTAATATAATTTGTCTGCAACACACCCATTAACTGTTGTCTTCCAGGATAATATTGCGTATGTAATGACTTTGTGTGTACTTGTTTTTAGACAGAGTTTGTGGAGGGTGAGGAACATGATCACAGTATCACCAGCAGGATCAACCTGGTGGATCTGGCAGGCAGTGAACGCTGTAACTCTGCCCAGACAAGTGGAGAACGACTCAGGGTAGACACACACACACACACACACACAAACTCTTGGGCTTGGTAATTTATTAGTAAGAAATCTTTGCGTCCCCAGTAGCCCTATATATCTTTGAAGCCATTTTCTATTTTTCTAATTGTCCTGATTGTCACTGACAACTCAGTGACTATTGCTGTTGGCTGTTTCACTTGAACTGTAACAATCACTACAGACACATAAAATAAATCTCGTCTTTGTAGTTTGAGGTAGACGGTGCATTTTCTTAACTATGTTTGCATTCTCCTATTCAAAACAAGGCACTTTCTCTCATTACAGGAGGGTGCTAGTATCAACAAATCCCTGTTCACCCTTGGAAAGGTCATCTCTGCCTTGTCCGAACAGGCACTGACCAGGAAGAAAGTCTTCATACCGTACAGGGAGTCTGTCCTCACATGGTGAGAGATCAGTATGCATCTCAATTTGTAAGATCTCTGCATTAGGCATTAAAGTGGAAGTACAAAAGTACTTCCACTGTTTGATACACTGCACCAAAATAGTTTTCAGTTCTAGGGATAACTTGGACATATTTGCAAAGGAAATGCATAAATATAGCTATATTTATTTTAATTGAAATACTTTAACAGTAATTATTTGAGACTAAATTGTAATTCTGAAAAGAGATTTTTAAAATATTTTTGTGCATCTGAAAACCAGTCATGCAGATGTTGGAGCCACTTAGCGTTTCCAATTTAGAAAAAAATAATCATGACCATTCTCTTGCAGGCTATTAAAAGAAAGCCTTGGAGGTAACTCCAAGACAGCCATGATTGCCACATTGAGCCCGGCAGGCAGCAATGTGGAGGAAAGTCTAAGCACTCTGCGCTATGCTCAGCAGGCTCGCACAATCATCAATGTGGCCAAGGTCAATGAGGACACTAGTGCCAAGCTCATCCGAGGTCAGCCACTCCAAATAACCACATTGAAAGAACCCAGTTTTCTGTAACAGCAACTAGCCTTTTAAACCTGGTCATGAATAGATAGTGAATAGTTCCTTTATCATTTAATAGTATGTTTGTGGACCTGTCCCTCAGCGCAGAGTCAAGCTTTAAAGCAACAGAATGTACATTTTAACAATCCTCCTATCATCCAGTATACATAAACTTATTTGAACTGTCATTCATTCTGTGTCCTGGTGTGCTGTCTGTCCCTAGCCCCCCTTGTTTCTGTCTCACGTCTCCGTCTGTATTTTTTTCTCTCTCTTAATAGTGCATGTCTATCTTACTATTCGTGACTTGCTCTTGGTCTTCTCTCTCCTTTACTCCTCCCACATACCCTCCTGTCTGGCCATCTATCCATCGCCAACTTATGCACTACCCAGTTCAATTAAGGCTTGGCCCTAACCTTGCCTCCAGGCCATATTTATGCACTGTCAGCCGCACATGGCAGCTAACTGTCATGCAAGCATTATTTTTCATGAGATGATTGTGCTGCTGTTCAATGTTTCCAGCACTAAGGGGAGCTCTTGGTGTGACTTTCGCTCATGCCTTCTGTCATTGCGAGACACACTGAGTGAATATCAACATTTCAAATCAGTTAATTATTGGGCAGCTATTTGCCATTAAGAATTGACTTGATTGCTATACTTAACACAAAATCTGATTATTTCTGAAGCCTCTGTGAGAGCTGATTCAACTTATTTTAAAAGTAGATTTTTGTATTACTCCTAGCATTTTCTTATTGAGTGGTATTTATATAACTGCCACATGATCTAATTTAGCTGTTAAAAGTATTTTGTGGGTGTTTCAGAGCTGAAGGCAGAGGTGGAGAAGCTGCGAGCGGCCCAGATGAGCTCACAGGGAATTGAACCTGACAGGGTCAGGCTGTTCCAACAGGAGATTACTGCCCTGAAGTCCAAACTCTGTCAGCAAGAAAGAGAAATGGTTGAGGCGAACCGGTCAGCATTATTGCATTTATCATGACTTCAATCATTTTATTCATTTGGCATAACATATCCGATGATTGATATTTTTATACTCAAAGGAATCGTAGTAAAAGCAGTGGCGGATTCCCATTGATATAAAATTAAAAGCAGAGTGCACTCTATATGCAATTTTTTTTTTGCACTATCTATATGTTTAAAAATTCAATTCAAAGAAAGGCTGAGGTTCAAAAGTTGGAGACCATTTTACTATTTGAATGGTAACGTTCTGATTATTGTTTTTTCTTTCTCTAGTTTTTACTTAAAGTATAATATTTATATCAACCCATGAAAATATTATTGTATTAGAAAATAGACTAAAGCTAATTTGTTTTTCAGTATGGGTGATTTGATGTTTTTGTTTTCTGACAGGGCATGGAGAGAGAAATTGGAACAAGCTGAAATACGCAAACGTGAGGAGACCAAAGAGTTGCAGGTAATTTGCTCTTGGATGTATTATTTTTTAATTAGCTTATGTAAAAGGAGTAATAACCTTCTTGTTTCAGGATGTATTTTAAAAAGGGTGTCAGGAACGTTTGATTCCCCTGTAAAAACGTTCTTTCTCTGGTCTGTACTCAGAAAGCAGGTGTGACATTCAAAGTGGACAATCGTCTTCCTAACCTGGTAAACCTGAATGAGGACCCTCAGCTGTCAGAGATGCTCCTATACATGATCAAAGAGGGTCAAACCACAGTGGGCAAGCTCAAGTCCGACTCCAGCCATGACATACAGCTGACAGGGGCCCTCATTGCTGACCAACACTGGTGAGAAAGTGTGAAAATGACATTTTTTTGAATTGAATAGATAGAATGTTTACCGTCCTGTCAATTTTGCATTTATAAGTATAAACCTACAAGAAGTAAGAAATATTGTTATGCATTAAAAGCATCTGAGTGGTGATATTATTAACTTTACATGAATTCATTCAGTGCAACAAGAGTGATGATTTTTTTTCATTATATTTGGCCTGTGGTTAATACCCTGTCAGTTCAAATTGGTAATTAAATTCATTAACATGTTTGTGTTTATTTGTTTTTTAGTGTAATAACCAGCATCCACGGAACCGTTAGCATTACACCCATGGTCAGTGCCAAGACGTTTGTTAATGGAAACCTGATCTCCGTTTCCACTGTCCTCCATCATGTACGTAGCTCATTGTGTACATGAATCTGTCCTAAAGTAACGTTTTGAACAAAAAGGCAGCTCAAATTTTACAGGCAATTTCTGCGTGTAACATTTTCTAAGTCAGTCGTATGGCCACCCTGTGTATCCAGAACATTTTATAAATTAAATTCAAAATTATCATGTTCCAGGGTGACAGAGTGATTCTAGGTGGAGATCACTACTTTCGCTTTAACCATCCAGCAGAGGTGCAGTCTGGGAAGCGGGTATCATGTTGGACGGGTGCAGGGGATGGCCACAAAGACTTTGAATTTGCCAAAAATGAACTACTTGCGGCTCAAAGAGCTCAGTGAGTGAAAAATATCAGATTAAAAAAATAATATAAACAAAACATTGTTTCCTTCCCACCTTAGTATGATATTTATTTATTCTCTGATTAACATGTATTTGCTAGTAAATTGTGAAGACAATCCAATTAAGAATGCCCGTTTGTGTGTCCCAGGCTGGAGGCAGAAATTGAAGAGGCCCATTTGAAGGCGAAAGAGGAAATGATGCAGGGAATCCAGATGGCAAAGGAGGTGGCACAGAAGGAGCTAGCTGATCAGAAGTCTCTGTATGAGGACAGGATCCGTGCCCTGGAGAAAGAATTGGTACACAACACTCATTTTTTTAAAGCAATCCCCATATCCAGTAACCACAGGTCTTACCAGTACACTTGGTGTTTAACAGATTTATAGCTGTACAAATATTGCAGGTATTGGAACTGAAACTGAAACTTATATTGTACATTGGTTTGGAATAGTTATTTTAATCCTTATGCCTTTTCAAGTTGCGCTGCCAGTACTGATTAAAGACTGAACTGAATTTACCCAGAACGAGGAGAATGAACGAAAACGTCAGCAGGAGTTAGACCATCAGAGGGTGGCCAGTCAGATGGCAGAGCTGAAGATGGCCAAGGTGGAGCTTCAGCAGGAGGTGGACACCCACAAAAAACGCCTCCGCCTGCACATTGAGGCCCAGGTCAGGACACAGAGCAACACCTGGAGATTGTTACATTCGCTCCTCAAGGAACTATTTTACGTCCCAAGATCCTATATTAATTCAGTCATTTCTGTAACGTTTCCCTTTTGATCCACTGTCATCACTATACATGAAATCTGGATTACTGATTTCACCATAAATTACATCATTTTGTTAATTTTATCATTCTTGATTTGATTATCTAAAATCAGCTTGAGAAGCTCAAGCAAATGTTCCAGCACAGAGTTTTATGTTTATCTGATGGGCCATTTGGGATGAGGTAGAGCTTGGCTTTAGGCATAATGTTTTGGTCTTGTGGTTTTTAACTATTGTATACATTGCTGTGATTCACTCCAGGCGATGGAGGAACAGCGTGTGAGTCAAGTGAAGATTGTTGAGGCACTGGAGGCGGAGAAAAAAAAGATTAGCAAAGAGCTGGAGGAGCTGCAGAAGAAAAGAACGTTAAGGGAAAACCTCACTCCTCGAAATGGTAAGGTCGCCCACGTCACTACCAAATACTGGGGTTAGGAACTACACTTTGCCATACAGATGCCACACAGCTGTGCGTGTCTGTCCTTGTAGTGCTTTATAGTGAGATGATAGATAACACAATGGCGGGTGGTTAATCTACAATAAAGCTATGCAGTGAAATGTCAGAAATGTAAAATCAATTGCACTGATATATCAATTTTTGCGTTTTTTCGCTGCTGTGTGAACTTGCCCGTGCAGTATCTTATATATGTCACTCACTCAGGCCAAAGCAAAGCAAAGCTGTCATTTCTGTTGCATTTTGAAACGTTTGTTTTGTCATGTGAATATTAAGCTGTCTTTTCATTCATTCTATTTTCATTTACAGTCGTTTTATGAACTGAGCTTTGCTGCTATCTGTGGGATATTATGGAGTTAACATGTCTCATTTCTATTTTGCAGTCTCACCTCAGTGGGATGCCATGAAGTTGTCTTTGATGATTGAGGAAGCAAATAAGATCAGTGCTAAACTGAAGAAAAACACAGTCTTCAGCAGGTACTGATTTTGTTCATTTATTTAAATGTCTGCTATTTTATTTTATAGCAACATACCTCACATACATTTCCTCATTTCAGGCTGGACAATAGTAATTTTGTTTCTTTTCCCTCTATTTTAGACACGAGAGCTCAGACAACGAGAACCTGGAACAAGGTGGTTTGCTGCAGGTGCGGGTTCAAAACACAAAGCTGGGGATTTCCACATTCTGGTGCCTTGACAAGTTCCAAAACAATATGGCTGCCATGAGGGAGCTTGAGCAGGTTTGCCTTTAGAGTCTTCACTTTTATGGATGAATGATTTTATTTTTCATGTCTTGTGTAACATGCTGACGTGTCAAATTGATGTTTTACGAATAGACTCCATTCTTGATCTGAAGAGGACCTGGACTTTTTAATGATGATTTTAACTAATTTATGAAAGATCATGAGTTCAAATGCTGAAAGGCTGATAAACAAACAGTTCTGGAAAATCAGAAGGACGTTTGTGCCTATGTACCTTAATATCAGCAGTGATCTAATAAGCCTGTTGAATGAACTATATTCACACAGCCAACCAGCCTCTTTCCCATTCTGCATATTCAATCTGACATCAGCTCAAGTGCAACTGCCAATTTCGCAGGTGTTTGACCTAATTTACAGTCTGGAATGGGTTGTTTTATGCCTCACTTTGCTGTGCTCATTAAATTCTGTAAATGAGACCTGGGATGTCAGCAGTAGTTTACTCTCCACAGGGGGATTCCACCTCTAAAGATGACGACGTGTTTTATGGCCCTGATGATGAGTGGGAACAAGATATATCGGCCTCCTCTGCCTCCACCTCCTCATTCTCACGCAGAAGGTAATTATCTAGCTCTTCCCTCTCCTCTTATCCTATCCATCTGGCATTTCAGCACCTTACTATATACTGTTTTAGATCATTTATATTGATATAGATTTCAGAAAATTAACTGTATTATTGTTTACGTACTGTATATGTCTTCGTTGGTTATTGTTTAGAAACTCCTACAGTGAGATGCTGAGAGAGAAATGCTGTGCTGTCTCCCTTCCTACCCTACTATCTTTCAACAGTTCAGAGGGTGGAAAATGTTTTTGACTTACAGCATGTGAGGGTTAATTCCACAGCCCTTATGGCCAACTATTTTAATGTGAACAATATGTTCGGTAAATGAATGTATATGGAAAGTTTAAAGTTATGTGGATGGAACACGGAAAATCATTTTTGTCAAACGTTATGGAAGATTTGGGTTGTTTTCACAAAGTTTTACTGGTTTCCACCAACGTAATTTACAACGTGGCACATATTTTTTAACTTTCAACACATAATTTTTTTCTTTCATGAAGAGTTGACATTAAGTTACTGCCCACAGATATTTCCCTTTAATTTTCTTTCTTTGTTTATTAATTTTATTTCCCAAAAGGCCAGGCCAAGGGATTTAGAAAAGGAACGGGCATTTAGGATCCATGTGCTTCTCACTCTGCATCCCATAACCCAAACACACACTGAGCACCTGGAGTTCATGTAGATGCCCTACATTTTCCCTTCATATTGTTCGAATTCTTATGAAATGCGTTTATGATCTGGTGGTGCCTGAACTACCAGCAGACCCAGCCAAATGAAACATGGCACATGGTCCTTTGTTCCTTTTATACTTTTTCTCTCTGCCTTCATTAAAAACCATGCTTAATCCTGTCAGCCCTAGTTGTTTTCTGAATCATATTACTTTATTATAGTTTGTTTATAGTATCTAAGTAACGTTTATTTTCCTCCATAACTCATTTTACCCTTTTTACACTTGAGTATAACACACATCTAAGCAAGGATGGCATTTAATAATTGTAAATTATAATGTCATTATAATGTCTTCTTACCATCAATAAATCAATCAACACCCCAAATATGAAACCAGGCAATATTATGTGCTTCAATAAGTGAAATGAGGATTTCAACACATCAAATCCAGTATACTGTAGTACAAACCTGGGTAAAAAATGTAAATGTAAATACAACCTGTTGGCAAGATACTCAGAGAGTTTTAAATCTGGTTTGCTTTGCATCAGGAGCCGGAGTTTGTTAAAGAGCAGAAGAATTTCAGGGCGTCTTTATGAGATCCGGATCCATCCAATTCAGAGCCTCCACAATGGCTCTTCTCAATGTGCCGGTAAGTCGCTGAAACAACAGTATTCAATATTTTAGACTTTCTGTTTGGTATGAAATTAAGTTTTAAAATGACAGTGTCATAAGCATAATGCAGTTTAACAATCCCATCATGATACATCTATATGTCAATGTTATATCTGTTTTTTTGTCCAAGGGTTGATGGGTGCTGCCAAACCTTCGTCCACCCATTCTAGCACCACAGATTCTGCCTTGCCCGGCATCTGCAAGGAGTTGATTGGTCAGTCTGTGGCCCATCTACGTGGCTGTACAGGGACAGAGGAGAGCTTGGCTGACCGGTTGGTCGCTGATCTAAACGTGGTGTATGCTGCAGTCCAAACCATATATGACCTATATGACGGTCTGGATGATGACAGCCAGGAGAATGGTGAGAAATGGTCTAATAAAACAATTTCCTGCGGGATCAATAAAGTTATTATTATTATTATTATTCGCATTCTTATATTTTTGGGTAATAAGTGAGAAGGGTCGACTGACTCTGACCAATAAACTTTAAACAGAGCATGACCAGAATAATCAATTCTTTAAAATATAATTTTTATTTATGTACTGTTCTTGGTTTTAGGATAAAATACCAATTATTTTGTCAAGGAATATTTTTCACCCAAATTTAAACTGAGGCTTTTTCTCCCACAGTGTTTGTGTGTAACTTGGTGGCACAGACTCAGCTGGTCAAGGCCACTGCAGCCATAGAGAGTGCAGTGTTTGTTACCATGCAGTGGTTGGGCAGCATTAAACCCTTATCTGGCCTTCTCTACACCATCGCTGAGGACCTCAAGAGCCAGGTCAAGAAGATGGGAGGATTCTTTCAGCTGCTCATTCAGGTGAACACCACATTTACCTTACTAGAGTAAAGGCAATGCAGTAACATATTATGCTTTTCGTGGCACCTGCAATATATAAATGAATGATAAAATCTTAAAAAAATGATTTTTAGTTTTGTGTGGTTTGGAGAGGTATGGCTAATCAAAATGCAGAACATTGATTGACGGGTCTTAGCTCTAAGCTGTTTGAGCTCTGTCTATGGAAATGGCCAAGCGAAGGGAATTCTCATCCTTGAGCCCCAAACAGAACATGAATATATGAAATGTAAATCTAAATTCCTTACCAGCCTCAGCACCTAAACTCACAATTTTTCCCTCCTCCATCCTTTAGCATTTTAATTTATTTACTGACCTCTCTGACTATGCGGACCACTCTTTATTTTTGTCTTTCTTTCATTTATTCACTATTCAGTCAATCATAATACAGCCTCGTTGATAATTTTTTTGCTGAAATGGTGTTTCCTGAAATGAGCAATTGTCTTGATCCAGGGGTGTGAGTCAGAGATCACATCAATGGTGACAGAGGCGCGGAGGAAGAGCAGCCAGTGCCTGGATGCGGCATTGCTTGCACTTGGCCACCTGGTGGCAGTGACATGCATGCCGCTTAATGCAATGGAGCTGGGTGCCCAGGCTGCAGGCAAGGTAACACCATCATTAATACCTTGGCATCTACTATCGCTGGCTTTTGGGCCCACTATAATCAAGCCCCTCAGTACCAGAGAATTGAATATCAGCTCTGTCGATCTCTGAGCAAGGAAGATATTAGAAGGTGTTGGATTACATGTACATATATTTGATTTTTTTTCTTCTCTCTCTTTCACACTTGTATATATTACTTTATCCTTATCTCAGGCCTCAGACATTTTTTGATTGTCATCTGTTGTATTTTAAACATTTTTGTGATCTGCAATCACTTTATCCTTATCTCAGGCCTCAGACATTTTTTGATTGTCATCTGTTGTATTTTAAACATTTTTGTGATCTGCAATTAAACATATGGTAGTAATTTAAATGTGACTGGCATATAACTATGATTGCATTTTTTCAGCCATCACTGGTCATGTGTGTACTGAAGGGGACCAACAGAGGCATTCGCTCTCTTTTAGAGGAAAGCCTCACCATCACCAGGGATATGCTAAGAGAGGCTCAGCTGGCATATCCCAGGAACCCAGTAAGAGATTATAATAATGATAACAATGCTGTTGCTTCGCTTAATGTATCAAGATAAGATAAGATATTCCTTTATTCGTCCCACATTGGGGAAATTTCAATCCTTAAGCACTGCAGAAACCCTGTCGCGATCACCCTTGTGAACAGATTAGATATTAGATTTTTGTGAGTGTGTACTTAAACTTGAATTGGTATACTTATTGATGCCTGTCATCTGTATTCACAGGTACTGCAGAGCCTAAAATCCAAGACGCTCGATTTAGCACGCGTTCTGCAGAGCTACATGTACAGCCATATCTCGGTGAGTTTACAGTGTGAGAGAAATATTTCTTCCTTCAGAAGACCGTAATTATTAACTACCGGTAATTCAAAAGGCTCATGTTTTCAATAAACTAGAACAAAACTAGCTGTAGTTTGAGAGTTGATGTGTGTAAAAACTGAATCAACTAAATTATTCTTGACACTTCACTGTTCAATGCTTTTTATTTTTGTGATTTTAGGTAAAAATGGTAATAGAAATGTATCAGGGATTAGCAATTGGTTGTCTGGAGTATTACAGAAACTACTGCTGTTTGTTTGCATAGTGTTCTGTGGCAGAAAGACAATACAGTCTAAGCAGAGCTTCCCTGGATATGTAAAGGTTAAAAAGACTCTTTCATCTTGACACTGGCTTAATGTTACAGATTAATACCCACTCCCACAGCAGCCCTGTTAAAGATGCCACTCAGCCTTTTATTGTTGTTGTAAAGCTCAGTGCGCTGTAGGCTTATCTCCCTGCAGTCACCCCTTAAAGATAATTCAGGTAATGAATGTGTTGAATGAAGTGGCATCAGTCACAGCTAACAGGCTTGTTTGCTGTTATCTTAGCTACACAACCTACCTTTTTTTGTTAGAACTAATCACTGACATATATAGAGGAAGAGGCATTTTGTTGTGTTATTGTGGTCAAATAACCTTGAGTTATAGTTTAAAGCAGCTACCCACATGGTGTTTTTTTGCATAAGGCTTAAAGAACAGCAGCCATATGTGCAATCTTTCAATAATTATTTTTACGAACACAGATGTGATAGAGAATCTGATATGTTACAATTCCTGCTCTTGTTCATTTACCATGAAACAAAACCTGCAACAACCCTGATGCTTCAGCTCAGCAGAGATGCGCAATGTTTGTCACTCTAGTTGACATATTGTATAAAGTACTGTATATATTTTTCCATTGATATGCTTTAAATGTTTAATGTTTTGATTTTTCTTTTGCTTGTTTGTTTACAGGACAGAGAGTCTGATTCAGAGAAGATGGAGGAAGGGGTGGAGGAGGATCCTGCCTCCCATTTGAAGAAACTGCGGAACACAGCAACCAGACTTTTCCAGCTGAACCAGGCCATCAGACAGCTGCATTCCTGTCTGTCTGCTGCACTGCGAGGTGAAGCTCTTGACATGTACACAATCTGGGTGTTTAGCTGAGTTGTGTCCCACAGTCACTACCAGTATTAACTGACATAGATAGGTATGAGTTTATCAAGTGTTTTATGGCATAGTGAACCAGATTATTGTTGCTGCAGGTGTCACTTTCCCTGTGTAACTCTGATTCTCTTCCAGGAAAAGACAGAGATTGTAACTACAGCAGCTGCAGAGAGCCGATCTCCTCCTGTGCCAAGTCTGTCGATGAGCTGATCACTGGCCTGTCCAAGGAGGGAGCGTTGACGCTGTCCCTGCAGCTTCCCTGTCTTCAGACTGTCATAACTGCAAGAGATGAACTCCACTCTGCCCTGGAGTCTCTGTCGTCACCGTGGAACGAACAGGGAGCAGGCGAGGGCAGAAATCTGGCTGCTTCAGATAGGAGTTCAGAGGGTGAAATTTTGACTAAAGGGGGTGTTGCCACTCACTCTGCTGTTAGAAATCGAGTCGTGAGTAAAATAGTCTACTCTCTCCCCCAAGGTCTGTCATCCAAAGGCAGCCCACACTGGGTGTAATGTGTACATACTGAGTGTTATTCTGCACGGTGGGGATTTACTATTAAACTTAACTGCTGACATAGATAAAACTGTGTCTCCTGCTGGTAATAACCACAAGAAATATTTTTTGTACACACATCTATTACAAAAAAACTCACATCAAGGGGCAGCAATAACTGCAGAAAATGTTAGGTACCTGTTGTGTTGCTATTAAATGTAATAGAAACAAAGTCATATGTAAATACAGTGTTTCCTAAGACATAAGAATTTGCTACTAAGTGATCTAAAGGTATTTTTGACAGATGCATTTTAGCAAAGACTTGACTTAGCAGAATGCTTAAACTATAACAATTATTCTCGGTGGATATATTTGCACTTGTGCTGTGTCCGGCCATTTGTCTTGTGCTGTATCTTCAGGGGCCACTAAATTATGCTTTGTTGCATTTTTATTCATTTAAACATGCAGTAGTTCCACATACAGCTGCTTTGTCACAGTGTCTTGTTCAAAAGTAATGAACAACTTTGGCCCCATTGTCAGCTGTATATAATCTCTTTCATCTATAATACATCCATATGTACATTCACATAAAGCTTTTGTTCTTGAATGTTGTACTAGAGCAATTTGCACTCAGGAGAGTCTTGTATATTCTGGGTTTCTTCTAAATACATATATTTTAACAAAGCATTGTGTTGTCCTTTTAGCTTTTGTAGCACATTGAAAAAGATAAGTGTATTACCAACCCCAGCCACAAATAAAATCTAGAAAACATGAAGCCTTAAAGTTTTTACCTTTCCTCAGTTCACCCGAGGACTGCTGGAAGTCCTCAGAGGTCCTGGGACATCAGGGAGGTGAACACCCACTTCAAATTCAACATGTGTTTCCAAACACACTGAACATATTTTAAGCTGTGTATAAGTTCCCAGCTGTATATGTGTAAATCAGACAGGGTTTCTGACAGCATTAAGCTGATTAATGGACTTTACGTCCATCGTGGTATGACATCATTGTACAAGCCTTTAGCTTTGAGTGGACCCACGAGCCTGCACTCCGAGACCCCTGCGGGTCCCTGAACCATACATTTGATAGTTGTGCTCGCGGCTGGTTACACCCACTCCTCCTCCCTGCAGCCTCCTCTGCATCCTCCCTCCATGCTCTCAGGAGTCCGCTACTACCTCGGCTCTGCTTGTACTGAAGAGACGGACTGACAAAACAGCTGAGAGAAAAACATCAACAAAAGCACGGCGCGTTCAGGAGCGGCTAAATGCTGCGTTCACAGACACTACGCAATTGGAAAGAAAAGACTCGCAAAAAAAGTTACTAACGCGACGAAAATTTCAGGTAAACAAATCCAGTTATTTTGGAATTTTGCATTTGTCCACCGTCACAAAGTATTTACTTAATTTAGTGACAAAGTACAAACTGCATTCACATCTAATGGCAATGTTTTTTTTCCCAGGATGCTCAGGTTGTTGTTCCCTAATTTAGGACTTCTTGTAAGTACATCGACTTTGTGTTGCTGTTCACGACATTCACGAGGAAAGGTTTTTATCATTGTTGTTTGTCTTTGTGTTTTATTTGTCTTTATTTTTTGAAAATGTTACAGTATTAAAGGTTCATATTGTCCAGGTCGGTACGGATGTTCTGTTTGACTATGCTCCGAGTCAGCTAATTAATTAATTAAAGACACCTGTTGTGAATACGTGAGCATGTTCAGCTAATCTTACCTTCTGCTTATGTTTCAGGTTTGTTTTCACAGCTGTTTATCAGGTGAGTCACTTTCCATCTCTTAACACTTATAACTTGTAACATAACAACTTTTAATATAACTTCAAGAGGTTAGCGCTGGTAGCTAACTAACCAGCAACTGGCACAAATATTAGCCTACATGGCTGTAAAATGTTGGCAATGTCATTATGGATTTCCTCATAATGGTTTGTTAAACAGTGATTTAAGATTGATGTGTTACTGTAAATATTGTGAAAACTGTAAACATATGCAAATATTACATAAACTTAATTACACTTAAGTGTTGTCCTCCTCTATTCTAATCTGCAGTCATTCAGTAACATGTGACTAATATTCACATTTCCATGGTGGATGGAAATCCACAGTCATTCCCGTTCCCTCTTGGTGGTTTTCTGGAAATTTAAAATTTGGGCCATATTAGCTGTAGACTTGACCAGGTGTGTGTGACAGATGTGGGTAATGACACTTGACAGGACTGGCAGGCCTGGAATATTTTCACATTATTTGACTGGTGGCAGTTTTGTAAATAAGACTTAAGAGGCAAATTGTTGTTTGTGAAATGGACTATACAGATTGGATTTGATGTGATTTAAATGTGAAGTGGAAAAGAAATCTGATTATTATATTTGTATTATTGTTGTCATTATAAAAGCTTTTTACTTTGAGAGATGTGGCGACCAGTTATTGCAAGTATCCTCTGGGATTTCATTTTGATTTAAAGTGTAACGTGTAAAGGGAAAAAAAGGAATTTAAAGGTTATGTTAAAGGAAACCTGGTATGATGTCAGGATTAAAATGTATATTGGGTATTAGACAAAACAAATCAAAACTTTTTTCTTATTCAGCTTGAATTTTAACTAGTGCTGTCTGAAAGTGATCTCTTCATCAATCTTTTCTTCTCTTTTCTTTGAACAGCCATTTTATTTGAAACCAGAACCCTGGCATATGATGAGTCCTATTATGAGTATGTGCCAAACAGCCTGCAGTGGAGAAGTGCCGGGGAATTATGTAACCAGCGCTCAGGGGCCTTAGCCACAGTCTCCGACCCAGTGGAGAACCGAAACCTATCCAGCTTTTTAAAATCTCTGAACATCTCGGAACCTGTGTGGATTGCCAGGAAAGTCATGACGTATCTGACAAGTAGGTTCAGTGTACCATTTGTTTATAAATTATATTACCATCCCTTTTTGCACCATGAATATTATGTTTACGCTTCATATGTTGTTGAAGACACATTTATGCCTCCTCACCGGCCAAAATGAGTGAAAGAATACAAAATGATGTTGTCATATTACACTCTCAGCCACAGTGAATAAATATTTCCCAAGTTTACAGTATGAATAGAAACCACACAGTGGAATCTTATAATCAGTTTCCATCTTTTCTTCTTTTTTTTCCTTCATTGTAATGCCTCTTTCTCCTCTTTGTGGAATGACTCCAAAGGTTCCTCCGAGACCCTGGTTTTAGAATTCAGTGGGCGCTCAGACAGGAAGCATGCCCGTCTCCTGCACAAGTTCTCCTCCATGGGAGCAGTGACCGTTTGCACCCGTCTCCGTTTTGATCTGGACTGCTTTGGAATTTCCACCATCTTCTCTTATTCCATTCAGTCATATATTAATGAATTCCAGCTCCGTGCAAACCTGATCCAGGGCAAGCCTGTTCAGCTGGCTCTGCTGGTCCATGGCATTCATGGGCCTTACCAGGAAGCTTTTGACCATGACGACTCCTGGCACTCTGTGTGCGTTTCTTGGAGCCAGAATGGTGGACACTGGGCACTTTATACTCATGGCCTTGGTATCTCGAGGGGTGATGACCTAAACCCCTCCAACAGCATTGGTCCTGATGGCCTTTTCATTATTGGGCAGGAACAGGACACTTTTGGGGGCTCATTTAAGAAGGATGAGTCATTCTCAGGGAGCATCACAGAGCTGCACATTTGGGATCGGGTACTGAATGGCAGTGAAATCTTCACTATGGAAAAAGAGTGCTTGCTCATTTCCTCTGGGCTGGTGTTTCAGTGGAGTGAAGCAGCCATGGAAATAGAGTCATCCATTACAAAGCTGTGGAGAGACAACCCATGTCAAGGTAAACACGTTAGCCTTCTGCACAGAGACAGTAGGAAACTGAATTTCTTTTAACTTTGATTTAGATTCCGGCAAATCTTCAAAGTGAATACAGTAACAGTTGACTCTGTGGAAGACAGAAGACACTGTAGTATATAAACAAGGTCTGCTGCTGAGCTTTGTTGTATTTCACACATGTACAGTTGAACAAGTTTGGCACGAGGGCTGGGTGGGGGGTTGCTATGTAGGAAAACAATCACATGGAGACCATTTGAAAGTCTTTGTGGACCATTACTTTTCAGTCACAGGCCAAGATCTGAGCTGGCCCGATGTGTTCAATTCCACCCATCTGGTGTTCAAGGCAGAGTAAAGTAAATGCTGTGATAAAATCACAGATGCAACCAGGCCCAAATATGTTCTGTCATTATCATGTCTTTATTTTCACCTAAACGCCTCTCATGTCCTATCCTGATCATGTTGTTCTTTATGTAGATAGTGATTGCAGCTAAAAGTTGGTCTTGGTCAAGTGGACCTATTACGCTAATTTCCACCTTTATGCCTTTCCTGATACAAAGTCTTTGTCTGTCTCAAACTGGCCTGTTGTCTGCCTCTTATTTGACCCAGTCTGAAACAAGCCTTTGCACCTACTGTCTTTATTAAATTATTATTTTGTCGTCCATACTTTTATTTTTTTAACATTAACACAACTGACTGAGAAAAGTAAAGCTTTCCTTGTTTCCTTTGGTGGGGTGGACGTCCTTACATTCTCACCCCTTTCTCCTTACTGGCCCCATATTTGTTTAGAGAATGAATTTGACGCATGGCCAGTTTTTACATACAGTAATGCCTCTTTTAAGAAAATGGTCCAGTGTTTCTCCCAGCCTGTGTAGTTAATGGGGAACACTGTGATCTATAGCTACAATGTACCAGTGTTTGAAAAGTAAGGGAGACTGCCAAGTTCAGTACTTTTTTATATGATATTATAAACTGCCAGCAAGACCCCCAGATTTATGTTGAACATTCTCTCCAGCACATGAATGCACCTGACAATGCAAAACTGGCAGCTTTCTACTCACACTGCACTTTCTGCTGCATTACCGGCACTGAATATAAATACCACTAAAGTACAATCACTGTGTGAATACTATGACGAATTACCTCTATGATACGACTTTATTTAACGTGCAATTGTTTTTACATTGCTTGAAGTAATCAAACCGTTCTTGTTGTAATATGCAGTCTTGGCATCTGCAACCTTTATGAGGATTTCCCCTGTCCTTTTTCAACTTGGGACATGTTTTGCAGCTTTTCGCAACACAGGCATAAACGTTTCCAGCATTTGAACTTTACCGAAAGTGAAGAAAAGAGAAAAGCTTTTTTTCTTTTTGCTCTCTTTTGCTTCCTACTGTCAGTAAATAGAGGAGGTGGTGACCAAGTTATAATTGGCAAATGGTCGAACGCCTAATGGTTCTTGTAAATGTTTTGTACTTTGCGTCATTCTGAATCCCACCCTTCAAAACAAACTTCTCTCGCGCTGACATCATGCTCCCCAGTGAGTACTGTATTAAGCTTCAGAATCCTCCCTCCCCCATGTCAAACTGAACGTGAAGAGACTATGCTACACTTCTGCTCATGCAGTAACTGTTAGTAACAGTGTAGAACTTTATTTACCAGTCTTTTAAAGATTAACAGCCAGACTGAATTAGGGAATGTGCATTAGCTGACGAGGGCCATGAAGCTCGGATCAGTCATTGGACTGTATCCAAAATGGCAGCACCCACTGTCATGTCAGACTTATTAATTTCTCCCTTCCTCCCACTCATCATTTCAGTTCTGACATAGACTACAGAGGCCACCCAACTTGTGCAACTGCATTGCTGTATTTTCAGCTCTTGGAACAGCGAGTCATTAGAAGCCACTACTAAATTGTTCTCGAAAAAGACTCATATTATTTTACTGTTATTTTACGGCTGTTACTAGTCTGATTCTTAAAACTGACCAATTTTTAGATAAATAATTGTAGATAAATAATTGAAGAAAAATATATTTAAGAAAAATCTTGTGGCTAGAGAAACCTTCCTGCCTTGAATTACATTGTGGTATGCCGTTTAAAATACTTTGACTTCACCAGATTTCTGTCGTGGTGTGGAAGTAATTTCTGGGATGTACCTCTGGTGTGTACTTTTTTGAGCTTCAGGAATTTAACATTCGAAATAACCTTCACCATTTCCTTCGCTAGGTAACTTCACTGTTTTTGCAAAGCCATTCTTGGATTCCCTCAAAGATGGAACGTCCTTGCAGAATCAAACATTCCCCTTTGAGGTGTTCGACAACTCTCAGTCCGATGAGGACTGTGGCATCTTTGACCCTGTCGAAGAGGACTGGAGTCTGGCCAAGTGTGACTCATTCAGAGGGGCTGTATGCCAGTTTAGGAAAGGTAATAATAACGAACACTGGGTAGTGTTGTTTTTATTTATTCTTATTATTATTTAATCATATGATGATTTGGTTTAGTAACATGTAAATGTTTCTATCTCCAAAGCTGTTGTTTGTCATCTTGCAGTAGAGGACTTATATTTGTCTCTGTGTCTGTAGAAGTGGTGGATGTTTTCACTTTACCAAAGACCCCATTCTTCACCAGACTGAGCAAGGACCCTCTGACTAAACCTGTGAGTCTGACAGTACCTGTGTGATGCACATCAGTATTTAACTGGTACATTAGGAGCATGTGTTTATCCTCAGCTGACAGAGGGACAGGGGAGCAACACTTCCTGGGACAGAGATCTGACCTTGCTGCATCAGATGTCCCAGGTTGTCCTACATTCTGCGGAGGCTGGTGGCTCAAACATCTTCACCTCTGCTGATATCATCTACCTCTCCCAGATGATCGAGATGGACCTGACTGCAGTATCAAGGTCTCACTCAGCTCGTCATGATGCAGTGGAGCCTATGGTCTCCATTGCCACTAACTATGTAAAGGCAGCCAGTTTGATGCTGGAGCCCAGCATGGCTGCACAGTGGATGGGCCTGACAGAGGAAGGGGTGAGGGGATGACCTACGTATATTTATTTATCTTTGTTTCCAGTTTCTGTATTGTACATTTCAATGAGTTACATACATTAGTTTACACTATTTAAGAAAAAACAAACAATCTGTATGTTGTATCACATTCAGATTTTTTTTGTTGTCGGATCTGTATTTCTTATACAGGTCAGTGTGGGACCCTTTACTATTGTCAAGACCATTGACAGTCTCACTGAAGCTCTCGCTGACATGTTGTCTGCTGATCGAAAACACTTCACTCTTTCTACCAAGAACATTGGTAATGAAAACGCCTTAAACACATACATTTAAATATAACCTATCCTAAATGTTTTATTCACAACGCTGTGCGAAAGTGATTCCCTCGCTATTTTATTGTACATTCATTATCTGACTTTTAACATTACAGCACATTCATTCATCTCTTTAGATTTTTATGATACTAGAAATCTACTATTTCTAACGTTAGTGATGGAAAAAAAAAAGAAAATGAAATTTCTGCTGTTCGGGTGTCCTCCATTGTCTTTGTGGTTAGATGTGTACATTAAATGGCAGAGGCTGTCTGAGGAGAACTGTAGTCAAGTCTTCAAGCCATCTGTGGTCAGCTCTCACACCACGAGCAGCAGTGGTCAAGATGAGTTGTTGATTGCTGAGACTGAGCTCCATAGGATTCATTCTCTGGGTAGGAATCACACACACACACACACATTCACTTGACTGTGTTGTTGATTTTACTTAAAAGAAAACACTTCACGTACAATGCAATATATGGTTAAGCCACATGACAAATGCAAAATATATTCAAAATGTTTCATATAACTACACATTTTAAAAGCAAAGGTTTGTGCAGATGGGAAAAAAGATTTCCTTTTAATTGGTTCATTTGTTTCATTAGGCAGCTATAGAGTTTTTTTGTA
Organism: Trinectes maculatus; assembly: GCA_016785345.1. Classification (NCBI taxonomy): domain Eukaryota; kingdom Metazoa; phylum Chordata; class Actinopteri; order Pleuronectiformes; family Achiridae; genus Trinectes; species Trinectes maculatus. Next base: position 513,697 of record JAFBJQ010002107.1, read on the forward strand.
TTGTTAAATGGTGAAAATAAAGCTGCTCTTCTGCTCCTGTATTTCTGAACAGGATATGAAGAAGTGGTGTTTATACATACGTTCTATAGCCACCTGAGTGAGATTGTGGCAGGAGCACAGGAGCCTCCACTGATTCATCCAGAGAAAATTAAAAGGTTGGTCATATGTTCATGTTGTCTTTTCTTATGTTCTGTCATGAAAACTCACAGAAATGCATGCAACAAATACATGTCAGCAGCATATCTTCTTTTCTTTTTTACTTTTTCATGGCAGCAATCTCCCAGGTCATTTGGCTTCTGCTGTCATATCGGCGACCATCCGTGATCCCCACAAGGCCCAAACCATCCCTGCGTCTGTCCAGTATACCCTCTCTTCATCACATGTGGTATGAAGAAAGAGGGGCAGTCATACTGTATGATCACTGTGCCCATGATTGGATAAAGATGGAGCAAAATTCATTTTAACCTGCGGCAGCTATTGTTAACAGTCAAATGAAATCATAGCATTGTAGGGCAAGAAGGCACCAATGACAAAACATATAGTTGTGCTGTTTTTGAAATTCTTAAAAATTGTGAAATTCATGTTGAAGCCTGTTGATAAATGTCACTACAAAGGATTTTTATCTCCAGCTAGAAGCATTTGGCTTTTATTTATGTAGCTATTGGCTAGTTAGAGTCCACTGTAATGTATCAAGACAGAAAAAAAGAGAAGGAAAATAAGGTATTAAGTATGTTTCTTTTTCTAGGCGGCATACTCACAACGACTTTCTCCAGTTTGTGTCTTTTGGAATTTCAGCCTGATGTAAGTGGGACCAGCAACACAAACAAAATGTCACTTTACCAGGCCTGATATAGTGGCATGTTAATGATGAAGAATTGGTTTTTAACTTTGTACTATTCATGTTTGGTTTATATTACTCTTTACGCTTTTTCTTCTCTAGTCTCTAACAAAACAATCAAATGTAATCGATGCCAACAGTATGTACTGAGTCTTTTTTTTTCTTTTACAATGAAATGTCTCTGCACTTCTATGTGTCTGTCCTTGTGTAATGTGCTGCACAGGCATACCAATAGCTGGTCCAGTGTCGGGTGCAGGGTGACCTACGCTGGCTCTGGTGTCACTTCCTGTCTATGTAACCACACCACCAATTTTGCAGTGTTGATGAATTACCTGGAGTCGAAGGTAACTCATGAGATGTTTTATGATGCAGTGAATTAAATCACACATCCTGACTTAGAGGTTGCATGAGGGGAAAATGTTAACTGCATATTTGAAAGTCAAAGCACAAATTTAAACTGTGGCGAAGGTTATGGAAACTAATTCATTACTATTGTAACATTGTGGAAGTTTTCATATCATGTTTGGTAGATGTATTTTCCCGTTTATTGACAAAAATGTAGAAAAACTATTTCAACAGTTTAATGTTATGGTAATGTGAAAATCAGGTAGTCCAAATAGTGACTTTGACCTCTGAATTTGTTGAGAGTAATTTGCAGTACACTATATTAGCCAGCAGGTGTCACTCTCAGAGCCTTTCTCGAAAAATAATACATATGTACAACTGTTCTTTTATCTATTAAAAGTATACGTTAAAGTAAATGTAAAAAGCATGTTAAGAAGCAGCTGATACACAGACAATGTCTTTGTGAGGTTTAACAGAGGATTAAACCTGTGATGTTTGACTTATGGGACAGAAGCTGATTAACCACTCGTCCACTGTGATGCCATTCATTCTCTCTCTTTCTCTTCCCCACTCCCAACTACCATTCCCCTCTAATCCCAGTGGAGTCCCGAGGAAGAGCTTATTTTAACCAAGCTGACATTCATTGGCTCTGGTGCATCTCTGTGTGCGCTGGTGGTGACCTTGATGCTGTTCACCGTGCTGGAGTGAGTAGCTGCTCTCCTGTCCCACTTACTTACCTGCTAAAAACTGCACGGATTCTGCCTGTTTCGCCCTCAGCCCTTTTTTATGTTGCTAGATATCAGCACAAAGATTACACTTTAACAGTCACGTGTTGTCCAGTGTGATTGCTACACTTCAACAGCAGCAGCAGCGGTGTAAAGAAGATGATAACGCCTATATAATTTAGAAATGATTTTTTCACCTGCACACATTTTATAAATGTAAAACACTTAACATCATTATTCTCCTTTTAAAGATAAAGAGGAAAGCAAGTAAGAAATGCCAAGATAAGTACTGAGATAATTATCTCAGTAGTTGCCCGTGGTCTGTTTCTAAGACTGGTATGAGTATTGACCAGTGCTAATGCAGTAATTACAGTTGTCTACATCTGAGTCCACTCTGAAGGTTTATGGCAGCATTCTGCAGCTGTTAATTAAGATTAGGGTCACTGAGGGATCACAGTCAGCTGGAGAGGAGCTGCCCTTTGCAATTTATGACTGTCCTGAAATCAGAGCGTGCAGCCATGCATTTCACACTCACACGCCGGGGGTATAATGTACATGCATCTGTATGCTTAAATACACACAGAACACCCATGCTCAGGAGAGGCATACATGTCCACAGACACGTCTCACACGCACACACACACACACGGAATCACACATGAAATTATGGTGGCTGCATGCAGTGATTCACAGTTGGAATGAGTTTAAATAGGTTGAACCCATTAGGACATCATGAAACATGTGCAATAATGACATATGCTTCATGTCATTTACCTGTATGTATTTGATACCATGTTAAAGAATGATATGTGTATCGTTTACATGCTTTCCTGCTTAGATTTTAATTCTGAAATTGTTTATTATAAAAACTGTCAGGAAAACAAACTTGGATAGTACTAGATAGTAGCAGTTTGGAAGAAATCTTGTAGTGCCCATGAGAGAGAGAGAAAGAGAGGTCAGGAATGATGCAGAAACACAAGCAACAGAGTGGAAATACTAGCAAATTTAGGAACCATAAATGGATTCAAATCAGTCAAAGCTAATCACAATCTGGTCATTTTTATAGCCTTGGATATTAGTGACTGGAGCAATGTGGCTGAGTCGGTGTTGTGTCTCCAGCACTGAGTAAAATATCTCAGTCAGCTCAAGGCTTTGTAGCTGTGAATAAATACAGCACTCATAATCTCAGAGTACAAAATCCACTTCCAATGACTGGTTGTTATCAAACGGATCTACTATGCTTTATTAGCAGCTTTGTTGTCACTGTTTAATAATACTGTCTCTCATGTTTAATTCCAAGGCAAGACCTCTCAAAGCATTTAATGTAACCCACCCCTCTTTCCATAGCATCCCCAAATCTGACCGGACGTCCATTCATAAGAACCTGTTCATTGCTCTGATCTGTGCCCAGGTGATTCTGCTGTGCAGCAGCTCAGCCATTCACAACAAGGTACAGGCAGACAAACCAAACAGCCGCTTTGCATCAAGTTTTGTCTTTTAGCTTGAATAACTGATTGTTAGTCCGAGGTTTAAAATGGGAGCAGTTCATTTTTTTAATAAAATTAACTCAGGTCAAATCAGGTTATTTTAACTTACCGGTGTTAGCTATCTTAAATGGCAACATACCTCTCTGTTTATTAATAGCTGTGTTAATAAGATTTGAAATCTGTGTCTTTTCTTAGGTACGTAGTAAAACAAATGCTCAGGCATTTGATGTGACTTAAGTGACCAGTACTGTCATATCCATCAGCCAAAACACATTCTGTGTTCACTCAATGACCTGTAGTTGGTTTGACCCCTGCTCCTTTGACCCCTGGTCATGTCAGGGTGGACGTTAGCCCTGGGGACAGATGGCAGCTTGTGTGTGGTGTGTGTGTGGAACTGAGAAGATTATTTTAGAGTGGCAGTGTAGATGAATATCAGTGACCACTGCCACCTCATTCATCACTCATCAACACGAGTGCCCTGTCTATCGACAACATATTCATAATAATATGCTTTAATGAAAAAGGTTGAAAATTAAACACGGAGAAGCCTAAACATGCCAAACCTGCATGTGAATATGCAGTGTGTCAGTTAAATTTCCTCTGGGTTACCACAACCCTTCTTGTGTGTGCTTAAATTTGCACTGGGTTTTGGCCTTGAGCGAATTTCCACACAAAACGGACCTTTGCAAATTGTGTAAATGTAGTGAGCAATAAACCAGTCCTCCCTCAAATGCATGACGAATAGAGGACAGGCACACTTTCCTTATTTTGAATGAACTGGCTGGTTGGTGTGTTTGTTGCACAGGAATTGGACATTATTCTGTCCTGCTCTCACATTGTATCATTAGGAACCTCGCCTACAAATGTAAAATGTAACAAGTCTTAATGTCTGCCTGTGTGTGTGTGTGTGTGTCTGTGTGTGTGTTTGTAGGTGGCGTGCACACTTGTGGCTGCACTGCTTCATCTCTTCTTCATGGCTGCGTTTAGCTGGATGCTGGTGGAGGGGCTGCTGCTCTGGAGCAAGGTGGTCGCAGTCAACCTAAGCGAGGATCGACACATGAAATATTACTATCTCATTGGCTGGGGTAAAATTGTTGTACAGTGAATGTGCAGAATTTTGTTGTTTTGGTTGTGATTACTGAATGGTAAAGGAAATCGTAAAACCAATTTTCTCTTGACTTGTAGGCAGCATAATACAGTACTTGTTTTTTTTTTAAATGTTTTTGTCTATTAACATCAGAAGTGTAATTTACTATATCCCTCTTTCCCATCACGTGTAACTTTTTGCTGATATTCATTCCTCTTCCTGGTTATTGTAGCATATTCTGCTTTTATTCATCTCCTTTATTCTCTTTATCTGTTTTTCATCGCTCCATCTCCCCTCCCTCCCACCAGGCCTGCCAGTGCTGATAGTCACCATCACCCTGGCATCGGCCTCGGGCAAATACTCAGCTGATGGCTACTGTTGGCTCAGTGTCCAAAATGGCGTTATCTGGGGCTTTGCTGGGCCTGTCATCTTCATTATCATGGTTAGCACGTTAAACTGTGTTCCTATCATGTTGCCTGTTCAAACAAATATATATATTTAAATAATATATACACATACACACACACACACTGTTCATTTGCCTTTGCTTTCTTTAATTTCTTGATCTTCCCTCTTATTTCCAAGGTCAATATCATGATTCTGACACGAGTGGTGATCATCACCATCTCCACAGCCAAGAAAAGGTCCATCATGTTGGCCATGGGCGCCAGTCCTGTGGAACAAGCCTATGAGCAAATCAGGTACTAAATACTGACCACAAGGAGGTGCCATTTATCCTCTTTTCTTTTTTTTCTTTTCTATGATTATTCACCTGGCCCACAGGCCTTGGAGCAGACAAGCTGCAGTCGCTGGCCATCAAATAAAAAACAGCTGGAAGATTTTATATTGGATTTGTCATTTTAAACCAGCGAGTCTCATTAATCAAACAAGAAAGGAATACATTTTGGATAGATTGCATCGGCGCTGTATGTATAAAAGTCTTCAATTCCCAGCGACTTGTAATGGTTAGGAATATAGCATGGTAGTGTCTAAATATTGTAAAAAGTGTTGATTGGGAAAAATAGCAAAAAAATTGGTTTTCTGGTTTGACACCAGTGTTGTATTTTTCAATGAGTATAAAATGAATAAAGTGCATATTGATGCAATATTAGTAAAAACACAGAGATTTAATCCTAATTTTTATATATATATATATATATATATATATATAATGCTTTCTCCACTCCCATGGGGTAAAATAAACAAATGACAATATTTTAAAGCTGCAATATTATTAATATTTGTATTTTCACCGTAAAAAGTGGATTTTAATCCAAGAAATAACGTAACCAAAGTCTATAACCAAAAGTCTGTTTGCTCCTGTGTAATATTATATGCTCAGCAAAATTTGCACAATACACTTGTCGATTTTATTTGTGTACATATGGCATATGTAAACAAGTAAACAAAATGTCATCCACAGCGATAACTGCATATTATTACTCAGATAGATGAGAACTGTTAGCTTCGTCATGAGGATGTTTTAACCAGACTAAACATGTTTTATGGAGTATATCATGGTTAGTTACGTTGTGCTCTTTGCATTGTGATGTCTGTGCAGAAACAATATTTTGTTAAGCCCCGTCATTGTTTCACACTCTCTGTGTTTGGCTGTCAGTCCATCGGAGTGAAACTTTTTCTGTGTGTGATCCAGTTCAAGTGTACAGGTTTTTTTTCACAGTGTCAGCCAACCAGGGCTCACAGTAGGTGCTCTGTGAAGGTTTTCAAAGCTGGCCTTGAACCGTTTGGCAACCCTGGGTGGCAGCCGTCTTGGAAATTCAAACACATTCCTCCCCTCAGTAAACTAGGGCTCGCCGCCCGCCATGTCACACACCCACAAACACACACACACACAGCTGGTGTGGTTTGGCGGTCACCTGAGTGGGAAGCTAATTCCACTCTAAACAGAATTAAGGTGGATTTAAGGTGGGAAGTTGTCACCCCGTGAGCCTTCGCAGCCACACAGTCTTGTATATGGAACATCCAGTCTGCCAAAGGCGCTCAGTTGTGTCTGAAGAGAGCTGAAAAGTTGAGCAATGCAGAAGATTGATTTTATATGGTGTTGTGTCGGTTCAGCTGAGTCAGCAAGGCAACCAGTCAAATCTGTTGATTTATGATGGTTTATAATGTGTGTTTTACCAACTTGCAACATATATATGATCATATTTTTAGACAGTTTTATCATATAAAATAAATATCTGTGTGTGTTTGTGTGTCTGTATATGTATGAGCACAGGGCTGCAGTGAAAGCAGTACTGGTGTTGCTGCCCATCCTTGGATTAACGTGGCTATGTGGTGTCCTGGTACCTTTCTCCATCATCATGGCCTACATCTTTATCATTCTCAACTCCCTGCAGGTCTGCACACAAACACACACACACACACACACCTATCACATGCACCGCTCTGTCAGCAGGAGTTTTCTTAATAACAGAGATACAAAAGTTTTGCTACCAAAACATTCTTAAAAACAGCATCCTTCTGTTAAAATAAAATGGAAAAAAAACGTAAACTTAAATTATGCACAGCTACAACTTGTGAGCAACTTGAAACACATTTCACCAGTTTATAAACGGAAAAATAGAAAGGTTTTCTGTTATATGCTGTAATTGTGCCCTTCTCTGGTGTTGAGAGTTCATCGACTGTCAAGGTTTTTGTTTGTCAGTGACAAAGCTGAGGCAGAAGGGAGAAAAAAGTTAAGGAGGTCATTTAATAAAAGAAGTCAATTTTTATTGTTCCCTAGATTTATTCTGTTTTATATATTCAGAGGACAGCATTGCTGTTGTTGTTGTTGTTGTTTGTGGCTATCAGCAGCGGTTTTATGCTTTTTGCATGAATATTGTAGGCATCATATTCATTTTCTAGTCAAATTATTACAAGTTTGGCAACAACTATTACACCTGTGGGGATTGCAGTTTCATCTGAACACATGCTGGTTTTCACGTGGAAAAAAAACCCTATAATTTCCCTCTGATCTGCAGTGATGGGGCAGACGGCGAGGATGAAAACATGTGATTCTCTGTCTGCAGCAGGCAGCCCCAATTTAGCCAGTTTCCCCAGCATGTCTCCATCCATTGTTTCTATTTGTAATTGTCTTCTAATCAGCTGTATCTTTAATTGAGCTGTACATACATTTAACAAGACAATCAATAGATGTTTCAGAAGCAGTCTGATCGTTAGACAAACCCCCACAGTTGCCACAAATAGTTTCTGTTTTCCTCGTATCTAATTATATTTCTTACATGTCAACAGTAATTAATGCTCTGGGTTGTTATTTCCTGGTCTTTTAACTACTGGGCTGTTTGATTTTCTCAGATCATTGAGTAAAACTCCACGTGTGCTACATTTTGTGTATGTGACACTCATGCTTATTGTCAGCGCTCATGCTTTTTCCATCCTGCATGTGTGTGTCTGTTTGTGGGTATTGATGGAGTTTCTGGACAGCAGTGAGAGCCCCCTGCTAAAAACCAGCTGCTCTGGCATAATAGAGCTGCATTGAGTGTTTTGTGAAAAGCCTTAGACATTCAGGACACAACAGGAACCCCACCGGGTTTCAAGCTGCTCCAGTGACACAGTCTGTTGACCCCTCTCCTCTCTCGTCTGAATGGGGTGCAGTGACACTTAAAGGGGTTATCCTGTGCAATCGTGTGTGTTTTGGGACAAGTTTGAAGTATGTTGACGTAGAGTGCTTACTGAGAAAACCATAATCATGCATCACAGAGGAAGACCTTCAGCATTCAGATCAACATTTTTGTTTTTTTCGAATGGATTGTGATCTTTGGGTCAACAATATGGCAAACTATTGGCATTTCCCATATACATTTTTGTAGTTAGTGCTACATGTTAAATTGTAGCATACATGTTAAACCAAGATGGAAGATGTGAAATGCGTAACCATCAGCATACTAACCATATGATCATTATTGCTATTAACATATTAGCCTGCCTACATTAGCATTTCACTCTTTAGACTCAAATGAATGACGAAACATTGTCCCTTTTCTCTTCTTTTCCTTAACGATCGATTTTAATACGTTAATTAGACCCTGCATTACATTAGATCACTGTCGTCCCATAGAGGACAGTCTTGCCTTCCCAATTCCAATTCCTTTGGGCTACATACATAGAAAATGCATTTGAACTTAATCCCACCCTAATGACTCCTCATAAAGATGATGAAATGAAACTTAAACAATAATGCATGCAATCCCTAAGATGGTAGACAGGAGACGGAAATAAAGAATAAATCAATAAAAATGCTCAAGTTTTTTTTTTAAGAAATCATTTTTTATTTGCAGCTGTTGTATTTTCAGTGGAGCCAGCCAAAGCAACATAAAGCTTAAGCAGCAGGCCTTTACTGTTAAATCAATAAAACAGATAATGTTGACAAACCTTTTTCATTGCACTCCCCGATGCTCTCTCTCCGCTTCTTCTCTTCCTCCTCCATCCCAGCAACCCGGTCTGAAGTGTTTCTACTGTTGTTGTTGTAATTTCTCACAATAGAGACCTAAGCATGCCATTATTAACACAGTGCAGACGTGGTATAAATACACTCCTGCACCAATGACCTCACACACAGTATGAGTGAAAGCAGCATCTAAAACATCTGTACTGCTTCATCACTGATGTGTAAAAGTTGTCTTTGACCAGACAAGGAGACAATAGGACAGTAAGTTTCCTGTTGTGTTGATTGGTTTTAAAAATTTCACAAACCTAGTTGTTTTTTTTAACAATAAGTCGAATCCCACGCTTTGTTTTTCAGAAAAGGTTGAAATAATCATTCCACTGATTCTTTCAACAGCGTCCTCACCTCTTTCACATGAGTGGGTTGTTAAAATGCTTTAAAAGCCCTCAGATGATTGATCCACTGATACGTCTTACGTTTCCATTTTAACCAAGAGCATCACTTGTGTTTATGTATTTGCATTACAGCATCAGTAAAGTGCAGACAGAGCTCTGAGTGGACAAGCTGTTTCCCTCAGTCTGCTCTAACTTCCTATTCTAAGGCAGCAGTTTTTATTAACTTCTTCACCATAAATACCGGCACGCCTCATCTGCTTCCTCATCAAGCTAAAGATAAATAGCACTGGATGCTGTGTTTGTGTGAGCGTGTGTGCACGTTTGAGAAAGGAAAGGGGGATGGTGGTGGTGGGGGTCTTTGGGTAGCCTATAAATCCCTCCACTCTCTCCGTCATCCAATCTCTAGGCAATGTCATTCAAAAGCCGCACGCTATCCATTACCTGGGTATAATAGGCTCCTGGCCATGCAGTGTCCATCTTATTATTAGCCCATAACTTAAAACTATCAATAACTTAGAGCAGCACAGACAGACAGTAGGGGGGAGTGGAGAGAGGAGGAGGGGGAGAAAACAATGTGGAGAGGTGAAGGAAGTTAGGGAGTCTGGGAGAAAATGTTAGGGTAACGATCGTCCTCTGCAAGTTGTTGAGAGTTCAACTCAGTCTACGTGGCTTGTTTTGGTAACTTTGCAGGAAATATTATTTGTCAAGAATGTGTGCTTTTATTTCTGTTATGTCGGTTTGCTGCCTGTGGAGGGCAACCCTGTGCTTTGTCGTCACACTGTGGAAACATAGAGAAATCAATGATAGAATTTAGAGCCGTTTCATTCATATTGCATTAGGATCTTTTATATCACGGAACTGTTGACAACAATGTTTTCACTTTTCGTATGAAATCAAGAGACTGGCGAGTCGTAATGAGATTTTACATGTGTTCATTTAGGCTTTGGAAGTCTAATGATTTTGTCCAGGGTTCATTCGAACTTTAGAAAAGGGGGAAAAAAATGCACGTGTCGATGAAGAATACGACAGTTGTGTATTCGGTTTAATAGGCCATCAGTGTAAAAGAAAAGGTTGCACAGTGTTGACACCACATTCTGAGGCCACCCGTTTGAAGTGGTCACAGGTTTTAAATAAGCAAAAGGACGGCTCTCTTTCAGGTTTATACGAACCTTTTACATTTCCAATCAGACGTTGTGATTAAGTGTAATTATTTTAATTATCTGGACCTTCTACCATGTATAATTTACAAAATGCCTTTCATTTCTTTATGATAGCATTGCATTGTGGTTTGTCGCATATTGCATGTGCACTTCTTTTTCATTTTCATGAGCTTATCTGCAGTTGCTGCACAGCTTTAAAGTGGGGATTTAATTATTGCACCTTTCACCGTCCGCAACCGTATTAGACGTCCAGTCACAGAAATGAAAAGCAGACTGGAAAAGCAGACTTTTACCTGAGGCACAGTTTTAATGCAGCTTAAGGCGTCAATGACTGTTGTTTCCATTGATATGAATGCAGCTACCCGTGACCTCCTCCGCCACACACACAAAAACACATGCACTTGGCTAGTGGAGCATGACATCAGAGTGTATCCAAGATATAGATATGATCAATAGAGTGTTGCTCTGCTTATTGATTTTTGCCATATGGGAGATTTGTTGTATGAGAAAGCAATGCTTTTACAGCACGTGAAGTGATTGTTTGAGGAGTGGTAATTTTTCTTTTTTGTTGGCCCTGTAGCTCAGTCATATACAATTAGGAAAAGGAGGCAGCTTTTTATTTCCAGATTATCTTAACGCAGGAACAAAATTAAATGTCACTATCAGGTAGAGCTAAACTCTTTAGTTTTTAAATTTTTAATAATAATTTATAATTTGATTATTTATTTGCTTAAGCAAGATCACACACCTTTGACATCCCATCTGTAGCAAGTGATACAATTTGATTTCTTTACTTTACTTGGTCATTATATTTTATTGTCTGACTTTTGCTTTTAATTGGGTTGACCGCTTATTTATTGTTATTGTGAAATGACAAAGTGGAATTGTTATGTGATAGAATTTTGGTCTTGTATTAATTCTACTCATAATTCGCAGCCAGGACTTGTTGAACTGTTACTATTTCAGATATTAGGTGTGTAGTATTTCCCTTTTTCTGCTTACCTGGTTTGTGTGGACTGACACTAATATGCATTTAGAAGAGCTGCAGGGGATTATTGTCTACCAATATTAATTTTTTAATGTGATTTATTGAATGATTGAAAATTAAAAGTGACAGGTATTCCCGCACAGCATCATTCCTGAAACATGGAACAACATTGAGACAATCAGCCTATTTCAAATGTTCGGTGGCAGGAGGAATATACCTACTACCAGTGGGCCGCGACAAAAAAATAAAACAAGAATACAATGTAACAATATCAAAGACACTATACCTAATATTCATAATAAACACAAAATGAGATTTTTGCAGGACTATATTGTCAATTGTAAATGATATCAACATCAGAAATCATACATTTAAAAGAAATTGATATTTTTAATCATATTTGAATCATACAATTTTTTGAATTAGAATGAAACATTTTTAAATTATATCTGTGTATTATATGATTTCAATAAACAGGAAGTAAAATATCAGCAAACATTATTCCAGTACAGTCTGGGTTGTAATCCAGTAATGTCCCAGACTTTTACTCTGTATACATACACATATGGAGACATATGCAGGAGCCGTCACACAGAGACACACAGCAAACCTCTCACCAGCCACGTGGAAAGATGTTTTTTTTCATTCTGGATCATTTGAAAAAGCAATGACAACATCCCCTCTGTCTTTTTAATTTTTCATGTTCTTGTTTGAAGGATATGTTTTTATCTTAAAAAAAGACACCCTCTGTTTATTTCCCACAGTTCCTTCTTGTTGTTAAGTTGTCAAATTGCAGTAAATAAAATATTGTAATTACAAAGTAAATGTACTTCAGCACACATACTAAACTATTAATTGAACAATTAACTTATTATTACGCTAATATAATTTCATCTTAAGAGTAGACTATTGATGCGTACTGAGCGCTCATATTTTGAGACATGCAATTTTAATTAGATTTTAGCAATGAATATTTAAAAACAAAAAACGTTCACGTTTGTAAAAAAAAAAACTGTGAGGGTGATTAAAACTTCTGCATCAGTGTAGTCATAGGTTAACTTATAGAGGTTTATTTATACATCCATATATCCTAATTAGTGTCTTAAATAATTATGAGGTGGGGTTTAACAATACAAACAAATAAATACATGATTCTTTGCGTTCTCATTGCCTGAAAAAATACATTTCCCTTTGAAAACGAGTCCACTGTTTGCATTGCATCCTCAATTACCAGCTGCAGCATTAAAACAATATTCAAACAGGATACCAAGGTCAGCACTGACTCCCACCACACTTCTTGTAGATGGCACTTCTAATGAGGATGTAGCAAAGCTTTTTAAAGTAGTATATTTATAGTGCGTTTTGTCTCAACTTGTACTTATTTTTCCCTTTTTGCCTCTTTTCATCTTATTTTCCAGTTTTTTTTTTCAACATTTGAACAGTGTTAACTTTGTGTTGCACATATCAGAACGCTGTATGTTTACCTACTTGAAGGGAGGATGTCTTACAGATGGAGGCTAATTCTACGTTATTAGCATCAAGGCTTTTTGTGGAAAAGCCCTCAAAATGGTCACATAAGTACCACTGGAATTAAAAGAAAAAGAGTCAGTGAAAGAGGTGGTAAAAAAAAAAGAACTTTTTTCTCTTCTACTGTAAATATTAAGTCTAGGAGTGTAGAAATGGAGCAGCAAAAGGTGAATATGGAGCGCTGGTAATTCAGATGAGGGAGGAGTGCGTTTTTGGGGGGAATGAAATACTATCGGAGAGATCAGTTTTAAAAGCGAGCCTGGGAAAATAAAGCAGTGAGAATAATAGGCTTCCTGTCAAAAGAGGTGAGAGAATTCCTGTCATTGCTCATGCCGGCACCTCCAAGACCCCTCCCTGTGTTAAACCTGCTGGCATTTATTTGCCTTAGAATTACCATCCAGCTCAATTTAGTAATAGCCTGTGTCATAAGAAAGCAAACCATCCCTTTTGCCCCTGCCTGACCATACCTGTGTGTCTACACTGGTGTGTGGGTCTTTGTGTGTGTTTGAGGGAGAGAGAGAGTGAATTAGGTAGGGAATGCTCATATTTGGCTTTTTACTGCAGATTTTTGTTTTGCATTTTCTTCCATAACACGATTCATGTAGTGTTGTATGTGTCTGTTGTTTCGTGTGCGTATGTATGTGTATGTATGTGTGTGTGTGTGTGTGTGTGTGTGTGTGTGTCGGCAGGAATTTTATCCCATCAGCTGACTCTCAACTTCATGACCTCACTTCTTTACACCCTCTCTCTCTCTACCCACACACACACACACACACACGCACACACACACACACACAGAGTCAACAGTGTCAGGAACTACTCCGACAACCAAAATTGCCCATGTCGAAACAATGACCGCTCTATTTATAAGTTCACCGCCTTGTCTTTTGTGTTGCCATACACCACTTAACTCACTCTCATACACACACACACACACACACACACACACTCATAATCAGTGATGGCTGGCGGTGACTGTGTGGAGTATAGCAGCTCTGGTGTCCTTTATCCTGCCACGTTGCAGCAGATCTGTAGATGTGCCTCGGCTTTGATGTATACTTTGCTGGTAATTAGTGAGAACTGGGTCAGCGCAGGGCAAGAAAGCACAACCCTGTTGTTCTTTAGTGGGTGGGTGGCAGGGAGGTGGTGGGACGGGGTTGAGCGGGGGGTGGGGCTGAGGGTGTCGGGAGGTTAAAAGCCTGTCAAATATCAGTTCCAATTTACATGACAGACATTTTCTATTGGCTGCATTAAGGGTTATGCAAATAAATGCGGACGTGTTTCTCTCTTTTTAAGTTGTTTTAATAGATGGAAAATGTGTCTTTGTTGTGTTATGCAGTGTTAGGGAGTAAGGAAGCAAATTAATTAGTGATTTATTATTCTTGTTAATAATTAAGAGGCAGTTTAATGAAACATATTTACAATGGGCCAGTGTTATTTAAGTATGACAAAGGCCCACTGGAAACTATGATTAATGGTTCTAACATCAGACCACAGTCGAGACAAGTGCCTGTAAACATGGGCTGATCATTAAGAGAAGCATTTAGCACAATGTGAATCCCGTGTAGAGCTGATTTATGGACGACGTGTAGAGGTGTCTGGGGAGCAGGGAGGCTACCTGTGTCTTTTACTGCCATTACGGCATTGTGTGAAAGTAAACAAAGCAGTGGCGATGGGAGCTGGAGAACAACAGCCCTGGCAGCAGGACACTGATTGGGATGTTGATGTTGATCGCCCCTGGTGGCCTCTTGCCCTTCCTGCTGCGGCCTCTGGCTTGTCCCAGACAGATACCTTGGGTCATTTCCTATGCACGTCAACGCACGCAGATATATGCTCTTCCCGCTGAGTGTTTACAGCCACATGCTGATTCCTATTAATCTGCTTCTCATCGGGGCAGGGTGGAGGAGGGGTCCTGGAGGGCTTGTGTTGGACGGGGAGGCCTCTGAATGTGGGTAAAACATCCACACACACACAACCTGAAAGTCCTGTCTGACAGATTGCACCAGGCCTGCACTCCTTTTTACACTGAGCAGATGTGGTCTCCCACTTGTTTTCCTTAGTAATTATCCCTCATTAAGTGAAAGCATGTGCCAATCAAACAGCTTGGAGAGCAGAGCCTGGGCCAGGGCAGAGAGAGAGAGAGAGAGATGGTGTGTGTGTGTGTGTGTGTGTGTGTGTGTGTGAGAGAGAGAGAGAGAAAGAGGCAATGAGACCTATAGTCTCATCACCACAGTTTCTTCAAGCACAGTGTCATTTCAGAGTCATTACTAGATTAAAGGCAAACCTGCAGCAGCTGCAGCACTGGCATTATTATGGCTCATTTGACTTTCTAGTGGAAACAAATTTGATGATTATCACATTTAACACTTGCCATGTTCGGTTAAACCATAATGCCTTGTAGGCCTTTTAATCTTATGAGGGGATTCTTCTGTCATTCGCTACCTTGGAATTAAGCCAAAATATTATTTTTAAATTGTGATTTTTTTTTTATTCAGAAATAATAAATTTCAGATAAAATAAGAGTTTTATGGAATTTTATTAAGATTAAATTATAGTCACAAGTCTATAGTCACAAATAAACGCATCCTTAAGTTTAGCTACAAGTTTTCCTGTACATTCTTTAATGATTCTCAATGTAATGTAACATTAATTGCAAATCATACGTATTTGAAAAGCAAAATTCAAATCTTAAATCTTGATTGAATGTCAATTATCAAATTTTAAATTATCTTTTGCAAAATGACAGCTGTAATGTGATGTTTTTCAAAATCCATTTTTCTCCCATCATGTATTTCAGACTGTGACAAAAGCACAATTGATCCTCACAACAAAAGGGCAGCCAGGAGAAAAGAGACAAGTCTCTGCCAAAAAACAGAAGGGAGACAAAAAGGGGAGGAAAAAAACGAAGATATATGAAGTCCTCATGTCGATGAACTACCATTCATTTTCACTTTGAAGTCCTGCGAACCGTAGTGAAGTGTGATTGCATGTGACAGTCGCCGAGTCTGCCAGTTTATCATGATGGATACACTCTGCCACAGTGGCGATGCTGTAGCGCACATGTACACGCATCCGCACACTCAATCCTGCACATGCATAGACAACTACCTGGATACAAAGACACACGAGTGCACTTTTAAAAACTGCAAGATATTTGCATGGAGGAGCTACTACATATTTAGGATATTAGGCAAAGTAAGGTGTGTGTGCAACTTGTGCGTGTGTGCAAAGCTTGCAGGTAACTAATTATTATGAATACTTACTTGAATAAAAAAATTGTCAAATAATTTATATATTTTTTAAAACATTATTTGTTCATATCTAAATAATGTATCTATAGAGATTTTCATTCATAGCCCAATACTCCAAGAGTCTATCCACATGTCCAAGTGACTGTAAGATATTTTATCTGACTCTCTCTAATTCCTTTTCCCTTCATACCTATAGTATATGGACGCACATCACATTCACACCTACACACTTCTTGATCTGGACACATGCCATTAACCTCAGCCTGGCTCACCTCAGCTGGGAAACAGGAGAGCAAACGCATCCCATAATGGAGCCCGGAGCAATCTTTTCCCCGTTCTGTACCCAAACGCAACTTCAGTTCAGACTTTGCATATTGCATCCATTCGTCATTGTTAGTCAAGGGCACTGCAACACAGTCTTGTCAGTGGCGCAGTGTTAGGCGTTCGGGTTACTGTGCACGTGTAAGATGCGTGTGTTTGTGTGCGCATGTCAGGTGATTTTAAATTTGTTTTCATGCCTACAAATGTATGCATATGAATGGCTGGACACTTCAAAACGAAGAGACCAAGGGCAAGCCTTAGATTGTTTCCTAAGCACTCTTGATGCAAAAAAAAAAAATGTTCCACATATTTGTTTACACAGTTTATGCACAGTACACTTCCAGTAGAATAGCTGTGGCCCTGTTGGTGTACAGGCGGTGCACATGCACTTGTAGGTTAATTCTTGGAAACTCTACCTTTGGCTGGGTTATGTGTTTTTAAGATTGCAATTAGTGTGAGCTGGTCAGAAACCAATTAGGAGCAACTGCTCTGCGGTTGGTCTCTTGGGGAAATAGTGTACATCATTCTTTACCAGTAAACCTCCTCACTACCAGGTAGAAAAAGCAGTCGTCAATAATATGTCTCGGCAGTAGCGTTCGTGCCGCCGTCTTTTTTCATACATATTTTAAGCCATGTTGGAAATTGCTTCAGTGCTGCTCAGTTGATTGCCACTTTTGTCTGATTGACTCATGCTGCAGTGTGCCCCTGTGCAGCATAGTTTGTTAAATTGTTTAATTTGTGGAAATTGATCATTCGCCGAATGTGCAAATAGCTAATTACTACATGATGTGTGGGACATGTTTGTACGTATAATACAAATTGAAGGGTCAGTAACACAAGCACTTTGTCCACAATGCAACACAGTGTTCTGTACTGTATATACTGTAGAAGTGTATGTGGACATGTGTGTCCATATGTTGGGTTTCTATGAACCAGACCTGGTCTCCAGCTGCTGTTTGTCAGGACTACGCTCTTCCAACATTTTTTCCTCTCTGTCAGTGGAAAACTATGCGGTTAAAAAACACCCTGTGAGATTGACAGTGGGATCACATATAGTTTGACAAGGGGGTGCCCCAGAGAGACCCTCTGGATACCTAAGTATTTTTAATTAAACAGCTCTTTTCACTGGCAGCGTGCTTTCCCCTCACCAGTTCAAAGGCGCCCACTTTGACCCATGTGTTAAAAGTTTGTATCAGTTTTCCAGTGCTCTGTTTCGCTTGGCGCCGAAAACACACACAACCCCAAACTGTCATGTTTAAAAACCAGCTTGTTTACAATTCTGTGCCCCACCATCAGTTACCATGTGTGCAGTGTGAGCAGAGCTATCCAATCCCACTGCTCTTTCAGCAGACCTAGTTTGTGTAAATACCATGTAATTTATTTATTTAAATCAAATGATTAAATTGTGTATTAGTTAATTAACAGGTCTGCCCCAGAAGTCCAGCACCGCCTCATACTCATCATTCTGTTTTATTTAAACGCTGAAACAAGTTTAATAAAGTGCTCATGTGTTACTTACGCTCTTCATCAATAACATTTGTCCGTCTGATGTAAAATCGATATGACACACACTGACACAATGTGGGAGCAATGGTAAATGTGCCCTCATTTGTCATCCACTGGCAATAAAGATATGTCACAATTGATTTTAGCCTCCCTCCCCCCGACACACACACACACATACACACACACACATGCGCGCAGGCCACTCTTTTCTCTCCCCGCCTCCACCTTGCTCTTTTTCGGTAGCAGTAATAGAAAAAAACAAATGAATGTTACGATGACTGAGGCTTGGTCAGCCTTGCCAAACTCAATTCATATTAGAGCAAAGGGGCTGTAATCATTTGAGGGCCTGTGTGTTGTGTTTTCATTACAATCCAGTGCCAAAGATGTTGAAAAAGGAGAGAGGAGAGCTGGATGGATGGATGGTTGAGTAGGTCTGTTATGTGTTTTGACCACTGCTTAATTTAGATGTACGCAATAGACTAAAACTAAACTACTATGTTTGTGGAAATGTATTTTATGTTTCTGAGTAGATTTAAGTAATCGGTTTAACCACACTGATGATTTATGTAAATTAAAAATTGCAATATAATTTGTATCACTTTCTCATAATTTCAGATTTTTTTTTTACACAGCACTTGGTCAAGTAGTATTATTTTAAAAAAAAAAACTGCAGAGAAATTGGCTTTAGAAATCATTACATCTTTGTACACTACGTGCCCATGGTTATTTTAGGTGTTTTTCTCCCTCTTGTATATGCAGTTGTTGTTGTGCATTTTCAAATAGTACTCGACTGTGTGTGTGTTCCAACAGTGTCCAATGTGTGTGTTTGTGTGTAAAATCTGACATCGCAGTTTTTTGCCACTGGGTTGTGTACTCAAGTTGCGCCGGTGGTAGCGAGCAACATCTGTTTTGGGCTTGTTGTTCCTCTTGGCTGCTTTTCAATTGGATTTCCTCAAGCAGGGCCAAAAGCTGTCACCTCTGCCAGGCTCTGTTAGCGATCACCGCCGGCCCCTATATTAAGTAGGTGGTTCAGGGCTAAGCTAATAACTCTCCCTCCTCTCCTGAGCCATCGCACACCAGTTGTGGTTCTGCTGCTGCTGCTGGCCTCAGTGTGTCCCTGTTTGTATGTGTGTATGTGTGTATGTGTGTATGTGTGTACGCGCTCAGTTTCCCTCTCTTGCTATACATCGGGCTGGCTTGGGGGTCCCCTCCTCAATGTGACAGCCCAAATCACTGGGTGTGTGTGTGTGTGTGTGTGTGTGTGTGTGTGTGTGTGTGTGTGTGTGTGTGAGGAAAAAAAACAGCGCGTGGACTAATAGCTGCAAGAATGACCGATCCACTTTCCCAAATGTACACTAGGATGGAAACAGGATGAAAACTTTGACCCCAGATCCACCCTCTCTCTCTCACACACACACACACACACACACACACACGTTTATAGTGCAAAATTGTGAAGACAGTCGAGCATGTCTGTGAAGCACCTCCACTAATTTTATAGGGATTTATTTATTTTTTATTCAAACCCATTAGACAAAATAAAAATGTCCATGTAGTTTTACCTGTATTATTATGTCTTGTTTTTACACTGAATGCATACTGTCTGTCTGCATGGCCCCGGCGAAGCTCGTCGGGGTTCTGCACCGCTTTTACTGAGACTGGGTGTTTACCTCATCAAGCTGACAGAGTGGCAGGCTGCCCGTCTACCTGCCTGTCTGCCTGCCTTGATGTCTTTGTGCCAGCTTCCCTGGCCAGCTGGAGCAGATACACAGAGCTGGATTTGAGCTGAGGACCTGCAACGTATCAACTCCTTGTTTCACAGCATTGACAGACACTTTGATTTGACATGCCATGAGCAGTTAAAGTGAAAGTTATGTATACATGTTAATTAAACTGTTTATGTGTGGAGGGGTCAGAGACATTAGCAGGTCCCAGTGCAGAAGTGTGAATTTCGTTTCGTTTTCGTCCATCGCAGCGTTTTAACCTCTTCTGTCTCTCATTTCTGTAATGACTACCAGCTGCCAGGGCAGAATTTCTTCCTCCCCTTTTCCTTTTTTTTTTTCGCCAAGTGGGGATGCAGATAGCTCTATTTGTGAAACGTGTCTCTGTGTGTTTGAATGGAGGCTCGGGTTTTCAGCGTGTGGTCCAACAGCTCTCGTTTTTGGCAGTCGGAGACTCTGAAGCCTGGATCTCTCTACCAGGATGTGGAGGCTGTGGTTTTCAGCTACTTGACAGAAAGCTGTCTGACCAATTCAAAGATGTCGTTTC
Organism: Trinectes maculatus; assembly: GCA_016785345.1. NCBI lineage: Eukaryota > Metazoa > Chordata > Actinopteri > Pleuronectiformes > Achiridae > Trinectes > Trinectes maculatus. The sequence continues at coordinate 534,000 of JAFBJQ010002107.1, forward strand.
TGAAAAGTATATCTATTTTGACTTTTGATGTGGGATTAGACGAGCATGAAACATTTTTGACGCTGAATCAAAAAGCAGAAAGCTGTGTTGAAAATGTGGTTTATAGATACTCTTAAGAAAGTGACATGGCCGTGTCGTCTGTGATAGGTTTCTGGATGTTGTTTTATGTGAGGTTCTGAGATGCACTGAAACTTTCTCATGCAAACAGTTATTTGCTTTGTGCCACAACACAGGCATACATTCTTTAGACTCACTCATGTCTATATTATTATTTTTGTTCCTTTGGTGGCTGAAATTGCGTGTTTGTAAAGGCGATGAATGACTGCCAGTATTTGCCAGTACTTCATCATGCATCCTTATTCCCTTACGGTTTCTCTGTCACTACTAGAAACCGTATATATTTAAAACTAGAGAGTGCTTCGATATATAATGTATAGTACAACCAATCTCCCAGTGTTGCTGGGGGAGGTGTGTGTGTGTGTGTGTGTGTGTGTGTGCGGGGGGGTTACCACCATTATCCCCCCTCTAAATTTCATGTGATCTACTACTGAGATCCAGAGAGAAAGAGAAAGGTGTCCTGTCGGTCTCGCTCTCCTTGCCGAGACACTAACCTGCCTTAATCATAGTTTTCATATCTGTACCATGGAATTCTTCTTTTTTTTCAAGGACAATGCTGTAAACCTGCTGTTTTCTGAGATTTTAGCTTGCCAGCAATGTGTTGCCCAACTTTACACATCCGGGAGGTTAACGGAGGAGGGAAATATGGGCGCTGACATGTTACACATAGGAGGGCAAATATAGAGGCCTGCTTTACTGAGAACTCTTATAATTTATAGCACAGACACAAAGGTGAAGGGAATAATATTGTGGATTGCATTTGTGCATTTGTATATGTTGGAGCTGCTACATAGAAGAGGAAGCATGTGTATAAAACAGGGCAAATGAAATCCGCAAACAAAGGGTACAATGAATTTCAGCTTATTCAAGTTCTTTTTTTTCCAAGGACAATGCTGTAAACCTGCTGTTTTCTGAGATTTTAGCTTGCCAGCAATGTGTTGCCCAACTTTGCACATCCGGGAGGTTAACGGAGGAGGGAAATATGGGCGCTGACATGTTACACATAGGAGGGCAAATATAGAGGCCTGCTTTACTGAGAACTCTTATAATTTATAGCACAGACACAAAGGTGAAGGGAATAATATTGTGGATTGCATTTGTGCATTTGTATATGTTGGAGCTGCTACATAGAAGAGGAAGCATGTGTATAAAACAGGGCAAATGAAATCCGCAAACAAAGGGTACAATGAATTTCAGCTTATTCAAGTAAGGTCAGGCAAAACATAATTGGGTTTGGCAGAGTTCTGTCAATCAAGGATTTTTATGTGTCCTTTATTGCTGTGTCTGTTTCTGTCTAAGGCTTTGACCCTGGAATTCTTACAATATGTGTCTTGTCTCTTGTTAAGTAAAACCAAACATGGAGAAATATGTTGTTCAACTACAGTTTTCCAGTTTACAAATAGTTGTATGTGTTTTTACTTAAATGCTTCTGGCAAAACCTTCATGAGATCAGGGATCCTGAAATTATGTGATTTATAGAAAGAATCAGTGTAAAAACAGCGTGCACAATGCAAGTTACCTGACAGATCAGTTAATGTGCAAATAGAAATTATTATTAATTCATTACATGCATTATTTAAAAAAAAAAAATTTGAATTTTTTGTTATGTTAAATTTACCAATAATGATTTGCAGTGTGTTACCGATAGTGACTGGCTAGTGATTTAACACAGAATGTGTAAAATTAAATATACAGAATATTTTCAAACATATGTTGGCTGTTTGCCATCGCTGACATACTTTTACAGAACGCTTGGAACTGAAAGGTCACAGGCTCGATCTTCCACCAACACACTTGTACACAGCTGAAATGTCTCCTTTAATTAAACACTGATATTCTACCTGCTCATTCCATTTTCTCTGTCCCCGTACAAGTAAATGATTAAATGTGTGAAAGAACCCCAGTCCGTTATGATTTCTGGCAGCTAAATGCAATTCCAAACTGTATTTATCAACAAACTAAAAAACACGATTAGTGAATAGAAAGACTCAAAGAACCACTTTATTTTCCAGAGATTCATAACTTTTGACATTTAAGCAATATCAGATTCTTAATTAATTTCACGGTGTAGCTTTTAAGTAGACTTGTCTACACAATAAACACTGCAATGTAGCTTTTAATACGAGTATCTCCAGTGGTTAATGGATCTTCTGAAACCTTTAATGCACTCTGCGGATGCCTTGGAGAAGTGTGAGTTACAAGAACCAGAATGACAGAGTGTGATAAATATCCAAAAGGAAGCTGTAGCATTACCAACAGCTGAACTTTGTTCTTTCTGCTTCTGACATGTGTTCATTTAAAACAATGCTGTTTTATAGTACATCTCTCCGGAGTAACAATGCTTTGGTCAAACACCGTGTTTGTTGGCTTTAACTTTTTAAACATACAATTGTTCCCTAATTAGCTGCATGCTAATTAATTTATGCTCCCTTGTTTGATGTACAGTATCGCAATACTTTGAAAGCAACTGTGTTCATTGTTTGCATATATTTGTAGCTCGTGCTGCTGAGTTCAAAAGAATCAGGACTGGGTTTAGAAAAGCACACATGCATTTAAATAATGCGCCCCATTTTCCGCCTCTGTTTGTTTTTAGTGGGAATATTAATGAATTAACATTTTAAGCAATCCATCATTATTGTTCTACTGTTACTTATTTTTAACTTAATTATATTTTAATGGACCATTTTTCCTAATGTATGAACAGTATGTTCTCCCCACTTTGTTGACTACACAACAAAAGACTAATTGCAAATAAGAGAAATGATCAAAAACATGATAATCAAATTGCAACAATAAGTTGGAAATTGCAATTCTAATGCAATACAATAGGGTATGTATTCACAAATTAACCACCCACTTGCCTGGTATTGAATATGTGTGTTTGCGTAAATCTGTGTTTGTTTATACGTGTGAAAGGAGTAAATGACACCGGTAGGTTTCCTTACATGGAAAACAATGTGGAATGCTTTTGTTGACTAGTGAAAGGGGAATCCTATAGTAAATAGAATTTATGAACATCTTAGTGATCAGTAGAAATTGTGGCTGGCAGCTTCTCACATTCACAACCCCACAGTCTCTGTGGCCTGTAACTGACCAGTAACAAAACAGTTTGAAACTATAGCAAATATGACAGCATGTGATAATAATACTAATACTAATACTACTAATAATAGTAACACTACTACTACTACTAATGATAATAATAATAGCTTTGCTGTGTATGATTGTGTTGTGTTTTGGTTTGTAGCCATTTGAGCCAAACACTTTCTGAATGCTCTACAATAACTTCATCGATCAGATCTTCAGAGTGTAAACCAGACGATGACATTTCAAAGACATTAATCTGTAGTAGCTCTTACACAAACGCAGGTATTGGTAAACAATTTTATCCACCTACTGAGCAGCACATATTCATTCTTTTGTCCCCACATTGTCACATGCACCTGAAAGCGAGAAATGTAGAGATGAAATCCTTCCTTAGCGTTAGATCCCTTGTTGTGCCTGTTGTCTGCAGCCTGTCAGATACCAACAGAATTGTCAGTTTAAAGAGGATAGATGTCCTAAGGTGGTGTCACCTGACAGCCCAACAGGCGGTTCAGTCCCAGGAGGAGGGGAGAGCAGCCAGTAGGAGGTGACTGGGCAGTGGCTTGGTCTAGAGGTCGTCATTGTCGGCCATCGTTGGCCTGTCACTTTGAATGGGCCCCAAATCATGTTGTCAATGGTGATGCATCGAGATCTCCCTCTGGCAAAAATTGGATGCTCCAAACTCAGCTTGATTGATGCATTGACCAGGAGGTCCCTGGCTGTCCTCAGGATGTGTCCTCAGCCTCATTTGAAGATGAAGCAACACGGGTGCTGCTCTGAGCGGTGAAACAGGAGAGATGTACTTGCAAAAGTTCCTACATTTTATTTTATGTTGGATAAACCCACACTGCTGTACTTTTTGGTTACAACTTGGCTTCTCAAAGAATCCACTGTATCTGTCACCCTTTAAACTGATAAGATATTACCTGCCTTTTTTTTTGTCTTGGTACAACTTTTGTTCAATCGATGCTCTGAGAATGTTGCTCTCACTGTTTCCATTGAGACAGCGGGATTATGTTATGGCCAAATGCACAGCTTGTACATTCAATGGATGCCACAATGGATTGAAATGACAAATAACGGTTTCTGTGCAGCCTTTATGCATCCAAGGGCATGGTATTCTTAGCCCTGGGTACAAGCTGTGGCGTTTTGTGAACATGAAATATCTTCTTTTATGGCATTTTTTTTCATTATTCATTATTTTTCATTATTATCACTCCTCCAGTCTCTCTCCAATGGTTTTTCTTGATAGTCTCCTCTAGCCTAGTTGCCCTCTTTATGTGTGTGTCTATGTGTGTTTGTATTCATACTGTCTTCCCTCCCTCCAAATAAATACCCAGAAATCTGTCTCTTAAACGTGCTTGTACATGCATGGACATTGTGTGTCTGTGCATACACATTTGTTGGTCCTCAATCGTATATATGTGTGTTTCTGTGTCTGACAACATAGACATGAACACAGACACTCGAGATTTTCTTTTTATATAAAGCCGCATGGAACCTTGAGTTTGAGTCTTTGATGGCTCAGTAGGGGCCATTATGAAGAGCATGAACGTTATAGACAAAGCAAGCACACGCAGAGTTTTATGGTAGTGGCCCAGTTTGGAGAAGTTGTACTCCTTCAAGTCCTCAAGTCGTTACATTTCACTGCCTCAGGAGCGTGTAGCCATTATACCGAATGAATAACTCGAAGCCTTACATGTCGCTACACCTAATATTGTTAATGTGTGTTCTTACAGAAGGATGAGAGAGTAAACAACGGTAACAACTTTGTCTTCCTCCTTGTTTTTTTCTTCTCTCTCTCTCTCTTTCTCTCGCTCTCTCTCTTTCTTTGTTTGCAGGGCCTTTTCATCTTCCTGATATATGGGGTGTACAACACAGAGGTAAGTCTGCATTGTGTCTCAAGGCTGTCGGAGTGAATGAGAGAAATGACAAGTTTCTGATGGGCTCACTGCTTAAAAGCTGTGTAGGTGGGGTGCGAGTGTGTGTGTGCACGCGCATGCGTGTGTGTGTGTGTACACGAGCGAACGTGTGCTTGTGGATGGGAGGAGGGATGGGAAGGAGAGGAGGGGACATCGTTTCCACGCGAGCATCCCGCTGCCCTTCATGCTTGGACTAACTTATATGCATCTGAGTCCGACCATTAAACACTGACACGCCGCTGTTCGCAGCCACTCATTCCTCACCCACAATGGCTAATATTTCACTGCCTCTTTAAGTTTTTAAACTCACGGCCCTCCATTTAGCATCCTGACAAATCCTGCTAGCCAGGGCTTCACAAGGGCCCCATGCAGTAGCCATGATAGGACAGAAATAAGAAAAAAACAATATGCAAACAACAACATGCGATGAAGGAGTTAATGATAAATATAGTACTCAGATGCAGTGTTAGTACCATTTAGATTCCCTGTACCTTGTGGGGGTGAAGGTAGGGTGGGTGAGCAGCGAGAGACAGAGAGATAACATTTAATGGATGAGACTAGAGTCATGAAAATCACTCTTGGTCAAATATGACTCTCAGTCTATGTAAATTGGGGTAACTTGGATGTGCACAGGGGATTCTGAATCTTGGCCTTCTTCAAATTCTTTTCTGAACTTGGCGTCTATTTCTCATTTTTAGACACTTCCCATCCCAGACTTTAAGGGGAAAGTATTAAGGGATTTGTCACAGTCAGCGCTTTGGCTAACGGAGCATGTCAGTCTGTCTGGCAGGAGTCTGTTTTCTTGTCTTTGAGCAAGACGTATGTTCAGTTTTCTGAGAATGTATGCAACTTTTAGTCCTTTTAGCGTTCTGTGCACACCTCCACTGTCTCTGGAGAGGACACCTCTCATGTAATAACTGCATTTCCTGTCCTTTCATTTCGTTTTTCTCTTCATATTTTCATCCATGACGTCACCAGAGCATGAAGAGCATTCCCTCAGACACAGGCAACACACCAACGATGTATTGTCAGACAGGGCTGACCCTTTTCACCCTTTTATTTTTGAAATAAACAAACATTCCTGCTCAAGTAGCTTATCCATCGGCTGAGAATCATTTCTTCCACTCGTTGTCCTTGACCCTCAGATCCTCACTGCCTCACATGTGTATGTTCCCGTTTTCATATTTTCACCCCACGCGCCTTTGTTAATGTTAAAACAAGAGGACGTGTTGCTTTTATTTACAGCTACACAATTTTCTCTCTGTCTGAGCCATCACCACCTTTTCAGATGGTAGCCCCCACCCCCCCACGATGCTTCGCTCATACCCTTTTTCCTGCATGTGACACAGAGCTGCAGGTTTCACCCTCCACGACACAAAAAAAAAAGCAACTGCTGTGAGAATAATCTAAGACCGTTGTTTTTCTTCCCTGTAATTAGAGTGGGAGGGAGAGGCCAATGTGAGACAGACATGTAAGATACCAAGTCTTGATGGCTGGGGACTGTGGCTCCACTTTGGCTAACATGATCTCACACATCAGCTGACACCTGCTTTGCAAGGTAGTAAGGAAAAAAAAAACTGATGAAGCCTGTTGCAGCGGGCGTGCAGAGGTATTTCAGAACGACAGGCTGCTCAGTGAAACAGTGTCTGTAGCATAAAGACCAAACTTTGCAGCTAAAGTTGCTGTTATTTGTTAAGCTGGTGGAACAAATGAGCCACAATCACTAATCAATTAGTGTGAAGACGTGTTACTTTGATATGCTAAAGAAAGGTACTGAATTATCTAATCCTTCAAAGTCAGGAACATGCTCCATTCACGAGGCTGGTTTCCAGGTTCAGTAATTAGAAATATAGCAGGGAAGACAGAGTGCGTATGCTGCGATTACTCTCAAAATACAGCCTTTTAATTGCTAATTACCTGACAATAGCTTTCCATTATTCATTGCAATTAGCTTTTCCTTGGTGGTCACCTTGTAATCCCACGCTTTCATGACCTCTTATTTCCATCAGCTCCAAGGATGTCGGCAGGTGTTGTCGGGCGCGCTGCTTTCATATGGTAATCACTTTGCGCCCATTTACATGGGTAACAACGCTTTGCATCATGGCGAAACCTTGAGTGGGCGCAAACGCTCTTAAACACATAACAATCATCTAAAACAATGCCCTTCCCCTCATTGTCAAATGATTAATTAAGTTGTGTCATGTAATTGCCTCAGCACGCCGGCTGCTTTTGATATCGGTGAAATCCCCAGGACTTACTTTCCCCACTTAATAATGTTAAGACGGTGTCTCTCTAACGTCTGCACCGTGTCGAAGGCCTTCTGCAGACTTCATCAGGAATAATGGGAGGCTTTTGTAAACATGATGCGGGTAATGTTGAATCCGCCCTGTCACAAGGCTCGCGTTCTCTTCATTATGTGGCCTTTCAGCAGTGGCACGTATGCAAAGCGTCCTCTGTATACACATGCTGTCTCGGAGACAGTGTGTGTGTGTGTGTGTGTGTTCAGTGTGGTGTCATAATTTATAACACGCAGCGACTTAATGAAGCCATAAGCCATAATGCATATTCACTAACGTGGTGGGCCGGGCTGGGACGGGCCCTAGTGATGAGTTCCCAGCCGCTACAAATTTACAGTGAGTGCTGACAATGTGCATGAACAAAATTCACGCGCGCTCCCACACACACACAAACACACACACTCGCGCAAAGACCTCATAAGAACCAAAGGCTTTTCATGGAACACTTGAGCCTAACTAACTGAACTACTGTATTTACAGCACCTCTGATGTTTCTTAAACATTTTATTATACTTGTCTTTGTTGCAGTAAAAATTTCTTTATTACTGCTATAAACATTATTGTATTTATACTAAAACTAATATTGATGTTATTAAGATGAAGCAGTGTAAAACCTCAATGTTTTTTTTCAATTCAAAAATAATGTTATTAATATTAATATTAGCATTAATATTAGCATACCATTTTGTTTAATTTAAAAATTAAGAATAAGGTTAAATTAAAGTTTTGCTAGCAGAGGAATAATATGCTTCTCTACGGGTGCGTATTCCTCCTTCGCATTCCCTTAAGAGTATGTAGAAGAATTATTGACTGAATTGTTAAGACATTTTTTTTCAGCTGAAGGAATGTCAAGTGATACTTTCACTGTGTGTATGAACCAGTTATTGAATGATCAGTACAGTTGTACAAAATAACATACCATGGACTGAATTATTAAGTTGGATCATTGTGTGACAATAATTACAAAATGAATCATTAATTGGACTGATTAACTATACAATACTGACCAGTGCTGTAAAATTCTCTTTTTAATAATAATCCACTAGTGTTATTTATTTTTAATTACTTTTTTAAATTTTAGTTCAAGAAATACACAGGTAACTTACTGCTAACCAGGTGTTAGTATATAGAGAAATTGTGTTTATGGATACTTTATTTCTCTAAAATCTATAAAATCGCTGCCTGGTGTTGGAGGTGTTAAATGAAGGTGTGCAGTACACTGTTTCATCTGGAGTGTGAAAATGTAATCTGTTCTGCTAGGACGCTCCCTTCTCCTCCAATAGCTCCATTTGTTGGTCCCAGTGCTCCGTGTTGACAGATGATAGCTGGGAGTCGTCTCCTTAGTTTGCCAGCTCTATGTGTCACTTTCAAGTCCCATTAGCTACTAGGACATACTGGAACACCTTCTCATGCGCGCACACACACACACACACGCAAAGGCACACACACTCACCTCCTCAGCCCCTGCCCCTCAGTGTCTCCAATCTAATGCTGAAAATTTGTTATTTCCCCTCACACATTCCTTTCTCCTTCTCTCTTTCACTCTGTGGGTGCGTGCATGTGTTTGCAGTGAAAGATTTTTTTGTTTTGATTCATTGTGAGTGTGTTTCAATGAGTGCCCTGCCACACACACTTAACTCTTTTTTTTCCATTCCTCCTCTCTGTCTTTCAGGTTCGCAGCACGGTCAACAGGATCAAGGAGAGGAGGAAAGCGCTTAATTTTTCAGTATGTAATCCTCTATTTTGCTGTGAACAAGTGTTGGTGTGTCTCTGTGTGTGTGAGTGTGTGTAAAAATGTGTGCCTTCAACATATTGGTGCAACAAACTCAATTTCCCCTCACAGCTTTTGCCTCTTGTGGGGGAAAAAAATCACTACTCCACCAATGCCAATGAAAGCTGGCCACACAGCAACATTGTACATCTGCTAGCCTCTCACGAGTCGACAGTCCATGTTAGATGCCCTTATACATCAAACGCAGACCCTTCATAATAGCCCCCCCCCCCACACACACACACACACACCTCCTCTCTCTGCACTTTGCAGCACCTTCATCGCAGCAATGTCAAGCTCTGCGGTGGGTTACAAGTTTCTAATCCGGGACAAGCCGTCCCCTGACATTAAAGTGTCAGGCCAGTATTTATACCTTGTTGGAGGCTGCTGTTTGGCTGAAATGGGTGTGTGTGTGTGTGTGTGTGTGTGTGTGTGTGTGTGTGTGTTTAAAAGGCTCATAACCTGTGCAAAGCACTTTAAAAGTAGTTAATAGTCCTAACAGACACAGACAATTATAGACCCTGGTACCTTAAACACCCACCACACTCCTTTGCCCCTGCCATCTCACACACATGCACGCACACGCACACACTCACACAAACACACACATGCCCATGCAGAAATTGCATCTTGTCCTTTATCACTGGTCACATTAACTCCACTCACTCCTCTCTCCTGCATCTTGTGTCACACCTTATGACCAGCACACACCCGACCCACTGCATCCTAACTAACATACAGTATTTCCATCCCACACACTGAAATAATAAATAATATCAGAATGCAATGATTTCCCGAACTCCTCACCCCATCAGTTCTCAAGTGTGCAACAAAATAACATAAATAGACAATTTAAAGTCTCTTTGTGGTTCTTGTATGTGCATATATGTGTGCATGTCTATCTGTCTGTCTGTGTGTTTATGTCTGCGTGTTGGGCTGATGGAGGGGGGGCCCCTGGGGGTCCCTTGCCACCAGGTGCGGTCTGATATATTGGCTGCTCATGTTATCAGTGAGGCCCCCACATTTACCGTCATTTTTACTGCTTCCTCTCTTGACTCGTGGTGACAATTTTCCAATCTTGCCGGGTTCCGCCACCAGAATGCGTTTTTTAGCCATCACTGTCGCCCCACAGTTTTTAGCTAATGCTGTTTTGTGCCATAAATCCTGCTTGAAATACTGTATCTACCTGTCCCCTGGCTGGATAGGAGACATTTGGCTCTAGATGACCGCACATGCCCCTATATATCCCCTTGTTGTAAAACATAGGATTGGGTATTGTGTCTCGCTAGGCGAGGGATAAAGAGGCTTTGGTGGTGTTACTGCATATGGGGTCATTTGAAGACAAATGGCACATGTCAGAGATAGAGGGGTTTATATGTTGTATTATTTGCTCCAATTGGAAGGTTAACCCAAGGGGATAATTCCCTTCAATGTAAATATAAGGATTTGGAGTCGTTAATTAAATCAAAAACATCTTTGGTATTTTTTTATCTTCTCGTGTTCTATAATGAGTAGCATCGTGCAGAAACATAAACAAACATTATTAAAGCACCAAACTCATTTAGTACAGCAACAGTGTTTATTCCACCTAAACAGTTTACATTTCACAAGTCTACTACACGTAATGTACATAGCAAAAAGATGAAATCACCATCGCAGAACCAATTTAACTAAATATTGCTCTTGATACAGCGACGTGATGCACCTCTGACCTGCGTGACCTCTCACATAAATTCCACCAAACCTAATCACACACTCTCCCCTCTTTAATTCCACACTTGCATCGACCTCTTTAGCCTCCTTCCTTGTAGTAGCCCTCTACATGGGCGTGGGTCACACACGAGGCATTTTTATCCCCAGTGGGTGGAGTTTAATACACACGCACACAGACACACACACTGACACACACAGCACTTTGACCAGTGTAGCTTGTCTGTTTGATACCGAGTGCCTCCTGACCCACCCTGACCTCCCTCTTGTACATACACAGCCAGATTGCTTTATGAAATAAAGCTGTCAGTTGCAGGACCCAAATAAAAAACAACCCCCCCCCTCAATACTCCATGCCCCTGACACCACTGAAATATAGATATAAATTGAAAGCAGATTAGTTTTTTTTTATCTTCATTCAAGTTTTGACAAGATATAGGAAGTTAGGAGTTGGTTCAAGTCGGTCGCGGCTTCACAAAAATGAATCAGACTGACGTTTGATTTTCACACTTATAAAGTCAAAGGTTTATTTATTCGTCTTTGTTCGTCTTTGCAGTGTGTTGTTAAGACTGTTTGGTTAAAGACTGTGAAAGAAGTGCGATTTATTTTTTGTTGCTGGCGGCCACAGTTACACTTCCAGTGACGTGGAGCCGTTCATGTGTTTCTCTCTCCAGTTGTGATTGTGTGTGTCTTGTGTGTCGAGGCTGGACATCAGCACTATAAAGGCAGGCTGAGTTCTTGGTGATTGCCAGATTTTGGCCTGGCTGTGTGAGAAACAGGGTTTGGTGATGGCGCTGCGGGGACTAATAGTCTACAAACGCACATGACATCTCTATAATGTGTTTTACTTATTATGACAGCTTTATAATTAAATATATAGTATTGAGAATCAGAAAAAAACACCATGTTTAAATATGCAGAACAAGAACAAAATAAGAGAAGATTGTGATTGGGCTGATAATAAAATAAGAATCCTGATGATTAAAAAAACCAAACACATATTACTCATTTGCATAACCAGTGATCAATAATGGATGAACTGGACATGTGTATTCCTTTAACTGGTGTTAAATGCTACACCGATCTTCTGCAGATAACTCAGTCTTCTCACTTCCCACAGAACTGTGCCATCAAAGGTTTATTTATTCGTCTTTGTTTGTCTTTGCAGTGTGTTGTTAAAACTGTTTGGTTAAAGACTGTGAAAGAAGTGCGATTTATTTTTGTTGCTGGCAGCCACAGTTACACTTCCAGTGACGTGGAGCCGTTCATGTGTTTCTCTCTCCAGCTGTGATTGTGTGTGTCTTGCGTGTCGAGGCTGGACATCAGCACTATAAAGGCAGGCTGAGTTCTTGGTGATTGCCAGATTTTGGCCTGGCTGTGTGAGAAACAGGGTTTGGTGATGGCACTGCGGGGTCTACAAAGGCACATGACATCTCTATAATGTGTTTTACTTATTATGACAGCTTTATAATTAAATATATAGTATTGAGAATCAGAAAAAAACACCATGTTTAAATATGCAGAACAAGAACAAAATAAGAGAAGATTGTGATTGGGCTGATAATAAAATAAGAATCCTGATGATTAAAAAAACCAAACACATATTACTCATTTGCATAACCAGTGATCAATAATGGATGAACTGGACATGTGTATTCCTTTAACTGGTGTTAAATGCTACACCGATCTTCTGCAGATAACTCAGTCTTCTCACTTCCCACAGAACTGTGCCAGCTCACGTCCGTCCAGCTCAGTTACCAGCTCTCGTCCTGTCAGCTTCCCACTTGCCACTACCCCAAGCCAGGAGGAAGAGACCACCCAAACCCACCCTTCCAGCAACACACCAGACCTTGAAAAGGAAGAAGAGAGGACCAGAGGTGAGTTGTCAGATGGATGCTGTACATGGTAAAACCATGTATGTGTTTTGTTTGCATACACACTGGGTTAGTATCTTTCCGAGGAGTGAATTCAGTGGGGTCTTGCCACTTTACCCACAATAATAATTCAGAAAAACAAATACTGCTCGTGGAATCAGACTATTACCACTTCTGCAGTTCTGCAGGCTAATATGCTTTACATTCATAATTGTGGATATGATGATTAGGGCCGCAAGAGAGGGTTCCTCTAAATCCCCTTCTCCACAACGTTTTCCATGTCGATCAGGGGATTTGAGCCAGCTGTCTTTGAACATCACAGAAATCACAAGATTGCTCGTTAATTTGATTTCTGCGCTGGCCTTGCTTCTCAAAATGCACAACCAATCCACTATCACTCAAAAAAGAACAAGGAAGGCCACCCATTGTGTGATATGTTTTCATCCAGATGAAAGATGAAATCTGAATATATATATTTGAATAAGTGAAATACTTTGTGGGTTGTGTACCTTTTTTTCCGTAATGTACTTTTTGAAGATGGCAGCGCCTGTAGCCTTGCTTTAAAAAAAAATCACTTCAGTTGTGGTTATTTTCACTGTGAAGGATTTTTAATTTTCACTGTATAGTTTAGTATTTCAAATGGAGCTTTGGCTTTTCACTATGTAGTTCTGTGGTATTAACAAGTGCTTAAAGCTCACCTGTGATGTGCTCACGTGTGTGTGTGTGTGTGTGTGTGTGTGTGTGTGTGTGTGCGTGTGCGCGCGTGCGTGCGTGTGTGTGTGTGTGCAGAATTGGTTGACTGCAACAAATTGACCAAACATTGACTGTACATTTAACACCCCATTTGATCAGGTTGATTAGGACGAATTTCTAAAACTAATATAATCTTCTACAGCCGCCATGTTGTCGTGTCCCAATTAAGGTTCTATTAAGAAGAAGTGTGATCTAGCGCTGATCATGTTAGAGGCTTCAGATTATCATAAAGGTAAATCATGTTTGAGCTGTATGTACACCCTCCCTTGTTGCCCCACTGGCATATCTGCAAGGCATTACTGCTCTGAAAGAGAGAGTAGCAACTGGCCGGTTGAGTGAAATCAGACATCTGAAATCTGAAATGTTCAACTTTAACACTAACCAGATGCCCTGGCTTCAATCTAGCTGCCTGACCCACGCTGCACTCAGCAGAGTTAAGAGTCATTTGCTTGTGGAGAAGATTGGAGACACCACCGTCAAGGCAGGGAATGAGAGCGAGAGGGGTCGATCCCTGGTTTCATTCTGTTATTTAAAGCCAGTCTTAGTGTCAGTCACTCCATTGCCCCTCTTGACACAGCATTAAAAAAGTAGAGTGATGTATACTATATACTATACTAAAATATCAGATGGGCTGGGCAGATTGTGTTTAGGTTTTGATGGATTATTTATGGGAAAAAATACTCTGGTTAAAAATGTAGCACATTAGTAATATACATGTTTGACTTGTTTAAAAAAAAATTGAAACATTTTTTTCTGTTTTAAAATGAGAAACAACAACGAAACCCCATAATACTCCATGTCCTCACCCGGTAAATATCACGTTAGAAATGGTTTATGACTTATTCAATAGCAATGTTCACATTTGAGTAGTACATGCACTTTGTGTTATTGCCGCTGTGTGCACATCTCCCACTGTGATTTACAGTGTTTTCTTTGAAGGTGATTTGCATGGTCCCTGACACTATTATCGTCTGTGCCATTTACTCAGCGTGCAGTTATTAAAGGTGTCTCCTACACAATATTACACAACTGAACCTCCATCACAACCTGACAAATCCAACCCGGCAGCAAAAATAATGTAACACCATTTCCACAATAATTGATTGTGAGATCATATTATTCAGGCCATTAGCTGCTCCTCCAATCTGCCTCCGACTCAATGCTACAACATGCAAATGTGATCAGCTGTGAGAGAGTGAGTGCCGGTACTGCATCGTCAGCCAAACGTTGGATAGTACAAACTAATGCCATTGTGTGTGTATTGTCATGTCACAGGGACCTACACAGGCAAACGTGCACTCTCAATAGACTGTAACTAATTGTCATAACAAACATTACTCACCTGTCCTACAGCTTGACTTGAACTACATCGGATGTAAATATTATTTTCATACACAACTCAGGGAGGACACGCTTTTACACATATTTGTGATGTGGTGAATGGTTACTATGACATCAAATGATAGCTAGAAATAAAATATAAAAAAAAAACTGTAAGTGACGAGGGGTTTTGGAAGCCCAGAAAAGAAGATATTTAAAGTTAAATAATAATAAGTTAAAATAAATATCATTAAAACATGTTTGTAATTAAAACATTTAAATCTTACCCTCACTTATTGAATATTATAAAATTATTAAACTTAATTATTAACATAATTAAATTATTGCATTATTAAATTTTGAATTATCTTTGAATAATCAATTATTTACTTGGCTAAACATTTCTTAAACATACAATAATTTAATAATAATAATAATAATGATGATGCTGTTTCTGTTTTCTTCAGATTTCGTATAAAGTGAAGAAAATTACATTTAAGGAATACAAAAGCAGACTCTTTATCTTTGGAAAGTGGCTGCTTTACAATATGCTCCACATATGGTACAAACTGTTGTCTCACTATAAAATGCAAGCAACCAACAAACAGATGGGCCCATTTTTTCTAACAATAACCACAGCATCTCCTAAGTGATAGTGGTATATTGAATGTACAAGGTCAATCCCTTCTTGGGTGTGTGTGTGTGTGTGTGTGTGTGTGTGTGTGTGTGTGTGTGTGTGTGTGTGTGTGTGTGGTGGTGGGTATTTTGCTTTTGATACCTTCAAGCCTTTTTTCATCTTTGTGTTGATAGAAGTTGGTTTGGCGCAAATGTCCAAAGGAGACACTGGGTTGTGTTGAGGGTCTGAAAAAAATGAGCAAGGAAAAGCACATACTGTAATCACTGTGAGCCCAAGAGAAGGACAGGTTTATAATGAAGGAATACTGGACAAATGCGGGGTTAAGTTTGGTGTACTTTGTACTGAAAAGAGTTGTGTGGCTGTTCAAGTGTGTGAGTGTGTTATATTCCGTACGAGATGGCCGTGATGACAGTTGAATGTTGAGAGTCCTTTTAAACTGGCATAATAAAAAGTGCTACTTCAGGCCAAACTGGGATTTTGTGTTTCACTTCAAAAGATCGTTAAATCTTTCTTGGATCAAAGTTCTCTGTCGTTACGACAAATGTCCGCCGATTAGACTCCAGAGAGTCTATGTGTAAAATTAGTTTAGATAACCAATATCATTCTTTTTTTAATTTCATGTTAAGTCATTTGTTTAATGGCGCTGTTTCCATAGTGTTGCCTGGAGGCCAGCCATTGACACTGTGGTGAATGTTTTCAGCGTTTGTGCTTGGAACTTGACATAATGAAGGACGTTCTGCTAAAAGTGCTTTAGTTAAGGCTAATTGTGTTACATAAACCCAGCGTGAGGGGGAACAGCTTGACGGAGGAAGCTCACATCAATGCACCACTAAGCTCACTACAAGTGAGTCACAACCAATTTAATTACTGGGTATTTACACTCTGATGCAAGATGTATACAGCATAAATCTACCCCCCCCCCCCCCACACACACCTTTCTATCACATTTTTTTAGTGTTTTATGTTGTGCTAAAACCTGCCAATTTGCCATAAACAGCAACTAACTGGACTGTAGAATTTGAGTCATCACATTTAAATATCTTTGGCTGTTTCATGTCCAGTATGTGTCATTTCATGACATGTGTGCTATGTTATTGTTTTGTTTCTGAAAGTGAGAATGTGTCAAACATGTTTGACTGTGAGCATGTTTCCCTCATTGTGACCTCAGTTGTGTGTCAGTGACAGTAAAGAAAGGAAAGGTGGAGTGTTGTGTAGTATCACAGATTCATCACAGCAAACCTGTTGTCTAGTGCCATTTTCACTTTATGTAACCAAACTTGTAGGAACCATATGGCTGCACACTGCTGACATCTGACCCCCCGTCCTCTTTTCCTGACATGTGTTTCCCAGCATCCCTCACAATTAGGGGCCTTGTAGATAAAGTAGCGTGGCGGTCTATTGCATGCATCTTCTGCAGATTACACCCAGGTCTCTCTCTGACCGAGGGGCTGACTCCCTCTTACATCCCTCTACCCTCACACCATCACTTGTCATACATGTTTAGCCCCGTTCATTGACATGCAACAGGATCCCCTGCACTAAAAGCATCACAAATGAAATATTCCCACGAGGAATGACAACATGTTTGCGGCCATTTCATCTAGGTGCTTGCTGCTGGATCAGTTTCCACTTCCTTGGGTGACGTGCAGTGATGGGGCTGTGCATTAACGCAGCAGTCACATGACACAGTCTTTGCTGTAAATGAACTCAATGTCACTACGCATATCAAGGCAAATGATCATGATTTAAAGATAAATATTGATCCTTTCAGAACATATAAGCATGAAATCAGATGGATTAGAATGAAAAGCTAATACAAAATGGCAGCATAACGTAACATAATTATCCAGTAGCTAAAATCTCACAGTAAATGAATGATATTTAAAAGGCAATTCTGACATACTGCGCTGCTTGACCCTTCTTTTTGTTTCTTTCCTTTTATTTTTTACTTATTTGAATTTGCATGTTATAAATTTGCTGTCAAAAAACAAATTATGATTTCAAGTGGTAAAGGTCGCTGATGTACTAAACGCATTAATCTGCCACTCTGTATGCCTCACCCCATGAATGGTAATTGCTATGTCGTACGTTTCAGTCCTCATACAGGGTTCCTGATGAATTAGTTACCTACAACGTTCGTTCTTCTGCAGAGAATTACTGTGTTGAAACATAAAGAAAATGTATATAAAAGATAGTTTATATCGCTGAACTAATTGGATTTGTAGTAGTTTGGACTGGGATAACCAGCCACTGGCATTTATAGACGTGTGTGTGTGTGTTTGGTAGAATAATAACTAGACATTGTTGCTGTGGGAGATGACATCACAACAGCGGTTCCAGCAGCAGACTCACAGACACTGAAGGAAGGCGAGGTGTGCGTGTCTGCGCGTTGTTGTGACAGAGAGGTATTTGGCCTCTGAGCGGCAGCTTGTGCTCAGTGTCTCGCTGATGCAAAGTGATGTGTACTAATTCTCCATCTGCTCGAACCAAACAGGGCCTGAAAGGTTCAGCCAAGGCCCAAGACGAAATTACTTCCTCAAAGCTCGTCTTATCCTTCCCCTCTTTTATTTTATAGTAATGGACAAATAAGTGGATATGACTTTGGGGTTTTGTGTGTGTGTGTGTGTGTGTGTGTTTAAGTGTGGATTGGGATTTGACTTGTTGGTTTGGCTGTTTGGAGGATGTGTGGCCCTGAAATGGAGCCGTGTCATGTGGGCTGATGCTCTGAGGACTTGATTGTAGCCTCCCAGTGTAAATACCCAAACAAACAGGCAGTGGTCACAATGTGTTATCAGTTTGCTATGTATTTACATTCCTCCTCCTCTCTCCCCCTCGGTTTCTCTCTTTCTCTCACTCTCTCTTACTCTGGGATCTGTTTTGTTTGTCTGTGTTTACTCACAGATGCCATCCTCTTCTAGTTTTTGACTGACTGTATAATCTGTCAAAACTTGGTGACAGGAATTAAGTTTTGAGTCACTCAAAGCAGTTGTCGACTATTTCTGCTCCGCTCTGTGAAGAATCTCCGGTTGAAACGCTTAAACAACTGTATTTCCTGTGCTAATGCTACAATCTGGCGTTTCATATTCATCACGACCAATGAAACAAATCCAGAGATGAAATACTGAGCCCATTCGCCTGGTTTTAAGTGGCTGTAAGTGCAGCTGTTTACGCGGGCGCATTGGCCCCCGCCGCTATAAAGCGAACCAGGCTTCTCTCAAATTTGTTTTCCTCAGCTGTTCTGCATAACAGCGCGACGCTATCACGCACAGGCTAACGTCTGGCGAGGGAAATCGATTCATAATTCAAAGAAACAACAAGGCACAAGCAGCGTCGCTGTCAGATATAACAAATTGAGGAGGGAAAGAGTTGAATTTGTATCTGCTTACAGAGGTTGACTGCATTACACATACTGCAGGTGCCGCTGAGTGCGTGGTAATAGGATATATGATGGATGGCCAAGCCGCATGGGCTCCCATTCCTCTGGGTTATTCATCTATTTATCCGCTTATTCATTTATTCCTTCATCCAGAGAGACCCTCACACACTCTGCCTATATCTGCCTATAAGATGCAATATGACTGAAAAGAGGATGAGCCGTGATCGATATGGAAATATGCTGGATATAACCTGAGTACGTGTCAGGTGAACTCGTGTCTGTGCTGATGTTCAGTGGGTTGTTCAAAGTTCCGTATCACAGAAGTGTTTTGGGATATGCACACAGACATGTCCTGATCAATGTAACACTTTCAAACAAGCAGAAAGACAAACCTGTCACAAAGTGTCTGTTTGCATTACATTACATTACAATATATTTCATTACAGCACAGCACATCATAGTCTGCCACATTTGTCCCGGGGATGCTGGGAGACACATTCAGCCCCATGCAGCTGTCACACACAAGTCAGAACCAAACATGATTCAGTCAAACTGTGGCACGTTTACCAATCACCACAGGTTTGATCACACACTGCTGTTCGCCAAGTGCCTTTCATGTTTAATCCTGCTGCAGCTCCCTTATCATGCGGGTCAGTCATGGACCAGCATGTGTCCTGGAGCAGGTCACCTCCCCTGGGTCCACCACCACTCCCCTGTCCATGCCATCGGCCATCAAAGACGAGACCCGATACTCCACCTTAGAAAATATGCATTATAGATAAATAACATAAACATACAAAATATATATATATATATATTTTAGAAACTTTAAAAAATTATATATTTTAGAAACTCACCACTGCTAACATCATGTAACTGCCAACAGCACCTCTAAAACCAATATCAGCACCTCCACCCCTTCCCCCTCAGAGATTTTTATTTTTTTCCTCCTCGTCCTCATCTCAAGAGCCCATGGCAACAACATAGTCTGCAGCTTACGACAAAGCAAAGTGGGGAAGAGGAGGGAGAGAGGGAGGGAGGTGTAAGGTGGGAGTTAGGCTGTAGATCAGGGCATGGAGGATGGCGGCGCGACCAGCGGGTGACAGGGGAATAACATCCCTTTCTCCTCAATCGACAGGGACCATAACTCCTGCCTCTCCAGGGACAGATTGAGAAAGGCAATAGCCCTAGGGGCTGTGAAGCACGCATGCTTAGGAGAATTGAAAGTTAAAAGAAAAACGCTGTTTGCCGAGCCACTTCCACCGATCCAGCAGACAGGACAGCTCCTCACCACTGGAACTGTGTGATTTCATTTTTTTCTTTTTCTTTTTGTCTTTTTTTTTGAGGTTGCACTAGAGAGACCCAGGTGACATTCTGTCCGTATAGTGTATCATTCCATAAATCGCCTCAGGTTGTTTTGTCGTGTTTTCCCCATTTCTTGAGTGTTTTCTGCACTTATTGAAGTTGGTATATTTCAGTGTTGTGTTTTTTTTGTGGTTGGGACTGAGGAGATGAAAATTGTTGCTGCAATCGTAAACTTTCTTCTTTGACTTTGACATTGACACACACACAAACATCTTTTCATTAATTGGAGGAATTTTAGTTGCAAACTGCCAAAGAAACGTTGACGACACATGGCAGAGTCACATTTTCACGAAAGCTGAAGGAAACCAAATACTATCAGAATAATAAGATGTTTCTGTATCAAGTCTGAAGATTGAGCCTTTAAAAGTCATTAATCTTGGCAGACTACTGTTATACTAGCGTTAACGTCCTTGGTGCCATCAGTGATTGTGTTTTTGTGTGATTGTTGTTTTTAATTAGTTCTTCATCATAGATTTGTGTGTCACCAACCAATTGTACCTGCTAATATTTAGCGGTTCAATTAGACTATTATTTGAAATAAAGAGAAAGTGCAGAACACCTGCTAATTCAAATCAGTTCAACTTTTATTGGACTTTATCACAATATACAATATTTAAGCAGTAAATTCAAGACTCTAAAATAGGGAAGGAAACTCCTCCTACATTGAGCAAACACCTTGGTGACGCAGATTAAAAAATGGAAGACAAAATCCCATTTAATTCAAAAATTGTTGGAAAATAAAAATAAACTCATTTCTGATAAAGTCCCACTAGAGCCACTGAGTTATAACACTATAACTAAATCTGTGTGGGTGCGAAACTTCAGTTGGACTTTACTGCCAAGAAGATGCGTATTTTATCTGTTCGGGTGTAGTGTAATACACTTTTTGATTTATGATTTCAACACAAATGATAAAAATTGTGCAGAGATGAGAGGAAATTAATATTGAGGTGAATATATTGATTAAAGATTGTAAATTGAGTGTTGGGCTGTGTGTGTGGTGGCAGCAGCATAGCAGCTTTTATAGCTTGATCAATTCTACAGTGGCTTATTGAATAGCTTTTAATGCCCCCCTTCATTTTCAGTTGTAACCCGCGGAGCGTCTGGCCCTCCAGGACTCATGCGATCACTCGCCAGAGAGAACGACAATAAATTTTAATACATCGTCTCTGGAAAATTACACACGCTTAATCATTGATTTTTATTGTTTCATCATGATAACGTTATCTCAGCGAGTGAGGGCGGGCGAAAGAGCAGCCCATAAAAGCAAAGCGGTTGAATTAGTTACGACATTTTAAAGAGTGAAGCTGACACATTGAAATAACGGCGCAACCAACTTTCCTTTGTCTAATGTATGTTGTATTGATTTTGGCTGTGTGATGCAGCGGACGTTTAAACAAGGGGAACCTTGACCAGAAAATTTCCCCTTCCTGTTGCCAGTATGACAGGTGTCTGTCTGTGGGGAGAATACCGACAATTAAATGCGAGTACAGCAAGTTCTAAACTAAACACACACACACACACTTTTCAAGTTTTTTTCTCCTCAAGATGTGTGGACGCATCTGGGGTGAAGACCATGTGATGCCACAGGTTTTGTGCTCTGAGCTAGATATGAAATATTGTTTCGTGATTGGTTAATTTACGTAAGCCTTTTGTTTTGACATCAGCCTTTCTAATAGATGACAGTGTTACACCATGTGACATATATTAATATTGGGGTTTCGAGTTTATTTGTAATGTATAAACATGTAACTACATTATAGGTTCTGTATTTTCTGATACTGCACATTCAGTACCACTTAACGGCCACGTCTAAAAACTTAGTAAACAACGTGACTTGCAAAGGAAAACACCATTGAATGACAAGAATGCAGTTTTTTTTAAATGTTAATGTATCTGAAACTGAATGATTATGTTGGGTTTGGGTTGCTGTCCTTACTGTCAGGGCTACTGTCATTTCACCTCCACAACTAGAGAACGAAAGATGAAATCTGAATGTGTGTGTGCACCCAGATTTATTATCTGCACATAAAAAAATATCAGGATCATTAAGTCCAACTCTGCTGCCATGAAGCTGATGAAAGCTGGCAAACACACACAGAGGCTTCATAATACTTGGTGTGCATGCCAGTGCCTGTGTGTGCGCGTGTGTGTGTTTGTGTGTGTAAGGAGTGTGATAAGGTAGATTGATTTCTAATATAAATGGCAAAGTCGTCTACTGACATTCGTATAGCAGTGCCCTTTGTGTCCCTGCCTGGCAGCCTCATTCTCTGTCTCTGTCTGTCTATCTGTCTGTCTGTCTGTCTGTCTGTGTGTGTGTGTGTGTGTGTGTGTGTGTGTGTGTGTGTGTGTGTGTGTGTGAGTGAGAGAGAGAGAAGAGAAGCCCTTGTACCGTGTCTGGGTATTTTTGTGCAAACACAATATTTGTATGTTACATTATCACATTATGGGGTGTGGGACTTGTTTTAAGTTAAGGTCTCGTGGTTCACCTGTAGAAAAAGGTTCAGTTTAGGATTAATATTAGATATTGAAGATTAGAATATAGCTACGTCTCCAGGAAATCACCATAAGTATATGTAGTGTCTTCTGAAATCATCCATGTCCATCCTCCCTCTCTCTCTCTCTCTCTCTCTCTCTCTCTCTCTCTCTCTCTCTCGCTCGCTCTCTCTCTCTTACACACATACATGCGATACATAAAACACACACAATCACACACCGGGGTGTGCAGGTTAGCCCTCCTCCACACCAGCACCTGCTCCGCTGAAGGTGAAAGAAGTGCTCACTTGAGCTCATTGAAAAGTAGATGTGACAGTAAATTTTTCAGGCCCTTGTGAGATGGGAGATCTTGTTATAGCAGTCAGGATGGGGGTGAAGAGAAGCCCTTGTACCGTGTCCGGGTATTTTTGTGCAAACACAATATTTGTGTGTTACATTATCACATTATGGGGTGTGGGACTTGTTTTAAGTTAAGGTCTCGTGGTTCACCTGTAGAAAAAGGTTCACTTTAGGATTAATATTCGGGTGAAGATTAGAATATAGTTACGTCTCCAGGAAATCACCATAAGTCTATGTAGTGTCTTCTGAAATCATCCATGTCCATCCTCCCTCTCTCTCTCTCTCTCTCGCTCTCTCTCTCTCTCGCTCTCTCTCTCTCTCTTACACACATACATGCGATACATAAAACACACACAATCACACACCGGGGTGTGCAGGTTAGCCCTCCTCCACACCAGCACCTGCTCCGCTGAAGGTGAAAGAAGTGCTCACTTGAGCTCATTGAAAAGTAGATGTGACAGTAAATTTTTCAGGCCCTTGTGAGATGGGAGATCTTGTTATAGCAGTCAGGATGGGGGTCAGGGCAGTGGCTGCTTGATGATTGAGGAAAAGAGAAGTAAATTCATTCTGCTTCGGGCACTTTGTCAAGTGCCAGTAGCTTACCGTTGAGAGCCACTCACCCATCACTGTGTTACGGCCCCAGAGGTCACCCCCAGCACCATAAATCTGCCGCGCCTCCTCGCCTGCTAAACCTATTGCCTTCCCCCGGCTGAGCACGAGCTGCTGCTGCTGCTGCTGCTCGGAGTTACTCAAATAAACAAAAGACGGACGGGAGAGTATAGATTCTCCTTCTGATGGTGGAAGAGCAGGACAGTGGGTGTGTTGTGCCACAGAAGTGATGTGTGCGTTCGCACTAAAAGCCGTGTTGTGTCATATGTGCGAAAGGATGGATGGATTGCGAGTACGTATGTGTTTGAGGGCGGGAGCAGCAGCTTTGTGTTTGCATTTACATTGGAAGTCGTACATTGTGTTTGTGTGTCTGGAGGAAGGTTTTTGCAGTTTTGTTTTCCCACATAGACTACATACAACTGTCTGTCTGTTAGACACCAATTACCTGTCTCACACATACAGTAGTGTTGTATTATACATGCGTGATGCAGTAACGCATGTGGTAATCCTCTGCATCTTTATAAGAAGTATGTTTTGTGCTGGAACAGGAGGCCGCAGTAGTGCTGCGTTTCTGAAACACTACAGATTCCATCTTTGGGCTGCAGACCACCAACCCTGGTTGAATTGGAGCCATTTTCTTCTGTTGAAATGTCAGATTGGTGGTTAAAAGATTCCTTCAGCTGTTTTAGTTTTTTTTAAGTGTTTTAACATTGCCAACATGCTTTCTACATTTCATCCAAAGTGGTTCCAATATACAAAGGAAGGAAAAATGTGCTTTTTATACTTGATGAAGACCAAAAAAACGAGGGGGGGGGTTTTTGAATTTAAAAGGTATTGGTAGAGCTTCAGTGGCTGTGCTAGGCCTCATATTCTTTCATAGGGTCGTACAAGAACAGACACCGACATACGCAAACCTCGAGGGATCTGTTCTCTCGTTCCTAAATTGATAATTGAAATGTCATGAAATTATTCATGTATTTTGCCATATGCTAACGTTTTTCCTGGACGGTGGTAAAGAACTGAAGGCATGAGAGGGGGGGGGGGGAAGAATCTGGCTCTGGTGTGGTGCCTGTGTGTTTGTATGTGCATGAGTGTGCGTTTTTTTGTAACACATGTGTTGTGAGCAATCACCTCTCTCTGAAGTGTGTCATCGTACACTATAATTACACCTGCACCAAATATGTGTGTGCATATGCATTGGACCCACGTGGACGAACGTGTGAGTGTGTGTGTGTGTGTGTGTGTGCACATGCCTTTCAAGCTGCTAGTGTACGGACACCAGCCTGCTTCAATATAGCCTCTTATTAGGGGGTGATTATCCTGCCTGCATCTGGCTTCTCTCAGCCGGTGACTGGAAGTTGGAGAGGCCAGGGGCACGCTGGGAAGAGAGGAGTGAAAACTTCCTGAACCCGGTTTTCACCCTGCGCCCCTCAACTCCAGTGTACCCCGCAACCTCTCCAAGAAACCTCTCCGAGAAAACCACCTCGTATCCACACACGTGTTTATATACATCTATAAACAATAGAGTTTCAGTTTCAGTTGGATGGAGAAACCTATAATATATGATACTAGCCAGTAACGTTATTGTTATTAAGTGTTTGTCCTCAATTAACCCTGGAGTCAATGATCAACACTTGTTACATTGTCAACATAACATTTTTTTTATCGTCGAATAAGAAAGAAATTGAATGTTACTTCTCTCTGTGCTTTGTCTTGATAGTTCCACATTCAAATACTGTTCACTGTTTCATCTGGTGACTGTAAAGTGCTGTATGAAATCACAGTACAATACTATCTCAGCAGTACTCAGTTACTTACGGTAACACTAACAGCTTCTCTTTTGAATTAAAATTAATATATTCTAAATATTCATATTTATTAAAAAAAATATGTTTTTTGCCCTAAAATATCCTATCCAAAGCAATGTCCTATGTCCTGCATGCACACCCTTAATAAACTGCTACAGCTTCAGCTAAAAAAAATCAACAAAAAACGTATGGAGCAGAAACGAGACAGGGACAATGAAAAGACAAAGCATGCTAAATGCTAGTCATGGTGCAAAGAGCGTAGCGGGATCTCCAGGCCCTGGGTGGGGACATGGTGAGACCCCATACATCAGCTGTCACCCGATGAACTCGCAAAGACTCACACCAGAGAGACACAATAGACTGGACAGATGGTCCCAAACAAATTACAGCTACGTTTGATACTATTAAAAGCTGTTTACCTTATTGAAGAGGCCTGCAAGTGCAGCAGATGCATTGTGTGGTCATCTCTGAATGAATATTTGTGTGTCTGTGTGTTTGACTACAAGGTTCCGGTGTGTCAGTGAACCCTCTTTTGTGCGTCTGCCAAACAAATGACCATTTTGAGTAAGATCTGTGTGTGTATGTTGTTTTCTCACAATTAAGATCCAATCAAAGACAACACCTGATGGCGCTGCACAAACGGCGTGACGGTTGATTAGCACGCGGTGGATTCCAGCCAGCCTCCGCAGGCCATGACAAAGTTTTGGCTGATAACCAATAACCAGACAAACATAAAACAGGCCTCCTCCCCTTCCTCTGTTACAGTCTCCCTCCCCCTCCTCCTCCTCCGCTCCGCTTCATCTGCTCTCCTAAAGAGAGACTCTGACACCTCAGAATGATGAACTCCTTCATTGCACTGACCTTTCTCCTTCGGACCAGCCACCCGCCCTCCTGCCCTCTCCCATGTAGATGAGACAGAGACAGATGAAGACATTTTGCGGCATGCATGTGTGCATTGCGCGGGTGTCGGTGGCGGCGGCGGCGGCGGTGGGCAGGAGTATCGTGCAGTGACACGGTGAAATTAGTTTTGGTGCTGGTGGATGGCGGACGACCCACCTTCAAATCAGCAGTCAAGCAGGGAGATTAATCCAGATGCAGGAGGCCCGTTGGAGAGCAGTCATGACAGGTCCTGAGCGAGAGCAGAGAGACAGGCAGCAAGACAGACAGATGTGGTGTGTTGATTCATGACAGTGATATACCTACTGAGATTGTGTACATATATCTACACTACATGTGTACGTTAGAGGTTCAATGTACAGATTGTTAGACTGCACCAGGTTGGGAATGTAAAGATCTGGTATAGATCCTGAAATTTGAAATAATTTGATTTCTGATCTGATAACGCGATTGGCATTTCAGTGTAGATCAGAGTATGTTACATCACATGGAGTGACAGATCATACAGGAGAAGACTGAACCCTGTTTCCTTGATAATATTTTATTTATGTGTTTAACTGGTGACGTTATCCAAGTGCGCGTGTGTCTGAGGGATGAACAACATGCGAGTGAAACAGTGACGCCTCGTCCAGCTCAGCGTTGAATGTTGCTTTTGGAAGACTCCTGCATTATCACTTCGTTTTTCATAACGAGAAAAATAACAGCCACCGCGTCGAGGGTTTTTCAGGGGAAACCTGTCATGTCCTATCAACTTCATATATGTAAATTACACTCTTTTATATGTTCTTATAATATTTTACATTAAGCCCTGTTCTCTGACAAGCTCCAGGAACATATCTTTGTGTGTCAGTGTGTGCGTGTGTGTGTATATTCAGTTACTTTCCAGTGGTGGTGAACCCTTTTTGCAGCCAAGTGCCAAACCTAACTCATCTCTCCCTCTCTCTCTGTATGTGTGTATGACTGCGTCTGTCTGTCTGTCTGTCTGTCTCTCTGTCTGTCTTTAGGTCAGCTGTCCATTCCTTGTGTTCCAGAGACACCGGAAAGTCCCATGAGTCAAACCTTTAAAGACACTCATCAGCATAGAAAGGTAACTGAGTCCTGACACACGTACACACAGCAGGGTGTATATGTGTCACTCCAGTGGAACTTCAGGCTTTGGGTCACAGGGCAGGGGGTGAGCAGTGGCATTTGATCTTTGACCTTAGGACCAAAACAGACAGAACTCTGGTGTTGAACTGTATGGGGTTAACACAGCACAGCAGATAATCCTCATTCACTGAGTTAGTACAGTGTAGTTTGATACACCTCGGTTTATTTACAGTGAATGCACTGGTGATTCTCTGTTGAAATATTGTTGTAAGTCAACAAAGACATGAATTAATTTTAAACCTGAAAATTAACGTACTGTAAATATCTTTATATTTTTCCATTAGATAAAAGTAACATAATAATCAGAATTAAGAAATATTAAGAAACTAACTAAACTTTTACTGTTGTATTTTCTACGTACTCTTAAAACATACTTATTAAACATTAAAGAAGCCAGTTTTATTTTTTTCAAAATACAGTAGTTATATTTTTTGCTGATTTCTGCTGTCTCCCAGTATAATTTGTAATTAATTACAATTTAATGATTTTTGTGAAACTAGTGTACTTTTATGGCTTAGCAGAGGTCAACATCTGTCCCACTCTCTTACACACACACACACACACACACACACACACACACACGCACACACATGCACACACACGCTCACAAACTCACATGCTTCTTGAACGCCTATCTCTCCACTGAAATACTGTAAATCAAAGCCTCCATTGCCCTGATCAGACTCTGCATATTATTGTCCCCCTGGTGGACAGTAGTGGGACCACATCAGCACATACCCTTTTTCCACTTTAAAGTTGGTGTTCAATATACAACCCTTCATCGTAGAATGCAGTAATGTATATTCTGACAGGTGACAAATTCATATGGATGATAATTACTTTGACAAAACAATATTTGTACCAGGTGTCTTTACAGTTGTTTATACAGACAAAGATGAACTGAGTTCCCATTGTTTCTAACAATGCACTGAGTTGTTAAGGACCTGGATCAGGGACACGTGTGCGGTTATTGTGAGAAGAGGTGTGAGTGTTAATCACTTTACCTTCTGAGCTTGTTTCAGTTCTTTCAGTCATTCAAAGCCGGTCATCAGATCACTTCTTCAAAGCGTCAGTCCAGTGGTTTTCAGTCCCAGTGCTGTTATTCGGACTCATTATGAAGTTGAATTGGTTCTTTTAGAGGCACAAAGTGTGAATTGTGTGGGGAAATAATAATGATGTAACTTGTGCAAGCAGCCTGATTCATTTACCCTGATCTCTGAGTTCCAAGACTGAGCATCACTGCTCATGTGTCTTGATAATTCAGGACATTATCGCACAGCTTGTAACGTCAACCATATTTGGTGAAAAAAGTTGCCTTAATTACAGTATTATTAGATTTTATATATTTATTTCCGAAACAAATGTATAAAAATGACATAAATATAAAACAAAAATCTACATTTAATAATTAATTTGCTTAGAGACAAATACAATTAAACATTAAAAACGACTTTTCTATATTTTCCTTCCTCTTTGCCTCTTTTGGCAAAGTGCTACCACACAGCGGCTTCCAGCTGTCCTACCGCCGACGTGATCGAAGCTGACTTTTCTCTCCATCCAGCTTTGTTTTGCTTCGCAGCTGTTGGGTGGTCCCTGTCTCTCTCCCTCGCTCCTCCACTCTCTCTTGGTCTCACTCATTGTCAGGTTCACGGCGTCTGTTTCTTTTTGAACGCTGTGAGCGCCAGGCACGATCTGAAACCCTACACCCGAGTATACACAATTAAGTTCACACCAGAGGTTATTGGGTGGAAGTGTGGTCTCGTCCCACAAAATGTGTGAATCAGTCAAAGGATTGAAGGGGTGTGTGTGTGTGTGTGTTTATTTGCTGGCTGGTTAGTTGGTCAAGGTTAACTAAATGATGTTGGGGGGAGATGGTGTGTGTGTGTGTGTGTGTATGTGTGTGTGTGTGTTTCATGGGGCGGTCCTTTGGTTACAGCAGAGCTGGAGCCTGTGTGCTAGTTGGCAGTTGCTGTTACAGACTTTGTCTTGACAGTCTGTGCTGTCCAATCACAAGCGAAGATAAAGTTTAATTAAATGTGGCACTTGCCTTATTGGTTTCTTGATGTCATCTTGCCAGGCCTTTTTGTCCTGTGCAAAACAATACACACATTTACCAGCTTTTTTGGATTGTCCCTTTGTCAGCATGAAAATATCCTGCTTTTAGGCCACGTGGGTAGTTTATATCATAATCAATATGATATAAACTATGTCCTTAGCTTATTTCTTCACACTCTTCATAATGAATCTATCTAAAATAAAATAATAGTTTTTAATTTCTGTTTTTTTTTCTTTTAACTCCAGATCAGAAACATAGCGTTTAACTGCACAGAGCAGAGAAACAGTATATATGCCTCATATTGCCTTGGTGAACTCACCCCAATCAACCTTTCCAGCCTGTTGAGTGTTACAGTGTTGGACCAGTTAGCAGCAGATGTGTGTGTGTGTGTGTGTGTGTGTGTGTGTGTGTGTGTGTTTCATGGGGCGGTCCTTTGGTTACAGCAGAGCTGGAGTCTGTGTGCTAGTTGGCAGTTGCTGTTACAGACTTTGTCTTGACAGTCTGTGCTGTCCAATCACAAGCGAAGATAAAGTTTTATTAAATGTGGCGCTTGCCTTAAGCCGGATTGGTTTCTTGATGTCATGTTTTTGTTGGCCTTTTTGTCCTGTGCAAAACAAATCTACACATTTACCAGCTTTTTTGGATTGTCCCTTTGTCAGCATGAAAATATCCTGCTTTTAGACCACGTGGGTAGTTTATATCATAATCAATATGATATAAACTATGTCCTTAGCTTATTTCTTCACACTCTTCATAATGAATCTATCTAAAATAAAATAATAGTTTTTAATTTCTGTTTTTTTTTCTTTTAACTCCAGATCAGAAACATAGCGTTTAACTGCACAGAGCAGAGAAACAGTATATATGCCTCATATTGCCTTGGTGAACTCACCCCAATCAACCTTTCCAGCCTGTTGAGTGTTACAGTGTTGGACCAGTTAGCAGCAGCTCCCTCTCTGTGCCGTTCACACGCGATTGGGAGTCCCATGACAGGCCAGCTGGAACCTCCAGTCCACACGCACACACACACACACACACACAAATCCTCCACGGAGCCACCACTGGCCAGGCAGCCTGTCAGTCATTCAGTGGTGTGTGTCTGTGTGTGCGTGCGTGTGTTGTTGGGGTTTCCTGTTTTGGCATGTGTGCTTCAGAGGGGGGACTGCTGGTGTCAGGGCTTTCAGCTTTGGGATGAATTAGTCACATCAAATACAAACTGCAGCTAAACACCTAAATGGATTTTGCAGTTTATATCTGATAAATAATAGTCTCACACTTTTTCTTTTTTTAAATTTTTGCCAGAATTAAAGATCTTCTAAAAAAACACAGACTAAAGATTTTTTTACTGAATAATTCAGCAGCACTTAAAATCAGAATGAGGTGAGTTTTACTGAATTATTCACAGGCTGTTGATTAAAATCCAGCAACACTATAATATGCTCTTTATGTTACCATCGATGAGATTTATTGTATTTGTGGTAAAATGACATCAAGCCTTTCACAAAGACCATGTGTGTGTGTTGGTGGGAGAGTGCTGAGTTGTGTTTCTCAGATCTATATTTTGTCAAAATTTTACTTTGTCATGAAAAACGTATTTTAAAATTTTCTCTGCTCATGTACGTCTCATGCACAAATCCAAATATATAAACGTGTGTGGCTTGTGCACAAAAATCATTTGCACTTATTCCGGCCTCTTCATTACAAGTGGATATGTCGTTAGGGGAGCAGCAGTCATGTTCCATTAATCCAGCGCAACCAGTGGTGATTGATCAATTAGCCTGCTTAAAACTGGGGCTTAGGCTAATCAATAGCACTGATCACTTGCCAAAGGTTTTTCATTAAGACCTGCTGCTCTGCATGAGTGGAGTCCATTAGCATAGACCAAATGGATCGTGAGGAATGCAAATACTAGATTCAAGCACACACGCACACACGCACACACACACACACACACACACACACACACACACACACGCACACCTGTTAAAAGGGCCTTTTTCTTCAGTTTTTCTTCAACCTTGCTGAGGGTGGAGGTCAGAGGATGTGATTGTGTGAATATGGGCCACACAAATGTGATTGATTGATTGAAAACAGAAGTGATGCATATTTACAGTAAGAGTGATGTGTTCCAGTGAAACTTCACTATTGTTTATTGAGCTGTGACGCACTGAGCGATGGGATGCTAAAATATAAATACATCTGAAACATATATGAGTCATATTGTCTCCAAATAGTCCTTCTGGTGGCACCGTGTGCACGTCTGGCAGTGATCCCCTCCCTGCCCGCTTACCGTAAGCCTTTTTGTCAGTTACCTGCAAAACAGCGGATGTCGCTGCGCCACAGTGATATTTCTGATCCACGACCCCACTGAGCCCATGGGATCATACGGAGCCTAAAACACAAAAACACTGGCCTGCCATCACTGTCAGACTCACCTTTCTCACCCTTTCCTAAGCCTCAGCGGGGCCGAGTGCCATTGTTTCACTAAAACAATCCTCATTGAATTAAAACGTGGCTGCTTGCTTTGTTCAGTGAGGCTGATGCATACGGCTGTCATGGGTCCTATCGTTAATGTGCCATCACTGCACCGCACATCCTTAGCAGACACAGGCAGCGCTGAGCTTATTTCCTCCATCTGTAGGTGAATGTGTGTGTGTGTGTGTGTGTGTCTGTGTGAGAGATAGAGAGACTAATATTGTGTGGAATGATCATACAGTAGATGGGGTGAATAAGTAAAGGAGGAGGTTGTCGAGTAGGTCATTGTGTGTGTGCGTGTGTTTTTGTGTGTGTGATAAATCTTTCAGTGAGGTTCTGTGAAGATCAGGATTGCGGTGTGTTGGTCACTGGTAAAATTACCCCAGTGGTGACACACACACGCACACGCACACACACACACACACACGTACACACGTCTATGAGAGATGATCATGAAGAAAACTCTGCTAATAGACAAGATTTTAATATTTATGAGTCAAACTGTGATGTGATTTTTCCGTTATTTCGTCGTAGGATTTTCAACTCAAACCTTTAAATCTTTTGAATGTTCATTTCCTGTTCCGTATACATACGTCTGATTTTGGTTGACAGATTGGTACAAAGGCATAAGATCCATATGAATGAATTTATAATTTCTGGCAGTGATCCCCCCTGCTACCACAGATGATTGAAGATGACCTAGTGTGTCATGTGAACGTGTGTGTGTGTGTGTTCAGTGACATTTGCCTTTTAAGAAAAAAAATATTTATCTGACATCAGATAATTAACTGCGAACCAGTACAATGCTACGACAAATTTGTCTGTGCCTTTGTTATAATGGTTGTGATGTTAATGTTGTTTTATTGTATTCATGCAACCTTGGCAACAACAGATTCAACCAATATAAGTAATTTGCGTTAGAACAAGGTTTAGGATGAAGTGTTCAGGTGAAGGTCAGTGAAAGGGATAAAGAGAGGATGTGGTCAACAGGATTGTGTGTGCGCAAGCATGCGTGTGTGTGTGTGTGTGTGTGTGTGTGTGTGTGTGTGTGTGTGTGTACCTCCATATATTTTAGCGGAAAGGAAGGGAGTTGGTTGCAAAGATACTGAGGCAGACAGGAAGAGATCATCCTGGTGTTACCGTGGCTGGGGTTGAGCCCTCTGGCTCCCCAGGCCCATACATAATACACACACAGGTTATTCCTCATACGCTTCCGCACACACACGCACACACACATTAATATACACTCATGTGGACGCATAGGAACACTGATGTAAGTTTACATTATTGTTTTTCAAATATCCTCTAACTGTTAACCTTTTATCTTCTAAATACCAGTTGAATTTTATTGGTCTGTTTTTTAATTTTTATTTTTACTGATCCTCACTGTACTGAAATCCTCCGATAAATCTCTAAAATGTGTCCACCCAGCCCAGACACACACACACACACACACACACACACACACACACACACACACACACACACGTGCAGCGATGTCCCAAGAGTTTGATGAGTTTTTAGCTGGGATGGCATGGCAGCAGAATGATATTTCCGTGAGTGCTGGGTGGGTGGGTGTGTGTGGGTGTGGGATGGATGGAGGGATGGATGGATGGACGGATGACACCGTATCCACCCACCCTAGGGAGAGGAAGTCCCTATCAGAACACAACAGGAAAGAGACAGAGCAAAAACAAGCGCATGTCTTTTTGGACGTTAAATCACTTCCTGTAGGACTCTGGGCCACCTCCCCTCCCCCACCACGCTCTGCTCTCACCTCTCAGTGTAGTTCAACCAGCCTTTTGACAGACAGTGAAATTGATCAATTTTTTAATCTGTGTGCTGAAAAGTGTGCATGTTCCTGTTGCACCTCTCAAGGGAGATGAACTCACTGGCGATACACTGATGAGTGAAATCACTTATCACTAATGGAGAGAAAGGTTTTAGACCCCGTGTTGAGCAACTTTATTTTTATTTTTTGACAACATAAAAACCCCTGTGCTTCAGTCTGTTGCTGGGTGAACAGCCTGTATACAGTATGTGATGTCGTGGATCCTGTCAGTCTGATTTATCAGAGCGACTTGCAGATGTGATGAGCATCATAGGATGTGAGGGCCATATAAATCCCTGCACCCTGGCAGATCACAAGCAACCGAGTGGTCGGTCGGCTTTGATCCACATCCAGGAACTAAAACAAAGAGACAAAGGTTCATCTGTGACTGGTGCAGGAAGCTGCCTTTTTAATGGCGACAGGAAGTGGCGTCGGTTTTCATTCAGAAAACAAACTTTTCGGTTCTCACAGGTTGTGTGTCAGTAAATGGAGACATTGGATATCTTACACAATACATGTATGAGTAAATCTCATACATGTACTATATGCACAGCTCTGTCCTCATCCAGAGCAGGGCTGTAAAAAAAATACGACTTCCTTCCTGTAGGCAATTTCCTGTTTATGTCTACATGCAGGTCAGAGGAGGGGGATACTGGACCCTGCCTCATCCACTGTCATCCTTCCCCAGGTTTGACCCCAGTCCTGATGATGCAGGATCCTGGTGTCATCATTCAGAACATTTTCTTCTTCTCTGATTTCATCTTCTTCTCACTCGCTCTTTCATCTCAAAAATCCACTGTGCATCTGCACCTGTCTTTACCCGTCTTAACGCCTAGATAGAGATTATGTACACGATATAATATCTGTTGTACTCTCACGCATTTATAAAACTGCCTCGTTTATCCACAAAGCACAACAGGAGCAGGTAGACACAATGTAAACAACCCTCATGACACGTGCGTTTTATGCTCATTTCCCCCCACCCCATAAAGAAATGTCTCAATTGCACACACACACACACACACACACACACACACACACACACACGTACACGTGGATCATCCTGAGGGACCCGGTTTTTTTGATTTTCTGCTGATTTGCCTAAAACAGAGAGCGACGGCTGCCGTGGATGTTTAATTTAAGAGCTCAAGTTCCCCTCTTTGTGTGGTGGCTGGGAGCGTGGTGGACCGGCTTGGCAAGGGAGGTCCGATGGTGAAGTTGGGAGGAAGGTGGGGGTGGGGGGTGGTCTCACGGAGACCCCCGGGTCTCTGGGTGCAGTCATTAAGATGGCTTCTTGGTTTGGAGATGAGAAAGCAGGCTCCACACTCCGGCTCATTGAAGATGCACCCCTGCCTACTTGGAGCATCCATTATTTATGAGTTTTTACAAATTCCTCCTGACGTTTTCATCAGTTGTGGATGTCTGGTTCCGATCTGGCTACACTTGGTGTGTCTGTCCTCCCCCTGACAAGATGAAAACACCCGCTAAACTGCTTTAACATTACAAAGCAAGTATTTTATAGTTGGGTGCAGGTTTATTATGACTTTTACGTCTCTGTGCTTACATATTCAAGTTTCTGACATTTCAAAGGGAAGTATGAAAGGTTACATTTTAGACACTGATACGATAGGTGGTGATCAGACAGTAAGGTAATACTGTATATTGGCTAACACTGATTTAAAAACATCTGCCTCACTGGCTCTGCAGCTTGAATTAACAGTTAATTTTGTTATCACTCGTTTGGTAATTAATTTTCTCAGTTCCTCAATGATTTTATTGAAGAAAGCTGTCTAATTGACTGCAAAGGCATAAAGGTGAAATGTAACCAGTTGTGAGTAATTGTCAGTGCGTGAATGACCAGTCCAGTTCTATCAGGCAATGTTGTCACTCTGCAACTTACCACCACAACCTTGTCCATCCATGGATGAGCCAGTATTGATCCAACCCCTGCCCTGTGCTTTGGTTTTCAGCCTCAGGCCTTATGTAGCCTCACCTCTCCCTACATTACTCACCTTACATTAGACTCTGAGTGTGATATGCATCGATCTGTTGGGTTGTGGTACACTCCTACAGAGAGAACTTGTCAAAAGCCAGGTAACATGAGCTCCACCTGAAAACCACCCATTTGCTGTCAACCGTGCACTGGGCACTGAAGGCTGACAATGCTTTGACAGCCACTTTACATTTTCAGTTTCTGCTGCTGTGTGTAGGGCTGCGCTGGTCTGATGTGTAGCGTCCTGTCGGTCCAACAGTGGCCAAAAACACCGGATCTCATATTGGAGGGGAAGGATTTAATAATTCATCACTATGCATTAATCTTAAATATGATGCAAATGGTAAAAAAAATGTAACTTTCAGCCAGACGCCCTTAAAAGAGTGATGTATTTGAACACCTGTAATGTGAGCAGTAGCTAGAATATACAGTAAGTGACCTCTATGGGCAGCGTTATCATCATGTTGAGGTTGAATAGTTATTTTAAGCTCAAAGAATAAACAGTCCAATCAGATGTGATCTATATATGTGATCAGTTCTATTATTCAGTCTGACAGTGCAGTGGATGGATTCAGCTTTTCTTTTTTTCAAGCAGCAATGCCTCTTATGTCATAACAGCACTTGTAACTGCCTTGGTATTGCCAGTGTGAGATTCGTTGTGCATACCTGAAATGTATTGCGTACAACAGACTGCTATCATGGCATAGGTTAGGTGATGCTCTAGCAATCAGCTGAAGAACACCGATCAGTAACTTTACAAACCCAGATCTCCAGGTGATGAGAGTCAGCTGTTATACCCACATCCCACGTCCTCTGAAGCAGATGATCTACCCCTGGGCCCACATCTTACAAATCACTGTTGGAGTCTGTGATGCTCATTCATGGGAAGCTCACTATTACAGCCTCTGGTAAAAGGCAGGGCCTCTGTGGAGTCCTCAGTGGCATACAGAAACTGCTGCTGTCCCAAGAGAGGGACAGCAGACTCAACAATCCAGATGACTCTTGCATCACAGTGCCAGTGTGCGAGAGCAGCTGTTTGCATCTGGAGCCCCACCACCAGCGATTTGTCAATGGTGCTGTGAGAGGGAGAAGGAAGGGGGGGGGGGTCTGAGATGAAAGTGAAAGTTTCTTCTGCTTGATTCAGTCCTCTTAAAGAGTTTGATATTGATCTCACCAGCCGACCGACAGATGCACTGTATGTGCAGAGACACATGCACGGACTTGATGTCCATCTGTAGGCACTTAGACATTGGTGAGGATGCTGGCTCGCAGTAAAGCCAATGGCTGAATCTGTTGTTTCCGTCATAGGTGTGGAACGCAGGCCGTGACACTCGAGGATTGTTGTGTTCCTTTACTTGTTTTGCAACATTGAATGCAAAAAAAAAAAGAAAACATAATCAAACACTGATGTTAGAGACAGAGAGTTTAAATGAAAACTCTTCCGTTACACCCTGTCTGCAGTGGTGTGGGCTGAAATACTGTACATCACCTCATCAGACATCTGGCAGACGGTTTGCACAGGGCTTTGATGGAAAACATCCAGTGTGTAAAAGCAGTGCGTGTCCAATCATTTGCTTCCTTTGTTTGACACTGGGCAAGGTTCACAGATCAGTAATGTAAAAGTCACAATGTGCACAGAAGGTGTAGTTAACAGCGTATTGTGTATTTATCTGTATAATTACGTTAATCTAGTTCCATAGATAAATGTATAAATGGCTACAAATAGACAGGTGGGGGTGGGGGGGGGGGGTGTGGGCGAGAGACTGGTGATGATCCTGTTCTGTGTTGGTTCTCCAGCGCTCGACAGTAGGTCACAGCTCAAGGCTGCCAGTGGTCCTGTCAGATTAAAATGTGCTAGTTTTATGTGATGGGATCTGAGGCCACCACCCTGCCTCATTTCATGCCGCTGGCTATACATTTTACTGTATGCCTGTCAGCGTTAGTGGAATAAACACACACACACACAGACACACACAGACAGACAGACCTCAGTGTTACGGCACTTTCACTTTTTTAACGTGTTGCACAAGTAAATTAATTTGTCGAGTGTGTTGAAGAAAAGGAAATGTTTCTGTGCATGTTTAAGAACCAGCATGTATGTGTATGTGTGTGTCTGTGTATGTGTGTGTGTGTGTATGTTTGCACTGTGTGCTGTGTTTGGGGACGTTGAAGTGAAACGTGACATCTGGCAACAGAAGTTTGTCCATTCACTTGTTTTTGAGGTTGTGATTTAGTTGTGGGACAAGAAGTAAGACGAGTTTAGGTGTTTAAGTGTTGCAGCTGGAATGAACACAATCAAAGCTGCGTTAGCGACATTGCATTGACAGCAGTCAGAATGCTAATCATTTCATGGTGGAGGTTTTGACAGGGAGTAAATGTAAAAAGTAGATGGACAAAACTTGTTTTGTCAAATGAATGGAATACCTATTCGTTTAGTGACCAATTTCATCCCCTTCCTGCTTTAATTGAATTAAAAGTTTTCTATTATCTTCTTTCACAGTCTTTGAGCCGAACCCAAATGCATATGAGTTCTTTTGGATTTTTTTCCCTAGAGAGACACACTCTTTACCCTGGATTGTCGCTGATCAACAGTGTCGTGACATTCAGGTTGTCATGTTATTGCAGACGCCACAGACCTCTGTCTTTGTCGTTGCCATAAAGCACCCTTTGTAACACTGTCAAAGCAAAGGTCAAGATTCCACGTGCGTTTACCTTCGCCACTTGGCTGAGGTCTGGCAAGATTAATTCTTTGTGTCTATCTATCTCTCTATGTGCCAGACTCATCTTTCTTACAATGGAGCCAAGCAAACACAGGAGAAAAGTGTGCTTCTGAGAGTGTGCGCGCGTGCGTTTGCGTGTGTGTGTGTCTTTAAAAGACATCGGCGCAACCGTTTTAACAGGGCGACTGTTTGAATTAGATGTTCTAACCCCCCGCTTGCTAAATGGATTTCTGAAGTGGCTGTAGTTGGAGGCTTTCAATCGGATGCAACCTTGAGTCCTTTTTTATGTGAGCTCTGTAGGATTTAAGTGCCGGTATAACATGAGCGCGACTGAATGCATGCTCCTCATTTTTTGAAATTGAAAAATCTCCGAAGGCTCTCCCCATTGTGCAGGCAATGAATGGAATGCTGCCAGCGAGGTTCAGGTGCTTATAAGTTATATTTTTTCTCTCTCTCTCTCTCTTTTAATGACTAATAAAGGATAATGATCGTGGAAAAAAAAAAACCATCATAATGCTGTAGGCTTCCTCTTTATGCACGATGATGTATAATGCATGTTTTGAAACGAAACAGCGGCGGCCTTCGAACCATTCCGTCTCCAAACCTGAGCGTATTTGTTTTGCATGCCACAGTGAGGCTTTTGCATAACAAGAGTGAGTGTTCCCATTAACAATGCTCGCCCATTAATTTAATCTTTACATTTTTTTAAGTGTGTCCATCAGGCGGCCAAACACTGACTCCCCTGGCCGCTGCGTGCTGTAAGTGATTAGAAACGTGGCTAATTGCCTCTCTGAAGAGTTGTGTTGTTTCATCCTGCTTGTTGTAACTCTGTGAGCACGCACCAGTTCCAACACTGACACATACCTATATGTACCACATATTTCATTTAGTCATCAATACAATTTATTGAAATGTGTATATATATATATATACACACACACAGTACATATACATATATTAAATTACTATCTTAAACAATGGTAGGAAGAGTGAATTTATTTGGCTGCCGCCCAGAAAAGGTTTTAATTATAAATAAAGATAGCAATTAAAACAACTGATGATTAATCCCTGCTGATGAATCCACCATCGTCAGGTTTTGCCACCATGTGGTGCTGGGTGGGAGTTCTTTTTATGCCAAGCGGCTGTGCGTTTCTCAGGCCTCTCCAGCCTGCGGGCCCGCCTGGAACCGGACTGAATAGCAAACAGGCTTGGTCCAGCACTCAGTTGCATCTTTTCCTGCAATCTTGGAACACTTCCAAAAGCTTTTGTTTTTTTTTGTTGATGTTTTTTTTTTTCCTGATGCCCCCAGTCTCTTCTGCTTTGACAACGCAGCGAAACGAACAAACACATCTCAGTAAACACGAGTGATGTGGTTCCAGAGTTTAAAAGCTTCGACAGTGGCAGACAGAACTTGGGGCTGTTTTTGTGACGGATAGGAAAACTTGTTGAGAACCTGACAGCACTGCGTGAGTGTGTGTGCTTATGTTGCTTTTGGCAAGTTATTCATTGTGTTTTTTTTTTTCCTCCCTTTCTTTTTTCTTGCTCTCTGTGTGGTTATATCTTTTCAGTCGGTGGGTTTGGAGTTGATGTCCACCTTCGGGGATGCACATAGCATGCATTTATGAGTATTTTCACCTGAGGCTGCACTTGTTAGAGTCTGTGGATAAATGTATATGCATTATTTATACAAATTCAGGGCAAGTGAAAAGTAGGTTTAACACATTTACAGACATGAGGCCAGGCACTGCAAGCCAAGCTGCAAGTGAGGATTGTACGCTGTGTGCTGGGGAGGGAGCTGGCCGCTTGCTGGGCTGTGACCAGCATCCTTAATGCTGCATGAGAGCACCACTAACATCAACAGCAGTCAAATGATATAATAATATCACAGGCCTTATGGAGACAAATTGACAGACTGCCGAAAGGCTGCTA
Source organism: Trinectes maculatus (assembly GCA_016785345.1). Classification (NCBI taxonomy): domain Eukaryota; kingdom Metazoa; phylum Chordata; class Actinopteri; order Pleuronectiformes; family Achiridae; genus Trinectes; species Trinectes maculatus. The sequence goes on from JAFBJQ010002107.1 coordinate 574,528, forward strand.
TATATTTACAAGTCAGACCTGGAAGATGTTGCTGGATTTTCTTTGTCTGTAAATCCTAATCCTAACATTGAGGAAAAGTTACAGCCTGTTTCAGGCAGTGTCTGCTGCAGGGATTGTCAGCAAGATCATCACTGTAAACATCCTGGAACAGTCCTGAAAATGATGCCTGGATTTACACTCGGGAAGAGCGTAAACCCTGGGAAGGGAAGGCAGGGTCATGGATCACAGGGAGTGAAGGGGGTGGATCAAACAAAAGGAAAATGGCTGTGCCGCTGTAGTTTGACATCCGATCGGACTTTCATGTCAAGTCAATACAAAGTAATGACAATTATTCATCATTATTCATTCGTTTGTCAGCTGATCCCATGTATTTGCTCAAACCTTTTCCAGATGAGAAAATATGGGTCTTTAGGTCATTCGCTAAACCGACGCCAAAAATCACACTGTAATAGCAGAAGTGTGTTTCACACAAGTAATGAGGCCTTACATGGTATTAGTGCTGACGTGTGTGTTGACGGCTGTGAGATGACAGTAGTCAAAAGTTGAAATGTTTCCAGTTTAGGATTTAATTCAGGTTATTTCAGTCACTCAATAATAATTTCAGGGTTTTGATTAAAAAAACATGGTCTATAATTAATTCAATTAAAGAGAATTGATGTACTGTCAGTGTATTTTATGGACCCATTCGCATGACAGTGTCAATACATTTGCTTCTCCTGAAATGACTTGACACTGATATACTCATATATACTCATATATACTCATCACTGACCTGACTCCCTCCACCACACAGGAGCCTCCGCCCTCACAAGTGGATTCCTTGCCGACTGGTTGTAGTCTTCATGTTCCCATGGAGCTGGAGTTCACAACTTCCTGTTTCCCTCGCAGCCCTCCGCCGCAGAGAAGCTACAGCCTTGTCTGTGTTGACTAACCTGGTTAGTGTGATGATAATTGTGATTTCACATTGTGATAAAGATTGTTTTCCTTTTTTTTAAAAAAAAAAATCAAGCTATTTTCCCCTCAAACCTTCATTTTCCACTGACACGTTGTTTATGTCTGTGTCCCTCTGTGTTTCATTCCTTGATACTTTCTGTAAGAATTTTAGTCTTGTGAGACATACTGTTGACTTTAACACTTATTAAATATACTTAGTGAAATAATGTAAGCTAAAGGCCTTAAATATAAAGTGTTTAATAACTGGTTATTTTTGCATTTCATAATTTTATATGTTTTACACGTGAGCACTGCCTAGCTTGGATTTTCTTGCTGTACATGTACTTGTTAAAGCGTTATGTTTTCCGGTTCAGTGTGTGGCGGTAGGAGTGCAATCCAATACATGCACTGAGTTATGATCCTGTTAGTGTAAGATATGTTCACATCACAGTATGTGACTGTGATGTCCCTGATTAGATTCAGAGACTCTGGTTGCATGCCCCCCCCCCCCCCCCCCCCCCCATTTTCCCCCCCCCCCCCCCCCTTACCCCATTTTCTGTAACTCTGCTGTTAGACTAAAATAAAGGCCACTTTGGCATGAGAAAAAAGAACAATAGAAAGAAAAAGTACACTAGAGGTATAATTGTCATGCAGTTTTTGATAATATATAATAATATATGCACAAGAAGAAAATAAGAAAATATGAATAAAACACTTTTCCTGACACGAATACTCCTGGACAACTACTACTAACAATAATATTGATAATAATATGAATAATAATACTGTCTGTTTAAAAAAAAAATGTTTTTAAGTCTGTGTATGAACTGGGACTTAATCTCTTTTTCCCAGCGTTATTTTAACGGAATGCCAGGAATGTGTATACATTTTCTACAAAATAGAAAACATATAAAAAGAAATGGATAGCTTTAGTGTGTGGATGAAGCAAGAACCCAGTGTTATAAGCATAATAATTATTTATTGAAATATGAGGAAAATTAGGGTTAGCCTCAGAGAGACAATTCAAGGACCCGAGGGGGCGGGGGGTGGGGGTGGGGTTGGTGAGGTGGTGGGCGCAATCAGAATGTCAGCAGTGACAAGCAGGAAGGGGAAAAAAAGCATATCGATGCATCTTGTATCCATGGGTTGACAAAGTACATGAGCATATGAATGCACACAGGTAGCCACAGTCCTCGTTAAAGCATTAATCCCGCGTAAGCGTCTGTCGGGGCAGTTACTCGTAATCTGGAGATCAGATTGATGTAGAACAAACATCAGGACGTCAGACCACTGCTGAACAAACTTCTCTTCTGGGTGGACCAGGGCTTAAAGCTGTGCTATAACAAACATGCTGCCTGCATGTGATGTTCACCTGTATGCTATAGGGAGCACCTATAACCTACCTAAAGCTACAGTTTCAGAAGGTGGGTGATAGAGGATTGTCTGATCAATAGACACAGTTAATGAGGTTATCAGACGGTGAAGCGCAGGATCACAATCGGCGTTGAGACACAGGATGTAGGTGACGCCTCTGTACATTTAACGTGCAGGTGAAAGACTTTTGATCGCTGTATGAGGGAATCAACAGGAACCAAAGGTGAACAAATGAACACCACAGCTTGTTGTCGGAGGGACAGTTTGAAAAAAACAAAAAAAAAAACTGTAACAGCAACTAACTACATGTGAGGAACTCCACGTCGAGATAATTTAGGCTGCCGGGTTCTGTGAATTCTTTTTTTTTTTTTTTTTTTAAAGACAGTTTTGTTCATTTTGGGCACAATACTTCAAGTCACAGCTCACAAGGGAAAGATGCAGTCTTTGGTATAAGAGCAAAACCAGACAGGACAATGATGCACGTTCAGATTCAATTATCAAAAACTGATGTGACACAAACATCTTTCACGCCTACTCGCTTAAATACAATACTCTGCTCAATGTACAGACTTGCATAAACAGTAAGAGACAAATAAACTGTGGCGATTTTTCTTAACCCCCCCGCCCCACCTTTTTTTGTTGTTGTTTTTTTTTGAAAGCTCAGACCTGCATCTCAGAACTACGTGTGAAAACAAAACAAGAACATGCTACAGGAAACAGATTTATTCTGGCGCGGACACCTCACGTTATGTAACACGAAGATGGGAACCCAGAGACGCAATAAATTATCTTTCATCGATAAGCGTAACCAGCGACATACTGTACATCAAACAGGTCAAAGCACTGTAAAAAAAGAAAAAAAAATGGCTACAAAAGTGTTGAACATGAAATGGAACCCTCACACAGCAACGTTTAAGAAAGAGACGTTTGAATGCCAGCAGACACAGAAAATTAATTATTTTAAATGATTCCTTTTTGATTTTAGTGTCTCACGACATAATTTAAGTACTGCTCAAAACAAATAATAATAGAAAAAAATAAAACACTGTACACACATCGAAGAAAGCAAACCAGAGGGATCAATTTTTTTTCATTAGGTGATTTCTTTTTTTTTTTTTTAGGAAATCATTGCTTTGCAATTGATGCTTCATCACAGTTCTTTCCCATATTACCACATGAATGTAAACACCTGTTCAATTATTCTTTTTTTAAAATTTTTTACAACATTAGTACTTTATATATATATTTGTACATATTTTCATTCACATCTGCACGGTTAGCTAGCATGGTAATGAAATAAGGCAAGACTCACATAACTGTGACATCACAAATCTTTTTTCTTCTTTTATAATACTGATTATTAAGGTATTTTTGTCATTTCCTTCTTCCGTTCTGCAGCAGGCTTTGGTCTTTCTGGACGAAGCAGGGTGGCTCCTCGTCCGTCTCCAGAATCACGCTTTTGTTTTGTTCCAGTTTTAATGAAATAATGAGAGGGTGTTTTTTATTTTATTTTTTTTTTGGGGGGGGGGTCCAGGAAAAAGGGGGCTATAAATACAAATGTTCCAGCTGACATTATTAACTGAATTTATTTAACACTGGTCGTTCTGAGGTACATAGTTAAATATGACTTGGGGAGGTGGAATAAGAAAGGGGGGACCACAGGGTGACTAGCAAATGACTTCCATTACGGAGGGATTGGGCGGGGCGGGGTGGGGGGGGGGGGGATTGTACTCGGGGGGGGGGGGGGGGGGGGGGGGGGGGGGCATTGTACTCCTTCTTTTTATTGGCCTATTTATCGTTTTGTTCAGTAAAGAATATTCATTTCTCCGACCTTTTTTTTTTTAACCATCAGTTCTCCCTTTTCCAGTCGGGTCAAGCTGCCGTGGAAAAAACAACCATGGGTGTAGTAGGTAAGAGTGTGTTTGCCTTTACAGTACCAACCACAGCTAAACGCAGGTTGCAGTGCGTGTGCGTGCATGTGTGTGTGTGTGTGTGTGTGCGTGTGTGTGTGTGTGTGAGAGAGAGAGGGAGCACTGGAGGATTAGTGACCACAGCGGGCCACTGGTGTAGTCACAGGGGTGAAAGATGGGTGGTGTCACTCGGCTTCCTTTCTCAGCACAAAAAGCCTCTCACAGTGTCACCAGTGCTAAAACACTCAGGGGTTGTTAATTCTTATTGTTGCAGCCTGCCAGTCTTAAATAGTCTGTGCTGGAGCAGACGATTAGATGCCATCTCGTGGCGTGAACGCAAATGCAGTGTTTATTTTTTTCCCTTCTTCTTCACTCATCACGGTCTTTTTCAGCGTCTCTTCTATCAGACACCTTTTTTTTTTGTCTTTTTCAGAATAAAGGGATCCATATACTGTTTATTATCGCTGCACATTACCATACTCTGTGTGTTTCTGGCCACACCTGTACTTCAAGTTGTAAGTTCAGTATAAACAAGAGTTGCTTCGACACTGCTTTCGGTCCGTCGGGTCGTCACCTTAGCCAAGTCCGTGCTGGAGGTTTATTATGGAGTCTTTTGGGCTGCAGCAACACTTGATGGGAAGCACGGCCCTCTCCTAAGCTCTTTTGGCGTGGAGCATTTCAATGAGCAAGTTGTTGCACGGCACGTCGCCGTTCAGGTGTTTGTAGTAAAGGTATTCTTCGGCCTGCAGACTGATGGCTCGGATCTCGGGCAGCCGGAGGAGCAGCTGGCCGAACTTGTCTGTTTGCTGCGGGTAGTTACACATGACGTAGTCCAGCAGCGCTGCGTTGACCTGCTCCTGGACGCTTTCGACGAGGTGGAAGTTCTCCAGGTTCTTCACATCTACAGGAGGAAGTAAGTGAAAGAGAGGTTAGCTTTTTAACAATCTCCGCGAGGATGGAGGGAAATTATGACGACAAGCGTTTCAGGACCCTTAAATCTGGGGACAGAACTTTAAATTACACAGACGTGTGAAGGTTAGAGTAATTAATGTCCTCATTTATCAGGAGACGGTGTTGAAGTTGAATTCTTTGGCGGCGGCTTAGGTTTTACTTTACACAGGACATCAAAATGCGTCGCATGATGAAATATTCCCCCTTCCTCCTGTGTCCTCTCTGAATCGTCTCATGAGACTGTGATGTAGAGGGAATCAGGTAAAGGCAAAAAAAAAAAAAAAAAGGAGGTCCTCCTCCTGAGAGACTTATTCCCCAGGAGTCAATGAATTATGTAGGGCAGAGTTACAGTGGTATTAGTGCTGCACCTGCTCCATAGACTAATGCTGCTTTCACCATACTTATGAGGACAAAACACTCCCTCATTACTGAAAAGACTATCAATGGTTTTAATGCTTCAGTCTCATGAAAACAAAATTGTAACACTGCTGCAAAGTTTTTTTGTTTTTTTTTTACTCCTAATTCCTTTTACAAAATGCGTTTGCACCCCCCCCCCCCCCCCCCCCCCCCCCCCCCCTTCTCCCCCCCCCCCCATATCCTACCTGTGTGTGCAGCTATAAGCACTTTTCCTTGACAATAATAAGATCACATGGGGTTTGAGCAGATTATTGCACGACAAGACAAAAATTGTGCTAAATGGATAATAGTGGACCAGAGCTTGTCATGATTACGAAGTGTGTGGGTGTGTATGTGAATGTGTGTGTGTGTGTGTGTGTGAGAGAGAAAGAGGGCGAGGAAGGGTGATCTTTTATTAATTTTTTTGTGACCCCAGGTCGGGTTTGCTCGCTGGACAAATGTTTAACGACCACAGGTCCATGCGTCTGCTTCTCAGTCTCACAGACACTAATCCATGGAAATACACACTATATTTGTTTCTTTAACCACTGTGCACCCCCCTCATCCCCACATACATACACACACACACTCACACACACACATCATCCACCCACCCAGAGCATTAGGAGGAAGGAGGGGGAGATAAATCAGCATCTAATGAGGTCTAGAGAATGAGAAGCAGGTCCTTCAAGGCACTTCCATCTATGATGCACTCTACCATGCTATTACAATCTGTTTGTGTGTGTGTGTATGTGTGTGTGTGTGTGTGTGTGAGCTGGCTTGTAGCATGTGCGTGCTCACCCTGACCCCTGGGTGACTCGGCGGGGGGCTAAATAAGGCCAAGAGGAGGGCAGGAAGAGGGAGAGGGGGGCGTGGCCTGGGACAAAGGCGCCTCCAAACAAACACGACGTGCTTTTTCCTGCTGCCACTCAGCTGTCTGACCCCCCCCCAATCAGACTCCCCAACCAGCGCTCACACCACCAATCCCACTGAGAAGCATTAATATACCCTTACATAAGCTAACCCACTAGTGCTCAGGCTTTAGGCTTCAGTAACGCCAGCATCCTACACAGGTCAATAAGGGGAAAATGGCTTGTTTTTATCTGCACATGAAACAAACGAGACAGCAGAGACTCGGAGGGGAAAGTTTGCTCAGAGAGTGTTATTTTGTGTTTGTTATTGTTGTTGTTGCTAAGTTTAGGTTTATTAATTGATGTAACGCTTCAATTATTATTTCAATACCGTGAATAACAAATCGTACGGGGTAATACTGATTTGTGCAGGAGAATAATGTCCATGGCAGCATTTTGAAGTGTTCTAGCAGATGTTTCCTGACAATCACCTGAATTCCTATGAATTTTTAGACTATATTTGATAATGACTGAAAATAAATGTTGAATGTAAACTACTGAAAAACATAAAGTTACCTCATGTAAGGCTTGACCTCAGTGACAAGATAAGATATTCCTTGAAGACTAATACGTGATGGGGATATTTCTTTTATAGTGAGTAAAAAAAAAGATATATCATAATTTTTGCCTTAAAGTCAACTGTCGAGCCACACTGTGTGTATTCAATGCACAGGTGGTACATTGAATTCTAGACATAGATTACAAATTCAAGGCCAGAACAAATCTACACATTGATTACATTTTGTTGGGGGAGCACATTTCTGAAATTGAAACAGCACATTGCTGTCGAGCACAGGATTTATTATGGACAATGAGCCAGGGTGATGTTTGGCCGTGGAAAATATGTACCAATTATTATTGTTGTTTTAACATAAGATAATAGGAAAAGCATTTTCTGCACTGCTGCCATCGTCAATAGCAAATCTCTCATGCTGCCTGATGAGCTGTAAGATCTTCTAAGTTTGATTTAGTTAAATGGGAAGAAACGTGACGAGCTGAGCTGAGACTATTATAACTGAAATGCCAGGCGTTACCATGGTTTCTGAGAACGATTTGTCTGTCTTTGTGTGTTGGTGTGTTTGCATGTGTAGGGGAGTTGGACTGGTGGAGAGTTAATGCTGAACGTCTCTGTCAAGCTCATTAAGGGAATAGAAGGCAAAAAGACACCATTTTAATTGCTTATTAAAACCAGAGCCCCTTCTGAAAAAAATAATGAATCAGGGTTTCCAAATAAATAAGTAAATAAATAAATAAAAAACAATTTTTAGACAGATTTTTAAAGGCTGGAAAAGGTTGTGTTAAGAGAGAAAACAGTTAATGGGAAAATTAAAAAAAAAAGTGAAAAAATAAACAATTGATTAATGATTCATGGACAGTGTCAGGTTGGAGTATTAAGTGTGCTAAGAGCTCTCTCCTGTTCCTTCACCGGCTGCCCCCACCCCCTGCCCACCCCACCCACTCTACATCTCATCCTTCAGTCACTGTGGGACTAATTATCAACTTCTTTTTTTCAGATAAAACAGCCACAGTTCGTTGCAGCGCCGCGTCTGAATGCTCAAATGGAAACCCCGAGGTCCCACTGAATACATTGTTTCATTTGACGGGCAATCATACTGTAGCCAGCGACCTAATGCGAACGCACACGCACGCGCACACAGACACAGAGAGAGAGAGAGAGAGAGAGAGAAGGCGGGAGGGAGAGTTTCATTCTCGCTTTCACAGAGCCCCTGAAATCATTGCAGTGCTTTTTAATTATACTATTGTGTGTGTGTGTGTGTGTGTGTGCACGCCTGTTTGTGTCATATGTGGCATATGTTTTCACACTCTTTGACTGCCCTTTACAGTCAACCTGCTCCAGGGACACGCGCACGGACGTAGCATTTAGCAACTCACTCACGCAAATAGCGGCTCCATTATTCGACTGTGATCTCAGTGATGCCTCACTGTGTGGACACTGTGGTGTAAAAGTGGTAAAAACATTACTCGGTGTCAAAGTTCAATGTCCGTTGCAAAAGCAGGCATCGCTTTGTTTACGGCTGAAAAAAGAAGCTGCATGAATAATAAGTGGAATCTGGTTGACTAAGAGATTGTATGATATATCTTATTATATATATCTGATTATATGATCTTATATATCTGATTTAAAAAAGCCCAAACTCTAAAAACTAAAATATCTGCTTTTATGAAAAGCCTTCGGTAGTGGGTTAATGTAAAGTGTTTCCATCTTGTACAAGAGGATTAGGGATAAAATTGAGTGAAGTATTTGATGTTTTTGGCAAAATAAGGATCTTTTCATAGAAACTGGTCAATTCTACAAAAATTACCCCATGACCTTTCCCCTCTGCACACAGTAATGAAGTTTTAACATTAAACTCACACCAGTTTCCACTCATGTCTCCCTAATAAGACCTCGCTTTAGGGCTCGTAGTTAATAACATACTGTTATTTTGCCACGTCTAAGTATGTTCTCTCACAATTACAGTTTTAGTGCCACAAAGAATAAACAGCTCAGTCACGTGTTGCCAGTTCAGGCTTTCTTTTCCAGCTTTATGTGTCTCTTGCCGGGTCCAAAAACAACTTATAAAACTCGGGGGCCATAAACGGTTATTGAGTCAAGTCCTGTCAGTAAACTTGGCCAATTAAACACGAGTGAAAGACAAACTGGTCACTTCCTGTAAAGGCGGGGATCATTGGCACGACTCCTCCAATAGGGACTTTCACAGGCATTTATACGAGCCTATCAAAGATGAGGCTCCTTTTTTTACTATTGCAGCTCTGCTTCAAAGGGCGAGCAGTTGAACCCGCAACCACGCCTGCTCCTCTTTATTGCATCCTACTGGACTGTTATCAAGTCAGCGCCGTTCACTGCTTTCTTACTCATTATTAATCTGCTCTGCATCTTGGCTCCAATCAGTGACAGGGGGCGATGAAAGCAGGGAACCCAATAACCTTTGACTCTGAGGGGACTGAGTGAGGACTGAGGACTCGCTGCCTGCAGCAAGCAACACGGAGAGCTACGTGTTCAGTAGGAGTGTTCAGTATGTGTGTGTGGTGTTTGAAAAAACAGGGCAGCGAAGGCAATCAAAGCAAACAGTGTTCATGGGGCAAGGGGCAATGGCCTGGTGGTTAATGGTATCACTTATGCAGGCTGTTATCTGCGTCACACTCCTGATATGCAAGCTGGGTTTTGTATTGTTGAAAAGCAACATGCTGCGTTTAATGTCCCTGACAACGCCATAAAGTCATGAGGTATACAAACAGTCACACACACACACACACACACACATAGTGCGGCTGCACACAAGTCACCTGAGATCCCATCAAAACATTCCACCGACAGCACTTCACATGGAAGCGTGCGTCTTTTTATTTATTTATTTATTTCCCTCCCTCTCTCTACACAAAGGTCCTGCTTCCCCATTAGAGTAAGAGTCCTTGTTTCGTTGCTCCCTGGAGCTCTCAGCTTTCTTGTTTTCCTCCAAGTCCCATTTGGGGAATTCCCTTTCTCCCGTTAACGGCGAGTTACCAAAATGGGGGGTAAACGGAGTTGTACCCTTCTTAACATTTAATGGGGATTACTGGAGTCTCGATGTGCCAAAGGTTCACAGGATAACGCGCGCTTTTATGATCCTATCACTGGAAAGAGGAGCAAGAGACATGCTTAAAAGGAACAGTTCGCCAAAAAAAGATGATCTAGTAAAGGAAGTTCAAACCCTGGTTACAATGGGTTGCCATGTCGGATTGTCAGTTTTCCATATTCCGACGTGGGAAAAGCATTGGGGGTTGAGGTGTCAGATGCTCTTCAGCCAGCTAACAAGCACTTGTCATGTCTTTAGGCTATGGATTAGAGAGGTTAGGTCAGGGTTAAATGCCTTATCCAGACTTTGTTGTTCCTTTTTGGGATTGTTGTTTTCACGTGAAAGCAATTTATGTCATCTCATCACAATTTAGGGTTAAGTATCATCTGAATGTTTGTGCGTTTTCTCAATACCTTTCACACAATTCATATTTTTAGTATAATATACACCTGGAGGTGCGTATTTCCATTTTATCTATAGGAACATCCCTAAGATAGTTATGAATCTCCTTTATTGCTTTATCTAACATGAGTGTCAGAATCTCATTAAATATCACACAGGCTCTTTTTCTTTTTTTGCAATGGGCCCATTAAGCCCTGAGTAGTGACCCTTCGTCTTGTAAAGTGACCCTTTATTTTACCAGCATACAGTAACATACTGCACTTACATGCCCTGCAGCTAACACAGAGCCGAATGTCCAGAGGCCAAACATCCTCTGCGCTAACAATGCATAATAATGACCGTCTCAGAGTTTGTGAAAACAGGGCACCGATGGGGGTGAGCTGTTGTCATGAAATAGAGAATAAGGCGTGAAGGCTCAATTAGCCCGCCGACTCGTCACAGCCGCCCTTTAGCCACTCACGGGGCCAAACGTCATGCGGCTATGAAAGAGAATTTAGCAGGTACGGTCCAGTTGGGGATAAATTAAGTCAAATCTAAATCTCTGCTGACAACATTGCTACTGTTGTTAAGCTAAACAGGTAGCGGCTGGTTCAGTTCTGTCAGAGGACGGTCGGTGGGGTCGGGCGGGCTTGGGGGGGGGTGTGGGGGGGGGGGTGGCGAGAGTTGGAGAGATATGGAGAGGAGGGGAAAGTGCCTTAGGTCTGATGAAATAAACAAGAGAAAAGGTGCTGCGAGCAGGAAGGAGACCAGCTTTCCTCATTGGCGATGCTGGCTGGAAGGTGCTGGGGGTTTATCCTGAGGTGAAGTGGAAAACAAATTTGCATAACGTATCAGCTGGTTCCCAGTTTGTGGCTGTGCTACTTTGCACATTCGTTTGGACTTCAACAGATGGGTGAAGCCATAGAGGTTAATATCAGTTGCAACAAGTATTAAAGCCATAGAACTGCATGTCTTCCATGGTATTTGTTTTTTTATGAACATCCCTCAAAAATCACAAGAATTGTAATTTAATTGTTGCGAATAGAAAACAGGTAAGAATTTGTTGCTTTAGCTAAATTGCTTCAAATATGTGACTTTTTCGCTTTTAAACACTTTAATGAACAAAATAACAGTTACTTGTAAATAGTTTAATGTTTCTTTTTACGTGTAAGTTTTGTCTGCTGGCCCCATTTGCTGCCTTTCATTTGAGTTAAGCACACAGTCAGTGGAGTTGCGGGGATGAACGTCATTGTGGGGGGGAGAAAAGAAATCACATTGTCTCAGCATTATGAAAATCTATTTGCTTGAGGATACCGAGAGACTAGAATCAGCAATGAACCTAGTGCTTAGTCCTCTGTGGTCTTCACCCTCCCCCTCTTATTGCCCCATTCTTTCGCCCCCTGGAGGCAGAAACAAACGCCTCTCAATGAGCCGACCTCGGACAGCGCGGCGAGCCCGCGGGTCCCTGCTCTCTCACCTTCCTAATGCCGACCGGATTGCACACGCAGTTAACCCCTCACCAGAACCGCTCCCAGACACGTAGCCGTATGCAGCTAATGACACTAACACATGACTGACAGGTGCAAATACGACGCGCAACGATCCCGACACAAAGTCTGTGCGTTTGGTGTGATGTGTGGAAATGATCTATGGAGGGGGGGGGGGGTAAAACTTGAAGTGAATTAGAAATCGATATGACTGTACCTGTGAGGTGACTCTTCAGGCTCCTCTAGACCTCTCATCTTTGTGTGTCTGTCAGCAAGAGGAGAAGCAGACGCAGCATACTGTATGATGTGTGTGTGTGTGTGCGTGTGTGTGTGTCGTTTCGGTCCGTTTGTATCAACGCATGCATGTGAACCTCGTTTACATTCAGTGCACTTTTGAACCCCTCGGCTAATTACACACGGGGTTTGTTTGGTGGTGGAGGGAGGGCGTGGGGAAACGGAGGGGCATGTCAGCCTTTCTTGTTTATGATAAAGTGACAGAAAATCATTGGGGGGTCAAGTACACCCCACCAGCCCCCCCACTGCCCTGGAAACTCCTGCAGCAGTACAGAAGGTGCCTGGTGTGGGAAGCCTCCCCTTTAATGAGACCATTAAAGGCCCCGTCTCCCCGTCAATAGATTTCTCTCATTCTTTCTCTGACAAATTTGAATTAATAATTCAGTGGCAAGCGCCTGGGGATGTATATTTTCAGCATGAAAGACAGTTAATCCATAGCGTCATTTTTCGCTCCCTCTCTCTCCTTCCTGCACTCTCTCCTTTTGCATCGGCCCCTCTCTCTCATCTGAAGATGGGAGCCAGCAGGTAGAGTGCTGACTAAAGACACGGCCCACTGTGCTTCCCACACCTTGTTTCCAACTCTTTGTTCCCTGTGTGATTTCCCTCCCCTGTCATGTGACAAGCGGAGTCAGCTTTAGTGCATATCGGGGTTTGATTTAAGTTGGAAGTATTGGACAGCGGTGGCTGTTCTCTCTTGGCCCTCAGGGCTAATGGAAGACGACATGTTTGCACACTCACGGCCTCTCAAAGCTGGATTTGATTTCGCAAACTGGGGTTTCACTCGATACTTCTGCAACAAATGTTTCTGTTGCAAAATACAAGAAAACGAGAGGAAATGGAAAAGGAGTAATTTGGGGGATAAACCGCAGAACGCTCGTCTGATGGAAAGATATTGCAGAGTGTGTTTGTGGCTGTGGGCGATGGGTTGTGCTGCGGTTTGAGATTCTCACCAGTTTGACTGAAAGATTTGAGATAAAATAAGAGAGGGTAACTTTTCCAGTCTGGGCTCAACGTGATTCACAGCCTGGGAGATGCATTTTTGTTAATTCACCTTTATCACTTCTTTGCGTGATATGGGTAAATATGCTGTAATGCATCATTCTAATGTGCTACGGTCATTGTCCATGTGTCTATAGAGCATGGTGTGAATGTACGGGTGCACAGTGTAATGCCAACAGTAGCTATGGTATCAGTGCCAGGTGGCAGTAAAGTACACATTCATGCACTAAGACGGCTTGCACAGGCTAAACACTGGCATGTAGCATGTGGCTGGTAGCAGGAATATTTCTTACATTGCATAGCATTATTGTCGTCTGATATATGTGTGTGTGCACTGCGGCTGCTGCTTGATTAATCACCTCCTGTATTTTTAACATTTTGATGCTTAACCAAACATTTGGCTGCAGCCCTGAAGGTTTCCATTGCACTATGATGATTTTGTTGAATCCAGCACAAGAGGTAGCTGTAGCACGCGTGTGTGTACTAATGTGTGTCTTTGTATGTAAGACAGTGGGATCACGGGGCTTTGTCGCTTAAAATATCTTCTGGGGCGAGAAAGGAGATGTGATGATTCAGGAGTGAGGGTGTGGGGTCACCCGGCGGGTGGCGTGGAGGGAGTGGGGTGGGCCGCGGCGGGGGAGAGCGACAGCGAGCCACAGCACCTGTTGGATCATCTGTGCTTTAAAACGCTTAATCACTGTCTCTGGTTACACACACACACACACACACACACACACACACACAGGCCACAGCATGCACACACATCACCTTTAGGCTCCACTGTTCTCTGCCCTGCCAGGAGTATCTTGTAACCACATTGTCCAAAACACACACACACACACAGAGAGAGAGAGAGAGAGAGAGAGAGAGAGAGAGAGCATGGGGGACAGGGTGTATAATATTATAGCAGCCACCTGACTACCATATAGATTACCACCACCACAGTTAAAACACATGCCACTGCACTGTATACAGGAACACAATGGCTGACAATCCGCATGCCAGGCAGTGCAGTGATGCCAGCGAGCTCCATGTGTGATTCCAGAGCAGTGGAGGAATTTCGAGGATTATTTTTGTGCTTCGACTCCGACCGTCAGTATTTTTCATGTGGGTGCTCTAGCTTGCAAGAGTCGACAAATAATGACTCACTCCATTTGCCGGTTGATAAAAGCAGACCAGATTTTACAGACTTCGTTTTCTTTTTTTTTTCAACATTTTCAGACAACAAAGTGATTTATTTTAACAACATGGGAATAAAGTCCTTTACAATTGCTGAGTAGATTACTGCCTTTTTATCTCGCTCAAACAGTGAGTTCATTCCGCGCCTTCGTCTTTCACGTTTCCTGTCGGGTAATGATTGTCCAGTCATTAACACTAATGACACATCATAAGCTATAGCTGACATAGATGCGTTGCCATAAAGATTTACCTCTGCTTGTGAAAATGACTGGGCACTAATACTGTAGCTTCTACTGCAACACAGATTAAAGGAGTTGAACTTTATAACTTTATAAATGATTGACGAGGCGGGCGTGTTCAGTCAAGGGGTCCACCCGACTGCATCGATATTTTTTGACCCCCGATACAATTAAAGACACACCACCACCATTTGTTCTGGATCCTATGGTGTGTGTGTTTGTGTGTTTACACCAGTGCCTGCTTGTGTGTATATTTGTGCGACATGCTCGTCTATATTTACTTGATGCATAGGCATGTAAACTGTATCTGTGCATGTGTGTGAGTTTGTGTTTGTGCTCGGGCAGCTTCCCAGAGTTAAACATGAAGAAGAACAAGAAAGAAAAAAAAACAACAACAACAAAGAAGAAAAAAATGTGTTTTGTGGTTGAGACAGCTCCAGTGGGCGGGTTGTGTAACTCTTTGCTACTGTTTGTATGTAATGCTTAAGTGAGGTCAAGGCAGGCGGTCTGATCGATACGCTGCATTATTATGACAGCTGTTCTTTTCTTACTGTTATCCACCACTGCAAAAAAAAAAAAAAAAAAAACATAGCAAGTTATGAGCTCAGGTGTGTTGTCACTCTTTCTCAGTTGTTTACCATGGTCTTGATGATGATGATTACTGTCTCAAGGAAATTATCTCAGCATATTCTCATATTGCCTATGGCATTGATGGACCATCTCCACATGGCTCCTGTTATCTGTGGACAGTCTGAAGGCCTTTTGGTGAGTGACAGTAAACCTGCATGATGTCAAATGAAAGGAAATGACTCGTCTAGAAAATTATTAAACTGAATGAAATCACAGACGGGGAGTCCGTGATGTCCGGCCAACAGATCGTTCACATCAACAGAGGGGATTTTCTGCAGCCGTATGCACAAATAGTTCTCCGAACCTGTTTTCCTCCACTAATGTGGGCTTGTTCTCCGCGGGGCCGCTCACAGCCCAGGCCTGTCCTCCCTACCCCAAACACACAGCCCTCATGCTTTAATTGGAGAGGAGTAGCTACATAGCTAACACAGCGCTGGGACCCGGCCACTGAGAATGCATTAGCATTGCAGCGGACCGACCTGTACATAATGATAACCTCGAGCTCTGGCCACTGGGAGCAACCCGTGTACACACACACACACGTACACACTCGACACACAAATGCACGCTGGTGTACACTCTCTGCTCCCGTCTTCGCCGCACACGCAGTCACGTAAACAAGCAGGTGTGATGCAGCCCCAGCGGTGGGCTGCTCAACTATCGGAGGAGAAGGGGGGGGGGCAACGGTTGCCGCCGTTTGGCTGAAAAGTGTGTGTAATGAACTTGAGTTCCATTGATCGGGACTGTGAGCACAGAAGCGGGGGCTGCTTGTCCCAGTAGGGCTGCCGTACTGCTGCTTGGTAGCCCCTCATAAATGTCGTGTACACACACACACACGTACACACTCGACACACAAATGCACGCTGGTGTGTACACTCTCTGCTCCCGTCTTCGCCGCACACGCAGTCACGTAAACAAGCAGGTGTGATGCAGCCCCAGCGGTGGGCTTCTCAACTATCGAAGGGGGGGGGGGGGGGGCAACGGTTGCCGCCGTTTGGCTGAAAAGTGTGTGTAATGAACTTGAGTTCCATTGATCGGGACTGTGAGCACAGAAGCGGGGGCTGCTTGTCCCAGTAGGGCTGCCGTACTGCTGCTTGGTAGCCCCTCATAAATGTTTGAGAGGCCTCGGCCTCAGCTCCAGATCCACGCTACCTGGGTTTAGAGTCTGTGTTACAACACACACACACACATGTCCAGGTTGATGCGGGTGATGGATGGATGGACGGCCGGTGCTGGCGGTGGAGGGGCTCGATCGTTATTTGTGTGTGTGTGGTTTTTTTGGTAGATGCTGGACGGGTTCAAAGAGATGCGAGAAGAGCGCAGATGTTTGGCACTTTGTATTTGGGGGAAAATCTATTCAGCATGAGAATTTAAGTACACGTTCACATGCCTGTCTCAGATTCTCAATTATAAGTCTGCGGCCGAGTGCAGACGCTGACATTTGCAAGCGTCTGCTAATTTGTTTGACAAGTTATCTCATCCAACGCTGCACTCGTGAGCCCCAAGGCCCCTATCCGGCCCCTATCCGGCCCCTCAAAGCCCCCATATGCTGGACACATGATTGATATTACTGCAGATATCACTAAGAAAACAGCTGATGTGCCGGGCACACCATCCGCGGCCCCTTTTGACTGCTAAGTATCAGCTGGCGGGAGGTCCTCCGCGTTATGCAGCCGGTAATAAAAGTTGAGCATTGATTTTCTGTAGCAGCTTGTAACTGTAAATGTTGAGACATCAATAGCCAAAGCAAAGCGCCGGTGCCTTAATAGGAGACTGCGAACGTGGCGGGGCGCGAGCAGGGGCTGATTCTAAATCACAGAATCTATCCCTGCCGATCGATAGGACAGTAACTGCAAGTGTCCCTCTGCTTTCCTAATGTTTTATAATAAACTGACAGCCTGTAATAAGGCCGAGGGAGAGGGAGAATGAGGGCGAGAGAGGGGGAAGAGATGGAGGGCAACAGTTTCTTCATCGCTTCCCTGTCTTAAATCAGCCCACGTGGGAGTGGAGGTGAGGAGCAGAGAGGGAGGCAGAAGGGAGGAAGAGGTTGTTTTTTTTTTTTTTTTTGCTCCTAAGAAAAACTTTTACAGGTGCATTTGTCTGGTTGTACTCACTGCAGTGTAGTTAGTGAGTGTATTGATGTGGGGAGGCAGAAGTTTAGGGGACATGTCCTGTATTGCTTCGGCCGGGGCAGTGAGTTAAAGTGCATTAAATCCTACTGCCACCGTGCTGTTGAGTGGCAGTGCAGGGCCTGCACGTGTTATGACTCTGACTGGGCGCTGTCGAAATTCACAAATAGATAACTGCACTTGCGACGCTCCTTGTGGACGGTGAGAGAATTTTTGACTGCATCACTATGCTGCAGCACAGTGGGGCTCGGTTGCGATGTAGTTTGCTTTCTTTGGATTTATTGCCTCATATAAATGCAGTATTGTTACTTCATTGATACAATATAATACATGACGTGGCAATTTAGTTTTATATTTCTGTTGAAGGTAGATGCTGTTTGTCTGAACGTGTAGTATATTTGTCGTGGTTCTTGGATTTAATACAACAAATCTACATAGTTAAATGTCGGTGCATGCGCTCGCGTTCTCCACTCTGCTTTATTGGAGTATGTTTTTCAATTAAAAACCTTTACCACCCTGTCCACTACACAATGCTCTCTATCTGTCAGGTCCCACGTGAACAACAATACAGTGTTTTTATTTGTCAGATAACTAATACTAGCGTTCATTTACAATACTACAATACTACAATCAAACGACCCCCCCCCACCCCCCCATTGTGCTGTTTTATTGTCTGATAACTAGCCTTGTTTGACACCAGATAAAGACCAGTGTCAACATAATCACCATGTAAATCCTGGTTTAAATAATAGTGATAAGGCCTTTAAAGACAATAAAGAGGTCAAACTTGAGCTGTAACTTAAAAAGATACCTCAGAGATAATTGCGGGAGTTTTGAAAACCCATCGGGAAACAGTAAGTTTTTTCAGGCCAGATGTGAGACAGAGGCTATAGGGAGATGTTAGGGGATGAGAGTCAGCAATCCTCATTGTCCCCGCCGCCACCACCACCGCAGCGCACCGCTTAATGACAAACAGCTATACTGCAGTACAGCCAGGTAATACTGTCGTGCCGGAGACCTGGAGCTTTTATTGCTTGATAAAGTCTGAAAGCCTGTTAGGCGCCCTCATTACAAAGACATTCCTATAAAGTGACAGCCAGCATCAGGAGCCCAACGCTCGCCATGTTACATTTCCTAGGCTAAAATTGACAAAACATAGGCGAGAGTAAAAGATTTGTTGCTTTAGGACGCTCTCCCTCCGACTCCTGATTAGATGAAAGAGAGTAACAGTAAAGCCGGGACATTCAATTGAGATCAGCTGACTCTGACGGAGACGCAGTCTTCAGAGCTACTTTTCTGTCTGTTTGCTGTGTTAAAGCGACGGCCGGAGAAAGCTGATGGGGGTAGATGTGTTTTAAAGAAGTCAATGAAAGCCCAATACTTTTAAATCAGCACGTGTGCCCAGCACTTCGCCGGGCTTCAAAACCAAGTGATGAAAAAGCACTAGATGCAGCCGCTCCGTGCACGGATTCCATTTTATGAACCAAACACATACATTTCCGTCTGTCACCGCGACTGCATTTTCCATTACCGCTGTCATTGCACCAATCCAGTCACTGCGTCCGTAATTTGTAGGACACACAAGCATTTGTTAAGCATTGGGGGGCCTCTATACCAGAATATACACGCACACACACACAGTGTATGATGTGTGTGACATTTCATGAAAATGCATCATACAGTATGAACTTCTGGTGAGGCTAAAATCACATCTTAGTAGTAATGCATCACATGAACGTAAATCCTACCTGCTGTACATATCACTAACCTAAAGTCTGTATACTTTCCTATCTCGTCTCACGTGAACAAAAATGTTTGGCCCCCCAAGACGTTTTATAAAGAACATACTTGTAAATGATGAAATGTACAACCTGATAGCAGGCTTGGAAGATGTTAGGTGTGGTATTTTTATTTTAGATTTTTATCTGCTGGAGAGGTCAAACTGATTGTTCTGCGTTTGTGTGTCATTTTACCCGAGCGTCATTTAAACAACACATGTCTTCAGTCTGGAAAATAAACGCTTTATTGGCTGATCCTGTTTCCTGTTTCCCTCGTGAGGGAACAGGAAAACACAATTCCTGTTGAGTCAAGGGTTTCTGCAGGCCGGAGCCCGACAACCCACCACACGATGACCATACTTTATATGAGTATTGATCAGGTCAAAGGTAGAGACGATGAATCAATTATGTTCACTGACAGCCCAGTAGGGGTAGCATGGCCATCACAAAAGCAAGCAGCAAAATGCACTAATGCCCATAGTATGTTGATTATGTGGTAAAGCCCGATATATTGCATCAGTTACAATATATTCATTATTTGGCTCCTGCCTTGCTTTGGTCTCAATGTAAATATTGAATATTCATCCCTATCTAAGGTTAATCAATCCCCGACCGAATTCTAAATACTTTGGTTTGTTCCAGGAAATGAATATTTGCCAAGCTTTATGCTTGTGTGTGTGTGTGTGTGTGTGTGTGTGTGTGTGTGTGTGTGTGTGTGTGTGTGTGTGTGTGTGTGTGTGCGCGTGCGCGTGCAGCTTCTCTGCATGCTGGCCTGGGATCAGGGCATTGATTCTGTGCAGCTTCGGCTGTTGCTTAATTAGGACATACCTGTCTGGGAATTGTGTGTGTGTGTGTGTGTACGTGTGTTTCTCTTATTGTGTGGAGACGAACGCCGTCTGATAGGGAACCAGAGAGTGTGATTTATTTTTTTTTTTTTGCATCAAGGTTAATCACGTTTGCAGTTTGTGTTGTTGTTGTCAGCAGATTGCTGTCTGACCTCACAGTCTGCCTTCACTGCGTGCAGCACTGAACATGCTAATGAGACACTGTCCTAGCATGGCTCCTACAGGGCCATGCAGGACTGAAGCCAGAGCCTCCATGCACCCGCCAGTCAGAGGCTCAAATTGCAAATAGGCCAAAACGTGAAGTACAGATGAGGACTGGACACCAGTTGAAATGAGGGCAGTTAAGACATTATCGGTCAGAGAGGGAGGGTAAAGAAGGCAGAGTGAGGGAGGAACACAGTAAATAATAAATGGCGTTTCAGGCGTGGGTGAAGATAAACGAGGAGCGATAGAGGTGGATGTGAGGATGGAGCTGTGACAGACGGATGCTGGGAAAAAGGGAGTGAAAGTGTAGCGAAGTGAGAGAGTAGACAACTCTTTAATGACTGGATGGATGTGTGAAGTGATTCAACTCTATCTTTTTTTTTTACTAATGTCCCCTTCATCCTGATGTTCATCAGCTTCTCACCAGCTCTGTTTCTGCTGAAGGCTCTGGTGTTGGGGATATTATCTGGGCCTCTGTCCACAGCTCTGCTCACTCTGCTGGGAGCGTTTACCACCCTGCACTCATCTGGCAGCTCCTCTGGTTCCTCTCTCAGCTGACAAGGACTGGCAGCACCTGTCTCACCCAATTACACCTGATGGCTGTGACCTGCTGGGCTGTGTTAACTGGCTGCTGGCTGAACACTGTCTGACCTCTGTCACCCAGCCAACATGGAAACATGTTTGGGTGTTGGCATTAACCAGACCTACGTGTTTGGGATTTTTAGTTCAAATACGTCATTTTTCTTTTTCTTTCCGATGGCAATAGTTTACTTTTCTTTCAATGCGTTAAAGCAGATTTTGAAACAGCACAGTATAAAAACTTAAAACTAATTTTCAGATGCCTGCTCTGTCACCTGGTCATATATATATATATATATATATATATATATATACACAACAACCTGTCAGTGTTTAAGACTTTTAAAGAAAATCAAAGACCCATTAACAGTGATCGGACACCAGACAACAACTCGTAGCAATCCTTCCCTGAACTCTGACCCGAGCAGCCCTCACTCTCTCTCCCTCTCTCTCTCTCTCTCTCTCTCTCTGCCGCTTTATGCGTCTCTTGCTCAACACCAAACGCACACAATCATTCCTCACAGTCCAACAAACACTTAAGGGATCAATGCTCTAAGAGTGATAATCTCCATCTCGATAGAGAGTGAACGACCTCACTAAAGTTGAAAAAAAAAAGAAACGAGTGGAAAGGGACAGAGGGCGAGCAACAGAAAAAAGAGAGAAGCGGAAAAATATAAAAACTAAAGGCATAAAGACAAGTGTCCTCCCTCCGCTGGAGTGACATCTATATCCCCCGTCTTTATCGACAACTGGCTTAACTAAGAGCTCTGCTGGCAGGTAGGAGGTGACGGATTGTCCATTCCCAGAGAGGAGAGATAGAGAACGAGAGGTTTAAAGACAGTGGGAGAAATACGGAGAAGAAGCAAGACATAAAAAGGAATGATGGGGGGGGGGGGGGGGAAGGGGTTAAAAAAAAACTGCAT
>JAFBJQ010002107.1:596365-615274 GCA_016785345.1 Trinectes maculatus
AAGAGAGGGGAGAAAGGAGAAAGGGGGGGGAAGAAAAAGGGGAAGAAAAAAAGAAAAAAGAAAAAAAAAAAAAGGAGGGGGGGGGGGGGGGGGGGGGGGTACAGGGTTAAATACAGACTGCATCACTATGTCCATGACTCACATGAGAGAGCGAGTTGTACAAGGGGTACTGGTAATACTTTTGGTGCAGTCAGAGTATGAGCCATACAACTGACAGGAGCATCGATACTGGACGATTGTGTAAACCCACAGATTATGTGCAATGACATTTGTTTTTTTTACTTCCTATCTATTCATAGCAACTATGGCACATTTCATATCCCCCTTCATCCCAACCAATTAATGGTGGAGTTGGTCAAATTAACAGTTAGCATTGAGGATAAAGTTGATTTAGTGTTAGATCTGTAATGTGTGGTGAAATCGGTTCTGCTGGTAATGGTTGTAAATTGACGGTGGTGAGAAATAATCCATACGGATGAAATTCTTCGTGAGTGTCGCTGGATCATTATTGTTTGTCTCTCTGATTGTTGGGCTCAGACACCTGGCGAAACATATACACAGATGTGTGACTACACATCTGCTTCCCCACTGTCGTGCACATTGTGCCCGTTCCCTCAGGTAACAGCACCTCAACCCTCTGGCAGCCCATTACACGCAAACACATGCAGACATGCACGCGCACACACGCGTCTCCGTTCAGCTGCGTGTGAGGCTAATAAAATCGTTTCTTAATCTCCTGGCTTTACATTGCTCAAGCGCCTATGTGCTCCTCGTCCTCTCCCCACCAACACCACCACCGCTTCCCCTCACACTGATCCCCTCAGCCAGCTCTACGGCGTCTGTGTCGGGCTTCTTTTATAGGAGGTCTGGGCAATGCCGGAGAACAGGCACTGCCTGGGGCGATACATATCCCTCAGGTGAGCCTTTCATTATGGATGATGTTTCTGCCAAATTATTTAGACCCTGAGACCCAACAACAACCCTCCCCTGTAAAAAAAAAAAAAAAAAAATCCCCACCCATACAAATGGATCCATGCACACAGATACACACACTCCAAAGCCCCACTGCAACGCTCTCTGTTTCTCCACTGTTCCACCAAACAACACTAACGCAAACGTTAATCCTGCCTGATTACCTCGGTGTGTGTGTCTGCCTGTGCGCTTTTTTCCGAGCGGATCATTAGTCCACCTTTCTTTGTTTAGAAGAGCTTAAGGAGTGAAAGGACGACCTGTGTGGATTAAAGAGGGATTGAGGGAGGGGCGGCTAAAGAAAATATTCATCATATGTATGCCACTGTTGCTCTCTGTACCACAGGGGGCGACAGGCTGGGTGGAGCTGCACCAACACCACTGTCTGATGTGGGATGTTGAAACAGGGTTGGTCCGGTGTGTGTGTGTGTGTGTGTGTGTGTGTGTGTGTTTATCCCTTTGAGGCCATTTGCTGCAGACTTGTTAGTAAAGAGACAGAGATGACAGTCTCATGACAGTGTCTGACCTCGGCTTAGAGACAGACACACACGCACACACACGCACACACACACACACACACACACACACGCACACACACACGCACACACGCACACACACACACACACCTACCCGTAACTCATTTGCTGTTCCACTTTCCTCCTTTCCCAAATCCCATGTGTTTGTCTCTCTCCCACCTTTCTGTCTCAAATGCTTTGGAATACCTGCCTTCCACCAGTACCCCTCCCCCCCCACACACACACACACAAACACACACACACACTTATTACTCATCCTTTCTCCCTTCTCCCCTCCTCATTTGATCTCCATGTCCTCCAACTCCCTTCAAAACTCTATCTGATAGAAACACCCAATGTTCCTTTGATGAAAAAAAAAATCATCCCATTGACTTCTTTTTCCATCCTCCCTGTCCAATGCTTTTATGTTATTATTAGTTCAGTTACACAGGTCATGGCTCTGGGGCCTCCTGTATTTGTATACACATCCTGCAAACTGTACGATGAACAGGTCTAATAATACTGACACTAACATATTGCCATTGCATTGTTCTGGGCAGATCTCTGCCTTCTCCTCTCTCCTTTGGTGGGGACCAGGCCTACACCTCCTGCATCCTTCACTCATCCGCGTTTAGACCAAGCATTAAATCAACTGATTACTAACAAAGTTCCTGCATTGTAAAAACTCACCCAGGCTGAAGAGGACCAGGAACTTGAGGCAGACAAACTCCCGTTGGTCGAGCTGCAGCGAGCGCAGTTTGGCCACCAGCTCCTGGGCGTGGCTCAACAGGTTGTTGAGGGTGGCTCCTGCCTGCGAGGCTATCACTGCATAGTCCACCTGCAACACACAAGGCGAGAGAGCGAAGTAAGAAGGTGTGCAAACACAAACTGCTCTGAGGTCAGAAACAGCTTTGGATTAAGAACATCCAGTGGAGTTAGGTGGCCCACACAGTGTAATCTGCATTGTGAACACAATGAGTTCCACTGATTTGTTGGGTTCAGTGTTTGGATGTCAACGGCCTGTGGTCTATCCAGACAAAGTTCTGTCTCTGCAGCAGAATTAATACTTAACATGCCATGCTCCCAACATGGAGTCAAAAGCTTTGGTTTACAGAGACACCAGTGGATGTGTAAAAACCGGAGCTGGAGGCAGAAGGTTTGGTTTTGCAGTTCATGTGAGTAATGTGAGCGATCAGGTCTGACTGACTAGACCTGGCAAATCGGACGTTTGTTTACTGTTACATGTGAAAACAAAAAAAACACGCTGCGGCATGATGGATGGATGATGGATAGATAGGTAGACTCGCCTTTTCCAGGTGCACTTCATATCTGCCGCCTCAGCACATTTGTCTGGGAGGCAAGTCCTTAGCTGCCACTCACAGTAAGCAGGACCGTATTAAATTTTTATATTTATTGACAATTCATTACCATAATTGACTGTGTGAGGGGTTCCAGGGGAAGGTAGATGTTGGCGTGCGCAGTTCCTAAAGCTCGGGGAGGAAGAGGGTCCCTGCGAGCTCCCATTTGCAATTAAAAGCAGCCTGGTTGTGGAATTTATTTATCGTGTAAATAGTATGATTGGAGTCTGTTTTTCTTCCCTGTGAAGACGGGTCAAAGCAAACGTTAACAATGCACTGTGTTTTTCATCTCATCTCCTTTTTCCCCCCTCCTGCCTTTTACAACTCTACCTTTATCACACTACTCTATCTCTAAACCTAAACTGCTTTGTCTTCTCTCCTCTTCCACTGTCGACATGTTAGGAGTTATGACTGGGAAAAGCAGACACTGCCCTGCTTCCAAGGTGTCAATCAATTTACATAAAATCAACTGTGCATGAAATAACTTCATTGAAGGATTGGACTGGTGATTGCAGTGCCTTGGGTTATTGCCTTCTAGCACTAAGTAAAAAGACAGAAGGAAAAAAAAATGCTATAATGTGGCTCCAGCAGACTTAGCACTAACCCTGGTGACCTGTGTATCAATCAATCAGTCAATACGACTTTATGATCCCTCCTGGAGAGACGAGGAGAGTAAATATATGAATAAAGCTTCTGAATCTAAACTAATCATGAATGTGATGAACGATCTTAGCTAAACAGTAAAGAGAGACTGAAAATGATTGACAGGTAAAGTTTGGCTTTAAAAGTTGGTATCATGTTGGTTCATTGTATCCATCCATCCAGTGTTTAATACACGTGACCTGATCTACCTTTTTGGTCTCTATAAATTATTATTATTATTATTATTATTATTATTATTATTATTATTATTATTATTATTATTATTCATAGTAGTTGTTGTTTTAGTGATAATAATAATAATTATTATAATAATGATAAATAGTCAAATGTGGCATCGTTTAAGTTACGAATTACTTCAATTTTAAGTTGATTAATTAATTAAGTTATTATTATTGTAAGCACATTACAGGAGGATCAGTGACTAGTGCTGTTAGTATGCCTGCGTGTGTGTGTGTGTGTGTTTGCTGTGTGTGTGATGCTGCTACTGTGGTCTAAATATCCCTGGTGTTATCACTGTGCTGTCACCTCTGGCCAGGCGGAGAATAATAGGAGATAATGAACTGTTTCAGAGCTTCTCCCTCCCCCATATCCCAGCTGTTCATTAACCAAAGTATGCAAACCAAACCACCACCTCACACCTCCCCTGACTATCAGCCCCTCCTCCTCCTCCTCCTCCTCACTGTTCATTCCTTCACAGAGTTTCTTTCTCCTTCTCCTCCCTCACTCCTATATTCACCATCTTGTCTTGACTTTATCATCCTTTACTCCTGCCATTAACGGACAAGTGTTCATTTTCAACATCTGCCTCCCGCCTCCATCACCCGTCCACCTCTGTCCGTCCACCACCAGTTTCCTTTCCACCTCCTTTCCCTCCATTTTTCAAATCACCTCTCTCCTCTTGGTTCACATTCATTTGTGCACATGTAGTTATACAAGGTTCGTATCGGTTTGATGCACAATTGCACCTTAATTTTTCCTGCTCACCGCTAGAAGCATTTCTTTTTATTCACCACAGGTAGATGTTCTTCCTCAGGTTTTCCTAACATCTACCCGCGACCTTGTTTTTCAATCAAAGCTAAAAACAAAAAAAGGAAGCAGGACGTGCACACTGCACTTGTCTTGCTCCAACATATAATCCTGTCTCCACAGTTGTAAAACATTTTTTGTTGAAGTGTGATGTTTTTCGAGAGTCAGCCAATCAATAATGTATGGCTTCTCATCTGACTGACAGCCACGCCACAGGTCAGAGGCATATTCATGACGAGCGGTTTCATGTATTCCGCTTTCGTGTATTCTCACCTGTGAATGTGGTTGTGTGCTATCTTTATTGAGGTGTGTTTTTCCCAGCTTGCTGTGTGTGTGTGTGTGTGTGTAAAAGATTACGAGAATCACTGGGTGCTTTGTTGTCTGCTCTGCGTTTGTGTGATTTGTGAGCGCGCAAGAGGCAAAAACAGAAGACAACATCACAGAGTCCTGATAGATTAAGGATTTGGGGCCATTTGGGCCTCAGGCATCAGACCCATCACTTTTTTATTTTTTTTTTTTTTTGCCGACCCACCTACTCACTATGCTGCAGCATGTGCAGCTGAGTGCTGTGCTTATTAATAGTCAGAGCGTTCCTGCATAAAAAATGCTAAATTGATTTTGCTGGTGACATTAGTTTATATCTATAACCATTATCTATTTTTAATGAAGCAGTGACTCCTGTGTGGCTGAGTGATCAATACTGCTTTAAGGTAAATGTTGAGATGTTGCATTGGTTGTTTCCCCGAGGACCAACCGATGCATGGTTGGTAGGGAATAAGGAAATTAGAGACTGTGGAGGCCTGCCTCCACTTTGTGAGGGCGCAGTTTTACCAACTCACCTGCTGGCCGGTGACCAACAGGATGGAGCCTTCCTTGGCGTGCACCACCTGCCGGAACACATGGTCAAGGATGAGAAGTTCACTCCAGCAGTTCTGCAGCAGCTTCATCTGGTCATCAACCTGGTCACAAAGGAACACAACAGCCATGATTATTCATTTTTTATAATTAATAATTCTTCTGTAGCAGTGCACAACGTTTGGATGTCTAATCCATGTTATGATGTTCCGTCATCACTGCAGATCATAATGCACTGACCTGCCTTTTTACTGCTCTGTGTTGTACGGTGACCAGTTTGGCATATGACGAGTGCCTCATACCAACTGTCTGAACGTTTGATTTCTATATATCTACAGTATATCAGTGTCCACTCAGTAGCTGTACGTCTGATTAGCTATTATACCGTTGTTGCATCCTTTTTAAATTTACTGTTATTGTTATAATTATTGAATGCTGGTAATGGAAATACAGTAGAAAAATGAATGAACAGCTCAGAATATAAAGCTAAAAAAAGAATCATTTAGTTATTTTAATTTTTAATTCAGGTTCTTTTTTTTCAATTTGACATTTTCAACAGTTTAACTCCATCGCAGCGTAAAGTCCGGTGCCCCATTCTTAAAATCAACGAGCCGAGGCACCGTGTCAGCCTCGGGAGCCCGAGGATATCACAGGCAGCTGTTTGCAGCTCACTCACAGGTCAATCGCTATTGATCAGTTGTGCACCATGGGCATTGTTTTTGTTCAAGCTCACACAAAGCTCAAAAGTCCCCTGTATACAGGCTAAAGCTTTCTCATGTGAACCTTTCCACACTCCGTTAAGCACTTTGCTCCGTGCCTGATTTAACAATGTTGCCAGTTTTATCTGTTTGCCCACTGACAGCAGCTTCTGAGTGATTCCATAGATGATAATGATTAAGTAGCCAGTTATTTCCCCTGCTGAATGCCAGCCGCTGGCTCCCAGGCACCTGCCAGGTGAGCCTGGGAAGTTGTCACAGGTGAAACAGTGGCTCTCCAAAACAACCCCCTCTATTGTAACTGCAGCTCTCTTCCCATGCATGGCTGTGTTAATCATTACCGCACACAGCCACACTCACAGAGAGAAAAGGGCCACATTGAGCAGGAAGGAATGAGGAAAATGTCGGAGAGCTCCTCTCTCCCCGTTTTTCTGTCGACAAACATCGCGCTCTTTGTGGTATCTCTGGGAATAATGCATCTTTCTGGGCACACTGTGGTTTTGTGGTCGATGTCAATTGCGTTGTAGCTTTGAGTCTGTGAGAACCGTCCGTGATGTTTGTCGCCAACGTCAACCGCAAGGTGCAGGGCGAAGAATGCGGATCGATGTTCTAGCTTTGTGTCGCAGGCAGGTGCAGCGCGAATGCCGGCCAAAGGAATTTCTTTTTGTGCCGTCTAGAGATTGCACAGGGAATTCACGTTTGTTGAAATCAGCAGTGACCTTAGCTGCTAATTTGATGTCAACAACTTGAGCGCTGCCAGCAAGCATCAAACACCTACCCGTTTACGATAAGCACCGGCTTTGGCCACGTCTGTTGCCTGTTGATCGGGATTGTTTTGACTGGTGATGAGGGAATGGTGTCAAACAGTGTCTGTTTACCGTTCAGGGAGACATAACAATAGCTGGGACGTAACACTGACCTGGAAAAGCCAAATCACACACTGCTGGAGGACACTGGCTCTAATGTATTTCCCATATGCGGAAAAGTAATTATCTGACATAAATGAGTACGCAACCAAATATATAATGCTTGTCAAAACGATGCACTATGATTATGCATCAACAAAGAAGAAGAAAGAAATCTTTTATCACTTTCTCTTTTATCAGAAAAAAAACCTGACAAAATATGACAGAGCTTCTTTGACCTTAACCGAACATCTTCGACAGTATCACAGCCTCTTTATGTCTCCTTCCCCTTCCTTCCTATACATCTGTTTTTTGTGGTCCCGTACTTGAGGCATCTCAAGCCCCAGGATGAAAGCAAAATTCAAATGCCTTCATTAAAACCCTCACAGACCAGGGAAAATAGTCAAAGGAGCTGGTTTTCTGCACTGTCCCCCAATCCTCTTCTCCATACCCCTCCATCTAAAGACCCCGGCAGCCCATGTGAGTGTGAGTTTGTGCCTGTCATTGGGCGGATGGTTACATGCAAGGCCCAGGCTCTTCAAAGGACACCCCCACCCACCCACACGTCAGTGGTGCTGGCAAGTGTTGGGGTCCTCATCAAAGGGCTGTCCTCACCCTGGCTGCCTGGAAGCTCTTGTCTGACAAGAGGCCTGGGTCATCAAAAAGGGGCAGTTCAGAGGCGACGGCGGTGTATAATAGCAGCTGAGATGAGGGCAGGGGACAAACGGCTGGAAGAGGGGGACTGGTGACAGGCAGACAGACGTGAGGGCGGGCCAGGGACTGGAGTTCAGTTCGCTGACCTTTTAAGTACGAGAGACACGGGCTGTTTCCCTGACAAGCTCTTCCTTTGCTCTGTCAAACGAGCAACATTGGCGGCGCCTGATCTTACGAGATCTGCTGCCTGTTCGCTCTGATAATCTGAACCTTCTGACACGCGGCTGACGAATGATCTGTCTCGTGTTCTCAGACGGGCAGGTCTGGTTGAACACTGTCTCCGCGCTGAGAGACTACGCTCAGTAAAAACACCGGCTGATTGCCAGCAGCTGATTTGAGAATACGACACTTCAAAGTTCAAATGAGTTGCATGTGCAACTACACGCGAGCAATAAAAGAGATATTTCGCTTTTTAATTCTTATCTCGCCACAGAGTCATGGAAAATTAAGATAACACTGCCGTGTTTACTGTTTACTGTTTCCAGAAATGTCGACCCGGTAGGAGACAAACTTGTGTTGTTGTTTGCTAAGAGATACACTGCACACTTGTTCTTATTACTGCTGTCACTTTACTCTGAATTTATTATGAATGTAATAATTGAAGAGTTCAGATCAGTCGGGCCAATGACAACCTCTTAAAATAATATCAGACCTAAGTCTTCCCCCTTCCTCCACCTTAAAAATAGCAGCTCGTTAGTCAAACCAGCAATGCATGCACTGCCTCTTAATATTAATGTTTATCTTTCTCAAAGTACAGGCTGTAGTCTCTTTCATTCAGCGCTCACCTCGGTCAAATCCTTATGTTGACGATGTTTCTTGAGTAAAGGTCATTAATTGGTTTCAGGACTCAGTTTCTATGGTTTATGGTCATAGAATAAACTTGTCCTGGCGTCAGATTTGACATTTAAGACCTCTCTTAAGGTGTGCTCTACTCAATATTTTAATACCATCACCGCAGTTTGCTTAAACAGAACCAGAGAAATCTCAAGCAGGAACTTCTACTTGCAGCAGCTAGCAATGAAAAATACATATCCTCCAAGAAACCAATTTAACACCTTTATGATCGTTCAGGCGAGTGGGATCAATGCCCGGATCAATCGCTTAGCCCTTAGCTTTTGTTCGAAACCCACTGGCTGAGATTAATGGGATTTTCCAAAGAGAGAGTTCGAAAAATAAAGGGAGCGTGAGTGAGGGGGGGGGGGATGAAAGTGTCAAAGAGGCTGAGAAAAGACGGAGGGAAAAAATTGAGAAAATAAAACATTAAGCGATTAAGAAGAAATATTCTGTCCATTTCTGGGCAAAATGTAAATTAATTAGAAATGGGGCATTCAGATGCTCCCTGACAAAAGTAATGTTTATTCATGGGGCTCCTGCTAAGAGTAAGAGCAATTATCATGGTGTGTTGAGTCAAAACAGGCCAATGTAGTAGAACCCCCCCACCCCCCACCCTTGTGGCTGGGTTTTGGTCTAGTGCCACGAGCATTGTTAAGCTTCATACCGTACGGCGGGCTTTAACGAGAGTACACAGCTGGATCTGATTTTAATAAGTAGTTCCATTTTTGATGTGGCCTAATGAACAGATTAATGGAATCTCCTTCTGTGGAGCCTTAATGAATGGAGGGAATCGTGTTTTTTCAAACACAGGGGGGAGAACAGACACACACACACACACACACACACACAGACACAGACACAGATGATGAGTTTATCTGCCTCAAACGAGTTGTACATAAACAATAGCTGCGCTTCTGCCTTTCTGTTTCTCTCTGCTGGACAAGAATCAATGCTGTCTGGGTGTACTACAGGTGAGGTTTGAAGCTGACATCAATGCCTGCGCGTCTCTAGCAGCCTTCCTTTGGTGCAGTCCTGTCTTGGCATCTGTTCGCCTTGAGCCAAAAAGGCCCTGTATTCACCTGGGAACGGGCATTAATTCACCTAGAACAGCGCCTGTTGTTCTCAAAGTGTTGCGAACACTTAATTAAGTGGTGCTTGAACATACTGGAGCTCGTTTCCAATTTAGTTTGGTAATTTAATTGAAAAGAGGCTCAGTGTGGGGTTTCTATCATCAGCAGTAGGATTGTGTTCAACTAATTGGGTATCAGTGTTTCACAAATCATGCAGTGGTTGGTGCAATCGTGCATCGCTGACGACCTTTAAGAGTACATTTTATTATCACTCTATTTCTTTGTTTTAACCTTTCTTCTTGAGATAACGAAGACTAAATCAAAAGGGACGTATAAATTATCCTTACTAATAAATGTTGTCAAAACAGATTCTTGTTTTATGGCAAATTATGTAATAAAAATCACCATAAATTTTTTTTGCCAGCTTCAACTTTCAAATGCCACAAATGTTGTTGCATCCATCAGGAAAAATGACGGGGTGAACGACAAAATCCAGGGGCGGTTACAGCTCTGTGACCTGCAGGTGTGTGGATTGAGGTGGACTTTAGGTTGCATGCTTGTGCACAACACATGGCAGGAGTGGATGAGGAAAAAAAAAAAGGACTATTCCCCCACCACTCCCCCAAATCCACCACAACCCCATCTATGCTCTTGTTTATTCTAGTCTGCAGTCCGATTTGGGCCCATATCCCGAAGTTGGCGAGGTGATAAGAATACTGGGAAAATGAGCAGGTGGTGCTATGAACTGTGTGTGTGTGTGTGTGTGTGTGTGTGTGGTGGTGGTGGTGGGGGGGGTGAAAGGGCTAGTTGCTGACGAAAGGAATGATAATATTGGTGATGAGATACTGAACAAAAACTGAATTTGTAGAAACAACACACACAAAACTTTAAAATCTCTATAAGAAAACAAACCACTGCCATTTGTGCCATGAATGCGAGCTGTGTGTCTGTGTATGTGATATGCACAGTGTATCGCTGCTCGCTTGCTCATCAACATTTCATACTGGCACCTGTTTGTTGGTTGCGTGTCGCTCTAATCCAGCACATCAGCCAGTAGAGAATGCCTGTAGATTTATCTCCAACTGAACACACAGAAACCCTAGACTGTTATTATGTCCCTAAACAGCCATGGAGATGCCGCAGGTCATGTGCCAGCTTCAGAAAATATCACCGTTGTCACAGGAGCGCTGCTCGAAGAGCTTGCACTCGTCTGACACCAAGAAAGAACAAAACTTCATCTGCTCTTGGGACTATTCCTTTAAAGCTCACTTTACAAAACGCTGCTATCCATTCATTAGGCAAGATTCAATATGAGGTTATTAAGCCAGAGAAAATCCTGTTTTCCAGCAATATTGTTTAAAGCTGTTTCTGTTGTGGAGAAGCAGCCTTTCTGACCAGGTTGCTAGCTGTTTTGTTTGTGTGTCGGTGCATTGTGTGTAGGACAGAGAGCAAATGTGGGTATTGAAAGAGTGAATGAAAGGTTTCTCTGTGTCAGAAAAACGCTCGTCTGTCTAAACATGTGTCCACGTGTGCATGCGCCCACGTCTGATCGATATAGCCGGGGCACTGAGATTGATCGGTTCCCACAGTGACTGCATTAACAGACTCCGGAGGCTGACCTTTGACCCTGACAACACTCTGCTTTCGATTGGCCGTGCTCACTCCCTCCCATCATAGTCACATCTACCCTACTCAGTCGTCTGCATCTCCTAACATTCATCCTCTTGTTCCAGGTTTGTTGTAGAAAGGGAAATAATCAAATAATGACTAATGGTTGGGAATTCCCTGCCTCTTCCCCATCTGACCTCTCACTCCATACAGCATCACTTTGTCCTGAGCCTTCTCCAGTTGAGAGGACAGTACACTACAGATACAGGAAGTGCAACAAACATTCTGAGCCTTTAATAAATAGTAGGTGATAAATAAATAGCAAAGAAACAGCTGTCAAATGCAAAGAAAATAACAGACCACTGCATGAAAGGTTAGTTTTTTAGCTCAGCGCAGATATACACACACACACATTTCTGTGAGAATACACAAGAAGCCCTGTGTGACATTCATGAGGCAGGAAAAACAAAGTATCTCAGTGGGTGTGTGTTGCGAGGGGGGGAGAGGGGGTGTCTTGTTTTCTCAAGGTCGCTGACGATAGCAACAAAACCTCTTTTCTGTCTGATAACAGCACAGGGATTTGAGGATGAACGGAGCATGCCCGAACTATCCCATTCCGTTTTTACTTCATGCATAAGCATATGAAAGATGGCAAAATCAATAAGGTGAGAGAATGGACCCATGAGAGGAAAGGCGTGAATTTCAATGGCTGTCTCTTCATGCATGCAATGTTTATTGTTGTCTGCTTTTTTTTTTTGTTACCTAATGTGTCCAAACAAACTTTTCGGGTTACGTCGGGCAGCTTTCATACGATCATGTCTCATGACGGTGTCTGAAGTCCCATCTTTAGAGGGAGTTGAGATGAGCTCAATTTTATCCTGTGATTATATGTAAAACATTAAAAAAAAAAATTACAGGGAAAAAAAACTAGGTTATGAGAAAGAAATGTATGTGCCTCTTTTCTGCAGGAAGTTAATCCATCAGTTCAAGGCTTAAAGGAATTGAGTTTTTTTTCCCCCTTTCTTTTTGAAAGTTATTGTTTTCAGGATACAGAGAGAAGTGAAGTACCCCTACCCCCCCACCACAACATAGACACACACACACACACATACTCATACACTCTCACATACACACAGACATAAAATCTCAGGGCTTAGAGCTAAGAAGCTATCAACTAATTATCAAAAACACAGAGAAGCCCTAATCAATTATTCACATGAACATTAGAGCGCTAATACACATGCAGCCCAGGGAATGGCATCTCCCAAAAGTAACTCTTCCTCCTTCCTCACTCCAACCTGCACACGGGCTCACACACATATGCACACACACATGCACTCACACATATGGATTCGTGTCAAATCCTGCATTGTTGCACAAATACACACATGTCATCGCTTTAAAGTAATATTCATACCCTCATACACACACTTAGATACGCATGCGTCCAGCTCTCTTCCCGCATCTCCACTCTCTCCTCGCTCTCCCACACCTTCCCGCCCGTATCAAATGCAGACGCAGAACACGAATGCCATCCAAATGTAAAGAGAGCTGCACTAGCGGACTGCCCATAAGGTTCCTAGCTCACAGGCACTGATCATAGAAATCCTATTGATCCACCAACACCCCCTACATACTCCCAAAGCACTCACAAACACACACCCAGAGCTTAATCTACTGGCCAATTCCTAGGCATTAAGCTGCAGCCATTGAATTTTCATGCCATGCAATCATTATTTGAGTTAATGCTGCAATTTATGACTTGGTGTTTGTGTAGTGAGTGTGAAAGCAAGGTGGAAGGGAGGCAATATGAGGAGGTGAGGAGGTCAGCGTGTATGTATGTATGTATGTATGCAGGAGTGAGGATATGACTGAATAACTTTATTAAATGGTCATGACTCTGTCAGAGACAATATGTGCATGCACCCTGTGTATGTGTGTGTTTGTGTGTGTGTGTGTGTGTGTGTGTGTCTGGGAAAGACATTTTGTTAGGCTGCATTAAGAGGAAAGCGAGACAGGGAAACGCGGAGACGAAGACGGCGGCGGTCTATAGGCTTTCCCCCTTTTGTATTATTTAGAACAGAGACAGTCCTCTTTAACTCCCTCTCAAGCCAACACCTATACACACACACACACAGACCTACACGTATACAGTACACCACATACCATAACGCAGCTGAGACGACTAAAGCTGTTTTAAAATGCAGAGACTCTTGTGGCGATGCTCTGTCTGAGAGGCTGGGAGACACAGGTTTCCATTAGGGAAACCTGTGTCTCCCTGCCTCTGGGATGAAATTCCAGGATGGGTGTTTTTTTTTTTTTTTTTGGAGGGGGGGGGTTGTTTAACAGGGTTTTGGAACAGACAGCTTTTGATATCGCATCCGAATGTGGCACAGCTCCAGAGATCACAGCCTTTGATGCTCCATTTAAATGTCTGAATTAACTAAGTGAGCGTTTCCGGGGCTTTTGCGATATGTAAACAGTTGAAGTACAAGGAGCAGGAGGCATCAGGATCCCAGAGCTGCAGAACAGATGGAGCCTGGTGCTTCTCCCTGAAGAGCGTCTCCCCGTCTCCTCTGACAGAAACTGCCACGAATGCATCCGCAGCAGGAGCGAGACGTCTTTCTATAGCACTGTTGCAGCCTGCTGGTGCCGCTGCTGATGGGAAGTGCAGTGTAACATGTGGCTCATAAAGTAGCGGCCTGAGGGAAGGTGAGGCGAGGCGGCTTACCACCTGAAAACCTTGTCTTTTTTGGTTTGCGTTCAACATCCCTGGTTCATTTCCAGAGGTTTGACGGCGTTGTCGACACCTCTCTCAGCAAGTCTCCTTTCAATATATTTGGTTTATTGCTCGTCATTGTTTCGAGTTTGGTTGAAAGGCCTCCTTTTTATCCCCCCTCTGAGAGGGCGCAGGCCTGAAAGAACGTGGTACTGTAATGCCTATTATTAGTGCCGTGCCTTTATTGCATGTGCATGGAATCATTTATCCATGGCGCGAGCCAGGTTTGCAGTTATGGTGTTTTGGGAGACGGCGAAAAAAAAAGATTGACAGATTGAGAGGTGAGGAAGAGGGAATGGTGTGAGAGCAATAAAAAATAAGTCCTGGTGTAATGCAAAAGAAATAAGGAGAGAGAGAGAGAGAGGAATTAAAACCAGCAGAGGAAGGAATGCCTGGAGTAGGGATAGAGAACAGGTGTCTTTGTCCTACTTTGGCAGCAGAGCTAACGCCATTTTCTCGCCTGGGTTATTCGATGACGTGCGGCCCCATTGAAATTTCGTACCCGTTGTCACAACACAACCGCAGTGTCTAGTGTTACTCCTATGGCCTGCACGCATCAGTCATCTGTGTGCAAACTCAATCACGGGCCTCACTGGTCGAATATAAATACTCCTCAGCACTCGACTTGTGTAAAACTACCCAGTAAGCTGTCGACTCTGCTCCACCACTGTCTTATGTATTGTCTCCTGGACCCCTCTCCACCACCGCCACCCCCACCGACCCCCCAAGCTTCCCCACTGCCTCTCCAGAATAGACAGGCTGTAAATAACCATCAAAAATAGACGTTGGAGGACAACTGTTGACACCTCAGTGACGAAAGCCACAGACACAGGCACAACCTCTCGGCAGACTGGATTACACAGATAATTGAGGCCACGCAACATCAGAACATAAGAAGCTAAGGGGGCATTGTGTGTGTGTGTATATATGTTTGTGTGTGTGTATGATTGAAGGGTTGTATTTCAGAATTTGTACTTCAGTTAAGGGAATAAATCTCTTTGCCCAGAAAAGTATCACAAAAGATACATTTGCTCTATAAATATGTGATTTTTTTTCCCGTTCTGGTATAATATTTATATTTTTAGCTTTAACATTTTGGCTGATTACTTTAATTAACTCATTTTAAAAATACAAATTACGTATCTTTCCCTCAAAAAACAATGTTAAACCTCCACCAGGCGTGGAAAGGATAAATTGTTGTCCCGAGTTAGACGTACTGACACACGACATAATTATACTTTTGTTTTCGATAATAGTATCTAACTTTAGTATGGAACTGCGTAAAAGCTGTAAATTATAGCAAAGAATATATTTTTTTTTGCCTCGTCCAGTAAATGTCTACATAAATAGCTGTCGATATTTACTGCTGGGTTTCTGATTACAACGTAAAACCCTTCAGCTGCATTATTTGTTCTTTGATACTTTCCAAAACTGGGTCCTCTGTGGAGATGAAATGTATAGGCAGGCATTAAAACGGGAAGATAAATTAGCTGACAGGTTTGCATACTTGTGTGTGGTGAGTTTAGTTTGGAGGTTGAAGGTTGGCGAGGGCTGCGGCGGCCACACCTCGGCCCCTCTGACCTCCAGGAAACCCTATAGCACGGAGCTATTTCGAAGCACAACGCTGGCACTCGTCTGTATATTTACCCCTCGTCTGACAATACATTTCCACCCTCAGCCACCCGCTCTGTCTGCAGATAACAATGCTTTTTTACAGGCATTACTTCTCATTTGTCCTCTGCTGCTGTCAGCTGTGAGCTGCACTTCTTCTTTTGGCTTGCAGAGTGTCTGATGGGAAGCACTTTGGGAAGGAACTGTGGATTTAACATGGCTCATAACTATAAGCACAGCAGAGAGAGGGGAGGGGGGGGGAGAGGGGAAAGTTTTTTTGTACTTTGGTGGAGTGTGTAAAGTGTTTGCTTGTTGTTGCGTTGATTTGTTAGCAGCCTGTCCGACTAAATCAAGTCCCCATATCCACTTTGTTTACCAATTTACTTTGTCTCTCATTACCGCTTCCTCTCTGCTTTCCAATCTCTCTCTCTCTCTCTCTCTCTCTCTATCGCTCTGTCGCGCTCCCTGTTGATTTGATTGACTGGTGCCAACTTGTGAAACAACAACTGCGTTACTTCGGGGGCCACTGGGGCTAACAGCACAGCCAAGTCCCCTGCGTCACCGTCTTAACAAGCAGCATGACCTGCCAATAAAAAAGGCTTTTACCCTGATCGTCCTCAAACGAGACTTAAACAGCTCTGTCTCCTGACAAAAGTGCTCACAAATGTGAATCAGACTGCGTTAACCTGCTTGAAAATGAAGAACTATGGCGGGAGAGGAGGCAATTTTTCATTTTTTTTTTTTTACTTTTGTTTTTCTTTGCTACCTCATCAGCGGCGGTTTGTCAGGTGACGAGACGGAGAGACACATTAAAAAAAAACAACAACACACATCTCTTCTACGGGTTCAGCAAGGTGGTGCAGACACCATCAACATTTGCATTTCTTTTTAGTCTCTTTAAATAAGTGCATACTTGAACATGTCAGCCAAATGAAAGGAAAATGTAAGAAAGGGTAAAGCGGTGGACCTTTGCAGAGGGAAGGGAAGGGAATGTTGTTGAGGACAGGTGAGTCTATCATTGCTCGGAGCTCTGTAAACTCGGACCTCATGACAGGCCTTTCATCCCTCATCAAAGCAACAAGTAGATGAGCAGACTTTGCGCACGCTAAAAAAACCCCTTCTTCTCCCTGTAGCTGCCGCTCCTCTGGGAAGGGCGACCTTAAATCTTCGCTTTTAACAAGTTTCCTGTTCTTCCTTCCGGCCTCATGTCGTCCCCAGGGGTTGGACCTGCGGGACCATTCCAGTATTTGGAAAAGCTGTATCTTACAGCTCTGTCTACAACCATCAGGGGACGCGAGGACAGTGGGAAATTAGATTTTTTTGTTAGATCAGTGGTCGCCTGCAGTCAAACAGTCAAAGCATGGAAGATGCTATTGGAAAATGTATTGAAGAATGACTTTGGCTGTGGCAGGATATAAATACCTATATATACAGAAAATATTACACCATAAGAGCTTCGCATTAAAAACATGTGCAATCGCTTTCATGACATGAAAAGGACTACAAAAGTGTATTTTTCCAGCTACAGTATACTTTTAGTATTTAGCCTCATATGGTATGGATGTAGATAGATGCAGCTATGTGTATTGTCATTTTCTGTCTAATTTACACTCTTGTTTGACTGACTGAGCACTGCATCTTTAAAACTGATCCAAAAACCTACTTTCCTCCATGTTGTTCTGTATTGGAAGAAAAAAAAAAAATCAAGAGGGCCATTTTGCACTATTTATGAAAAAGAGAGAGTGATGTGTTGCATGATGATCCATAATTTATGAATGAAAAAAGGCCCTTGTGACCCCGCCCCTCCCCACCCCCCCCAACCAGCACTCCCCAAACTCCTGCTCATACCCAGAGCTACTGATCAAACAGATATTGTTACCACTAAAATAGCAACTTAAAAACACACACAGGCAGCCACAAGACCTGCCTGCAGCCGGGGAGAAAGACTGACAGCGTGGGGGAGGAGGAGGAGGTGAAGAAAGAAAGAAAGAAAGAAAGAAAGAAAGAAAGAAAGAAAGAAGGCGACTGGAAATCTAGCTTTTTTACAATGACAGTACGTGTGTGTATGTGTGTGTTTTGGGGGTCAGACACTGAATGTGTATTTGTGTATTTGTGTATTTGTGTACGTGCGTTGGGGTGGGGGGTGTGGGGGGGGTCTTGTCATCTATCACTGGACAAATGCTGGTGGCTGTGGGGGGGTGGGGGGTGTTGGTGGAGGCAGGAGTGAGGGTTGTAGATGCGGGGGTTGGGGGGTGTGGGGGTGGGGGGGTGCGGCCAGAATGGTGGTTGGGGGTGCGGGGGTTGGGGGGGGTGGGGGGTCGGCCAGAATGGTGCTGCTCCTCAAATGAAATAATATATCTTTGAAAGCCTCCGCCCTGCGCCGGGCCTCGCGCCCATATATCAAGCCCAAGAGCGTCTGGTGGATCCGCTCCAGGACCATTAACCTTCCACCTGTTCCCCCCTAACACCCCCACCCCACCCCGCCAACCTACCGGTCCCCTTCGCACCCTCCCCTGTTGTCCTTCACCATGCCCCTCGACTCCTCCTCCTCTCCCTGCTCGTGCCCTTGGTCGCAGCCCCTTGTTCATCTTCCCATTAACCCCCCCTCACCTCCTTCTCCACCTCATTTCCCTCTCTCTGTCCTTCTCTGGCTGTCCTTCATTATCGCCTTCTCATACTTTCACTCTCTCTCTCTCTCTCTCTCTCTCTCTCTCTCTCTCTCTCTCTCTCTCTCTCTCTCTCTGTCTGTCTGCATCCGTCTATTTCTCTTCATCTCTTACAGTCAACTATTTTTCTCTCTGCGCCTTTATTTTTCAATATCTCTCTCTCACTCCTACTACATTTCTGACATTTTTTTTCTCAATCTAAATCATTTACTCTTTCTCTCTCTTTTTCTTTTGTTTTTTTCCACATTTTTTGCCCCTACCCTCCTTTTAATCTCCTTCCCTACATCCATGTTTTCCGTGCACCTTTTTTCCTTCCTAGCAAATGTAAAGCAGGTGCAGTATGAGGTGTGTATGTGTGTGTGTGTGTGTCTGTGTGTGTCTGAAGGTACATCCCGGCCCGTAGAATAATTCAAATGCAATGGACTCCAGGGACACAGATACAAATCTTTGCCAACTGCGTGCAGCAGCCAACCCCATCACGCTTCAGTGCAGTTTGTCAGGACTGGGGTTCAGAGGGGGGGTGATTGTGGTGGTGGGGGCCCATTGACCTCTGTGACGAGACATTGCACCTTAAGCCACAGAAACTGTGTGTGTGTGTGTGTGTGTGTGTGTGTGTGTGT